>VMDO01001212.1:0-223119 GCA_007922755.1 Pedetes capensis | reverse complement strand
CTTTGACACCTCCTAAGTTGCTGGTATTACAGGCATGAGCCACTGCCTTGGCTTCATAATTGGTCTTCTTAATAACATAGTGTTAAGATATACTCAAATATGAAAAAAAATTGACAGTAAAAAGGCTCACTGGAACACGTTACCCAAGTCTTTCTCAAGAGCCAAAATTAAACAGACAAAAAATTAATTCTGTATGCATACAGAAGATGTGAATAATATAATTAACTACTGGAATATATGTATTTTTACTCACCTACATAAATATTTACACATACTTACATTCCTATATATTCATAGACATTCTTTTGAGTTGACCTCAAAACACTCATAAAAGACACTATTAGACCATATAGAAAATTTCAGTATACTTCACAAAGAGCAAACTCCTCACACGTGACCATACATTCTCTGGCCATAAAGGCAGTAAAATCAGAAATGAGAAAGAGCAAAAATGCAGCTAAAAAAAAAAATCAATTGGCTTGTCAGTTGTTAAAATGTCTACTCTCTAGGATAAAAAACTAACTGAAATTATTCAACTCTTTTGAAATGAAGAACAGTGAAGTTAACATGACAAAAACAGGAAACTAAAAAAGATAATAAATTGATTCTTGAAAAAAATCTTTATATAGTTGTTATTGTTGGGTGCTGTGGAATTGGTGTCCGAATCATAGCAACCCTACATATGACAGGCCAGACAGTTTTGTTAGTGCTTCTCTGTTATCGATAGGATTTTCACTGGCTGATTGTTTTTTTGGGAATGGGTTGCGAGGTCTTTTCTCCCAAGCCTACAGCACCAGGTGTTCTTGGAGGTCTCCCATCCAAGTACTAACCAGGCCCAACCCTGCTTAGCTTCTGAGATCTGACACCACAGTGGTACGGCTGCAGGCATAAAGTTAGTTGTTGTTAGGTACCATCAACTCATGTCCAACTCATAGCAACCCTCATAGGGTTTTCAATGGCTGATTGTTTCAGGATTGCCTCGGGAGTGGATTGCCACATCCTTCTCCCATTTTTGTGATGCTGGGAATCAAACCCAGGACCTCAGAGACTGCAGAGTATTGCTCTACTAACTGAGCTAAATCCCAGCCCATAAAGTTAGTAGGAAGAATTAAATGAAAAGAAAAAAAATCAGCATATTTAATCAATAAAACTGAAAGCTGGTTTTTGTGGTGGGAAGAGGAGATAGAACATAAACTTTTGGCAAGCCTGAACAACTAAAAAGGAAAGACATGTAAATAAATAAAATTAGGAAAAAGGACATGGCTAGGTACAGTGGCATGCACCTGAAATCCCAGTGACTCGGGAAGTGGACGCAGGAGAATCACAAGTTCAAGGCCAGAGGCAGCCTGTGTAATTTAGTGAGACTTTATCTCAAGATTAAAAAAATGGTCTAAGGGTGCAGCCCACTGTTAGAGAACTTACAAAATATGTGTGAAGTCCTGATTTCAAGCCCCAAGTACTACACACACAAAATAAATAAATAAATAGAAAGAAGGAAAGAAAAGAAAAAAGGAGAAATAAAAAAGAAAGAAAAAAGAAAAGGGACAAAATTATAAGTTCATACCAATAATTTTAAACATCTAGATAAACTAAGAGATATTCTAGGAAAACATAAATTACCGAAAGCGACCTTTTTTTTAAAAGCAAAAAGCCCTTCACGTGGATTTTCAACTGTTTAATTGTGTTAAGATACATAACATAAAATATGCCCTTTTAACCACTTTATGTTACAATTCAGTGGCATCACTTACATTCACATTGTTGTGCAACCATCACCACTATCTGTTTCCCAATCCTTTCCATCCTCCCAAACAGAAATTCTGTAACCATTAAGCAATATCCCCCAACTGCTCTTCCTCCAGCTCCTGGTGACCTCTAATCTACTTTCTGGCTCTTCAAATTTGCCTTGTCTAGATAACTCATGTTTGTGCTCTGTATTTTATGATGGGCTTATTTCAATTATGCTCTCAAGGTTCATCTGCATTGTAGCGTGTGTCAGACCTTCATTTCCTTTAATGGATAAATAAATCCCATTGTGTATATATCCCACATTTTGTTTATCCATTCATCTGTTGATGGACATTTGGGTTGTTTCCACCTTTTAGCTGTTATGAATAATTCTGCTGTGAACATTGGAGCCAAAAATGACTTTAAAAGAGGCAGAAAACAGAATAGGCCAATTACTACGAATAAGTTTAAGGTAGTTAAAAATCTATCCTTGTAAAGCCTTTGTCTCAGTTTCAGGAAAACTCTCTCAGAACTATAGGACATGGAGAGGTTCCAGAGACCTAGAAAAAGATGCAACTTTTCAAAATCATTCTACAAGGCTAATACAAGGCTGACTAGACAAAACTCAAAGTGAATAAATAGACTTAAAAGAAAACTATAGCCATGTGAGGTGGTGCATGCCTGTATTCCCAGCAACTTGGGAGGTGGAGGCAGGATTGCAAATTCAAGGTCAGAGGCAGCCTGTGTAATTTAGTGAGACCTTGATTCAAAATAAAAAATAAAGTATGGATTCAGGGTGCAGCCCAATGCAAAGTAATTGCAAAGTATGTGCAAGTATGAGGTCCTGGGCTCAACCCTGAAGTACCACCAAAAAAAAGATAAGAAAACAAAGAAATAAAACAAAAGAAAGAGAAAGAAACCATAAATAAAAAATATACTTAAAAACATAGATGCAAGACTGAGCATGGTGGTGTACACCTGTAATTCCAGTGATTTGGGAGGTGAGGAAGGAGGACAGCAAGTTCGAGGCCAGAGGCAGCCAAAGTAACTTAGCAAGACGTTGTCTCCTGATAAAAAGTAAAAAGGGGCCTGGGGGTGCAGCTAAGGAGCAGAGCACTTATAAAGTATGCACGAGGACCTAGGTTCAACTCCTCAGTAACACACACACACACACACACACACACACACACACACACACACACTAGTGGCAAATGGAATTTTTCTGTGTATTCAAAGAATAATTCAAATGTGATTGGCCAAGCAGGGTTTATTCCAGAAATCTAAAGTACTGCAATATTAAGAAATCTCTTCTTGCAATTCAACATTTACAATTTGGGGAAGAAAAACAATATAATTATCTTAAATGTAAGACAATGTTTGATTAAATTTCAACCTCCCTTTCTGAGCAAATTAGAAAAAGAAAATTTTTCTTTAGTAAAATTATATTTAATGGTGAAATAATAGAAGTATTCCCACTAAAAGTCAGGAAAATACAGGGCTACTTGCTATTGCCATTATTACTTAACATCATGTTGGATAGTCCTGTGAGTTAAACCAAGAAAAGAAGCAAGAGAAAGATAGCAGGAACAAAAGAAGGAAAATGTTCATGGTTTGTGGTAATCTATCTAGAAAAATCCCAGATTTGGGGCGACCTGGAACACTCCTGTAATTCCAGCAATTTAGGAGGATGAGGCAGGAGGATCGCAAGTTGGAGGCCAGAGGCAGACTGTATAACTTAGTGAGACCTTGTCTCAAGACAAAAACTTTTAAAAAGGGGGTTGGGGATGCAGCTTAGTGGTAGAGCACTTGCCTGGCATGCAGGAGGCTCTGGGTTCAACCTCCCAGTACTGGAGAAAGAAAGAAAACAAGAAAGCAAGAAAGCAAGCACAAAAGCAAGCAAGCAAGAAAGAAAGAAAGAAAAGAGAAAGAAAAAGAGAGAAGGGAAGGAAATAAAGCGAAAAAAGAAAGAAAAAAGAAAAGAAAAATCCCAGAGAATTGACCAAAAAAATGAGATAAAATAGAAAGCTCAGTAAGATAGCCACATGCAAAAATTCAGTAGTTTTCCTATATACCAACACTTAACCCTTTTAAGAATCAGTGGAGAAACAAGCCCTTTCACATTAGAACTGACCTACAAAGCGAGGTGCCTGTTATCCCAGTACCACAGGAGATGGAGGCAGGAGGCTCGCAGTTCCAGGCCAGAAGTGGCCTGTGTAACTTAGCGAGAACTTGATTCAAAATTAAAAGAGAATCTGATGGTGAAGCCCAGTCCTACAGCACTTGCAAAATTTTGTGAGGCCCTGGGTTCAATCTTCTAGTACAGAGGGGAAAAAAAAAAAAAAAGACAAATATAAAACTTTAAAGAAGTGCAAGAATACACATCAAAATAATTGAATAACAAATCTTGTTCCTAAATCAAGAGATCCAATGTCGTGCCAGGGCAGTGGTGCATGCCTCTAATCCCAACTACTTGAGTGGCTGAGCAGGAGAATTGCAACTGCAAGGCATAGGCAGCCTAAATAACTGAGACCTTGTCTGAAAAAAAAAATTTTTTTTTAATGGGCTGGGGGGCAGCCCAAGAGTAGAGCAGTTGCAAAGTATGTGTGAGGCCCTGGATTCAACACTCTTAAGAATAAGGAAGAAGAGGAGGAGGGGTGGGGGAGGAGGAGGGAGAGGGAAAAAAGAAAAAAAGAAAAAAAAAGAAAGAGAAAGATCCAATGTCTTAAAACCATGTCAATTACCTCATAAGTCTGTGAATTCTGATGTAAATTTCAATAGAACTTTTAGGGAAAACTTGGCAGACCAATTCTAAAGTATATCAGGGAGAGGAAGCGAACAAAAACAAAATATTGAAAAGCAAGGATAATGGGAGGGGAATTGCCCAGCTGGATTGCAAAACAAACTGTAAGGCTATAGCAATTAAAGCAGGGTGATAGTCATTCAGGGAGAGATAAACAGAAAAACATCCATTTATAAGGGGAATTTATTACATCACCCAAGTGGCATTTCAAATTAGTGGGGGGAAATAATAGGACATTTGCTATCCCTTGGGACAAATAAACTTAGATCACTACCTCACTTCATACACACCAATAGGTTTCAGATAAATTAAAGAAAGTTTTCAAATAAAAACTTCTGAACTTGGTAGAAAACAGTGCACAGACTTCCCTTGTAATGTAACACCCCAGATATGCTCTGTGAGGCCAGCTGGCAGACCAGGGCAGGGCCAAGTTCAAGCCTTGAGGGCTGGCCTCGTTTAAGACCCTGCGGGGACAGTGAGCGTTCCAGGATGCACACTCACTTGCATGTGTTCACATCCGTCACTTCTGAGCCCTTTCAGCCAGTCTGAAGATCCCCTCGATGCACTCACACACACCTTTATCCTACAGCACACAGGAGAGCAAGTAAAACCAGATCTTTCCCAGGATTTTAAAATACCAATTCTGAGCTAATGCTGACACTAGAGACCCTGAAACATCACCACAGACGCCCCTGTTAGAGTGGGGACTCACAAGTACTTCTGAGTTAGACTCTAACATACTTGACTTCTGCTGGAGATTTCATTTCACTCATTTGATGGCTTACTAAAAAGAATGGTATGTGGCCAGGTGCAGTGACACATGCCGGTCATCCCAGCAACTTGGGAGGCAGAGGCAGGAGGATCGCAAGTTCAAGGCCAGAGACAGCCTGTATAACTTGGTGAAACCCTGTCTTGAAATAAAATGTGAAAAATGGGCTAGGAGTACAGCCCAGTGGTAGATCACTTGTGAAGTATATGTGAGGCCCTGGGTTCATCCTCCTAGAACTGTTAAAAAAAAAAAAAATGGTGTGCAGCATTTCATTCACTAAAACTTAACATGTGGTTAGTATAACGGAGGAACTAAATGTTTTGCTATGTTTAGATTAAATTAAATTAAAATATAAGTGGTCACGTGTGACTACTGGTGTATGTATTATTGCAAGTTTTAATGATTATCAGTTTCATTCTCAAAGCCTGGTAGAAGCTCACTGGAGGGTCGCAGAGAGTGTAGACCAGACTTGTTGAGATTAGAACCAGAGGAGTCTGTGAAAAGGATGCATTAGTTTCTTACTAACGCTGGAATGAATTTTAAAAAATTGTGGTTTAAAATAATACAAAGGAATTGTTGTTTACTTCTGGAGGCCAGGAGGCCAAATGTGACTACATAGGCTAAAGTTAGAGTCTTGGCATAGTTGGATCCTTTAGAGTCTCTAAAGGAGACTTTTCCAGCTTCAGAAGTTACCCATGTTCTTTGGCTCATGGCCTTGAGGCAAGATAGAAAGACAGGAAAAGTAAAGGGACATGGGAAGGAAAAGAGCCCTCAACCTGGATCTGGTTTAAATCTTGCCAGCCAAGAATTAAGAATTCTGACACAACTACCATAAAAACTGCTGTGGGGACTGCCTGCACAGAGACATTATTTTGAGAGATATTTCAAACAAAAATGTTAAAATAGCAATAAGCTATACTTACAGTCAAAATGAATGTGAGTTTGAGTTTAACCTTACGTTCTCTATAATCCTGTGCTTCTTGGAGAACCTCACAAACAAGATTATGGACCATGTTCCTATCTTTTTGTTTGTTTGTCCTTTGAGGCAGGGTCTCACTGCGTAGCCCAGGCTGGCCCAGAATTCCTGCTGATCCTCCTGCCTCAGTCTCCAGAGTGCTGGGATTAGAGGCCTATGCTGCCACACCCAGCCTTATGTTTACATCTTGCTGTTATTGTTATGTGCTCTCAAATGGGGTCTGATAGCGACTCTCATAGGGTTTTCCAATGACTGATTGTTTTCCAGGTTGTTTCCGGGAGTGGACTGCCACATCCTTCTCCCATTTTTGTGGTGCTGGGGATTGAATGTGGGTCCTCAGAAAGTGCAGAATAGTGCTCTACAAACTGAACTAAACATCTTAATAGCACTCTTTTCTTATCTATAAACCTATACAATGCACCTTCTGGACCAACTTATAGTCTCATTTTGCTAAAGAGAAGTTCCCTAGATAGAAAGGTGTCAAAACACTTCTACTTTAATGTTCTGATCCTCTAAAAGGAACTTCTTCCTTTGGCCTATTTTGCCCTCTGTTTTTGTCTTACTAGTACTTCTCCTGCATTGCTAAACCTTAACAATGCACCCTACGAAACCACCTTATAATTTCATTTATAAAAGAGGAAATTCTTTAAGATAGAAAGAATAGGTAAACCAGCACATCATTTTCTGTACTTTGGCCACAAAATCATATATAGCTACTGATCAGACATTTAAATGCAACTCTTCCTTGAGAGGCCCATGTCCACTGAACGTGTACTATGAGTCTTTGCTTAAGTGACTCTCTCTCTTGAGAAGCCCGTGTCCGTGTCTTGGGTGTATACTGTGATTCTTTTCTTAAGTATCTCTTTTTTCTCTCTGAATGTCCATGCTTAAATCTAAAGTATATACTGTCTCTTATTGCTAATTAATGAACTCACTAACTCTGTTTCAATCTCATTCTGACATTCCTTTGTTCCATGGAGCTCAGGACCCAATCCCACCTGAGGAAAGGTCCTGGAGGTGAGTGACTCCTCAGGCTACACACAGCAGTACTGGGCTGTGCTGTCTCCCCACTGCCACTGATAGCCTCTTCCTTCATCTTCAAAGCCAGCCATTCAGCATCTCCAAAAACCTTTCTTTCTGAGCTTGGCTTCTGTCCTCATGTCACATCCTTTAACTTTGACCCTCTGGCCTCCCTCTTATAAGGACACTTGGGATTTCTTTGAGGCTGCCAGGATAATTCAAAATCACAAGGTCTCTTTTGCCATGTAAGGTAACGTATCCACAGGTTTGGGGATTAGGACATGGACATCTTCCTGGTGAGTAAGGGGACAAAGGGCCTCTCCCTTGGCAGAGCTCCGAGGTCATGAGACAAGAGATCGGCTAATGACCTAATATGGACAGACAAATCTCCCAATCTTACCTCCTCCTGCCTCCCTCCCTCCATCCCTCCCTCTCTCCCTCCGTCCAAGGAAACTTTTCCCATCAATGTTAAGACAAAGGCCTGACTAGTCTTACACAACCTCTAGCCTCAGCTGCCCAGCTGCTTCTTTTCCGTCCTCTCCTCCTGTTTACTTGCCCCCAATAAACTTGGTCCTCTACAGATCAGAATGCCTTCTCTTGGTTTTGTAGACCCTTACCCTGGGAGACTTTCCTATCAGCGAGGGGAAGCATTATTTAGCCCACCACCCACGGTGACTCACCTACCTTTCTCATTATATAAAATCAAGGCTAATAGCATCACCCTAGAAGCTGACCTGGAGGTGAGTCAACCAGAAACCTCAGGGATGGCACAATTCTTGCCCTCTATTTTGTAGGGGGAGCAAGGTCTAAAACCTTGGAGAGAAGGATGTTCCACCCTGCAGAAAGAGAAAGAATCTGGTTCCAGTTCTTGGGGACCAGAGCCTGGCTGCAGCCAGAAAGGTGAGGGGCTCACACTGAGGCCCAGGGGTGTGCAAGAGGGAATTCCAGGGAGTAGAAACCTGCAGTGTCTTCTGGACATCAGAAAGGTATTGACTGTTTTATTTCGAGGTGCAAAGCTATATAAACAGAGTAATGTTTAAAGAAGATTAAGGAGGCAGTTGTGTGCAAGTTGGGGGTGGTGGGAGGGTGGGAAACGGGAATAAATAAAGGCCTGGCATGATTAGTTTCTGAGGGAGCAGTGGGGATAGGGAGGGAAGAAAATATGTGCAAGAAACATCCTGTCAGACAGAAAATACACTGAAAATACCACTGCTGAGCTAAATTAGAAGTGGCAGCAACATCTTAAATCATTTTGGAACAAATCCTTTCCGATTTTATTGATTTGTACACGCAAGGAATTTGTTTAATTATAGAGTCTGTTAAACGGTTTTATTAATGCCGACAGCTGTCACTGCGCAATGTATGTTTAACAAGGATATGATGAAACCTTACTGTACTCACCAAGTGTTTTTGAAGAACATAGTTAATCATTCAGGTATGTGAGAGAGCATAATGGCACAGGTATTTAAATTAGTGCAGATAAGATGTGAGGTTCAGGACTGCCCCTTCACTAGTGGCAACAGATAGATATATTTTCACCATAGGAAGTTGTGACATTTACTAACTTTCACCTTTAAAAAAAAAAACAAGCCATGCTTCTTCTATCCAGATGGCCCCTCTCTCTATGGCTTGTGTGCCATCTGGAATTTGTTTTGATAAATCAAAATATTACAGCTATGCTATCTTCCCAGCTAAATATAACATCTAGTTCATTAGCCTGGCAACCTATGCATCGCTTTCCCATGCTAAACAAGATAGTACTGTAGCTATCATGTGTATTCTGGTTACTGGGGCTAAACCACCAAAGAGAAATCAATCTGCCTCTAGTGACCTCGAGAGCAATTTTGAAGGAGGAACTAGAAGCAGACTGGAGTCGCTGGAGGGGCTTAGACACCACCCTGGAGACTTGTGGGTGGCTGCATCCAGAGGATGGGGAGCTTGGATATATGTCAGATCATGCATTATGACTCAATGCACTCAAGTCTCCAGACTACTAAAGGTGGCCAGAAGCCTTTTTCCTTTTCCTTAGAAAATTTTAATTTTTAGAATTGTACACATCCATTAAAAAGTTGTTTTCCAAGTTTGTAACAAAAGCAGCAGCCCCCGGTCAGCCTTTCTACTCCTGATTCCCACTTTAGGAGGCACCTCATTCCCACTTTAGGGACAGCTGTTTCTTTTGTTTTTTGCCTCCATGTTTTTTTAAAACTTGTTTTTAAAAAACTTGCTGATGGTGCTATTTCTTTACTTTTCCACTTTAATATTATCATTTGTCTTCAGAAGAAAAGAATTCACTCGTATACATCACACTCTCCCTTTCAATATAAGTCTGCTCTATTTTTGGTCAGAGTAGCCAGTATTTCTATTACTATGTCTATGTCTATGTCTATGTCTATTCAAAGCTTGGCCATGTGGTGTACTATAATTAACTACATTCTTGTTTTCATTCAATTTTTAAAATTTCATATAGGAATAACAGTCTTCATTTTTCTATTTAGATTTTTATGTGCCAATTACTAATTTGTCTCTATTCTTATAAATCTCCCCAAATGTAAATTTACTCATCATACATTCAAACATTAGGTAATTTATTAGTTTCACTTTCTCCTTTAGGGCCACGCCTACTGTTCATTGTCACCGTGGAACATTTCTTTCCTCAGCTTGGGAGTGCCTTTCCCTCTCCCTGGGCTGGGGACACATTCCTGGATCCCACACTTGCCTTGGCATGGCCAAGTAGACCCCATCATTCCTTTAAAAACACAGAGGGAAAAAAGTAAGGTAAAGTATTGAGAATTTCCTTTGACTCTCACAGTGACTGATGTTTGTTTGGGGGTAGGATTTCAGTTTTGGAAATCATTTCCTCTGGAACGTTGGAAGTTTGTGATCACTGACTCCCTGGCTTTCCTCAAAACTTTGTCTGTGACTTTTTCTTCTTTTTTTCTTCTTAGGTCAATGAAACCTTTAAGATGGTCTGTTGTCTTTGGTGTCCTGTGGACTTTCCTTTCCAGGGCTCTGGGTATGTGGTGAGTCTGTTCCATCCACAAAGGCACATCCTTCCATGCCAGGAAACCATCTCCTATGATTGTCTGGGTTCTTTTCTCTTTGCTTTTCTCCTCTCATTTATTCTTGAATTCACTTCCAGATATGTCTGGACTACTTGCTAATATTTTAGAAATTAAAAATTATTTTCTGGCTTTTTTCTTTTTTACTGACTTCTACATATCTGCTGTCATATATTTTATTCCTCTGATCCCTCTTGTCAAAAATGTTCATTTATAACCTCCTGTTGTTGTCTCTTGGATGTAATACCTTTACCTACCTCTCTATGAATATTAACTGTGCCTGTTTACTTCTGCTGTTTGCCTATTTTTCTCTCCCCATTTCCACCCCCAAGTTTCGTCCATTTTCACCCTTGTGGTTTGTGTCAGAAGCCTTTCTTGTGTGTCTGGTGGTCTTGGCTCTCTGTTTATAAATAAGAGTGGAAATTCTGTGAGAGTAGTTGAGGGTGATTGATTGGTGGAATTCACCATTGAGTGGACTGGCTGGGCTGGTTTTTTGGACAATTCCCATATGTAAAAAGCCAGTGTTTTCTTCTGGGCTGGTTATTTTTACAAGGAGGCAGCCTCTGTTCTCCTCCTAGGAGATACAAGCTTGGCTGCCTGTGTTCTTGGAGTCAGACTGGGGAGGGGACTCTTTTTTTTTTTTTTTAGTACGGTAACAACAGCACCATTCTTACTGTTCCTGCTATGCTTAGGGGTTGCAATCATTCTGGCCCAGCATTTCCAGACAGTAAATCTGGGGGCTTCTTGCAGGGTGTGCTGGGTCAATTGCTTCCTTGCTGAAGGTGAATATGAAATTCAGGTGCAACTCATTCTTAAAATGACTTTTAACCGATATACCTGTCTCTCTTAGTCTCTCTTAGACCTCCACGTTTTGTTTTTCTCATTCCCACTATGAGGGTTTGAACCCTGGGGTTTGTGATGCCAGGCAAGTGATCTATCACTGAGCTGTACTCCCAGCCCCTTTTTAATTTTTTAAATTTTAAGACAGGGTTTCAGTAAGCTGTACAGGCTGCCTCTGGCCTTGAACTCATGATCCTCCTGCTTGAGCATCCTGAGTCACTGGGATTGTAGGCATGTGCCACAGTGCCTGGCTTGTACTTCCACTTTCAAAGGTACCTAGTGTCTCTAATTCTTGAGTTTGTCAGACTTTCTGCTGCACAAATCAGCAAGGCTATTTGCACACATCCTATGATATCCAGACTGTACAATTTTATTGCTATCATTTCCTCTCTTGAGCTATGACCCTTTATCTGTTCTTTTAAATTTCATGCCTCTTATTTTAGTGAAGGTTTTGGAGGAAGTGGAGGCAAACACAGGACTTGCCCTACCGTGTTGAACTAGATATCCCTCCACTGGCCTTTCTAAGGAGAAAAGCCTTCAAGCATGGACGTGGAATGGCAGGAAAAGTCACCTGGATGTGAATGACCGCAGGTGGATGGCAGCCTGATCACAAAGGCTATCGGTCTTCAGCATTTTCAAGTAACTCACAATTTGCAGAGCACCAATGGGGGTTGAGTTGGGGGTCTGGAAAAGAAAATTGAAAGGGTAAGGGGGAAAGAGCACTTGTTCTGGGCCATGTTTTTTCATATTACTTGCTGTTGTTAGGTGCTATCGAGTCAGTATCCAACTCATAGTGACCCTACATACAATAGGAGAAACACTTTTGTCAGTGCCTCTCTGCAGTTCACAGGGTTTTCAATGGTGGATTGATTTTTGGGAGCAGGTTGCTGGGTCCTTCTCCCAAGCCTACAGCACCTTGTGTTCATAGGCAGTCTCCCATCTAAGTCCTAACCAGGCCCGACCCTGCTTAGCTTCTGAGATCTGACGGGATCGGATGCCACAGTGCTATGGCTGCAGGCCTTGTATTATTTGGTAGCTTTTTAACCTCGTTGACTTTTTCCCCCCTGGTGCTGTGGATCCAACCCAGGGCCTTGTGCATGCTAGGCAAGTGGTCCACCACTAAGCTACCTCTCTAGTGTTTTCTCTCTCATGGGCTCTCACTCTATCTTTTTCTTTTTTTGAGACAGAATCTTGCTATGTTGCCCAAGCTGGCCTTGAACTCTTCAGCTCAAGTGAGCCTCCCAGCTCAGCCTCCAGACTAGCTGGAATGGGGACATGTGACCATCCCCAACTTCCTTCTCTCTTAATTTGTTGCAGATAGAGGAAAGAGAAAGAAATGTAACCTCCTTTTTATTTTACTTCTTTCTTCCTTAATCCCATGAGTTCATAGAAGGATGAGCGAGACTTCCTGTCTGTGCCCAGGTGGACTTGTTACTGTAAAATTACCCAGGAGAAAACAAGGTGGTCAAAATGGAAAGGCAGTGAAAAACTTGGGTTAAGAATTGTAAAGCATCAGTTCCAAAAGTTCCTTAATATTCTCATCCAAGTTCACTAAAACTCTTTATAAATGCAATAAAGTACATATAAATTATTGACATTCTCTGGTTTCTTATGGTATGTCTCAGCATAAAGGTTTCCATGACTGTGAGTTCTGGGGAAGGGGCCACAATTCTAGGTCCTTTTGGTGGCTGTGGCAGGATGCCATCTGAATTCTAAGAATAGAAGCACAGAGAGAAAAATAAATCAAGAATGCAAAATGGATTTAAAACAATATTAGGTGCACACAACAATGTTCATAGATAGCAGCTCCATTCATAACAGGTCAAAACTGGAGATAACCCAAATGCCCGTCAACAGAAGAAGAAGGAATAAGCAAATTGTGGTGTAACCATACCATGGAATGCTACTTAGAAATAAAAAGAAACAAACCACTGACACAGGAGACAGGAACGGGTCTCGAAAACATGGTGCTGCACAAAAGCAGTCAGACCTGAAATAGCACATACTCTATGATTATTTTCATAAGGACTGGAGTATGGGCATAGAAATCAGAATGATGGCTGCCTGTAGGGGTGAGGAATGGGGGTTGGTTGAGGAGGGGCATGAGGGAAATTTCTAGGGTAATAGAAATGTTCTGTTTTGATGGGCTAGGTGTAGACATCTATCAAATTTGGTGAATTTATACTTATGATCTATGCATTTCACTCAATGTAAAATTTACCAGAATACTACAATATGTGCATTTCACTGAATGTAAATTTTGCTGGAATATTTTTTTCTTTAACTAAAAAGAAGAAAATTAAATTAGCAAAGTTTTCCAAATGGCCCTAGAATGCTCTCACTATTTCTCCCCCAAGCTTCGGAGATCCCAAGATTTAAGGCTTTACTTTGTTTGGAGCAGGAAGCTCATTGTGCCCAGTCTTCCTTACTGGAACATACTGAAATCAAATCAACTCTGTTCCTATTTAACCTCTGCTGGCCCTTCCACTCCTATCCTGGGACAACTGGCCTAACTCTTCCTCTTAGCAGGGTATCACTCCCCATCTGCACACCTCCAGTCCCCTTTTGACATGTTTACTTACCTCATTACTGCTTTGTGGTAGTGTTAGTTATCATCTTATGTGAGTCTATTTCTTCTTCTAGATTTTAAGCTCCATGATGTCCAGAAAGATGGTTTTGTTTTGATTTTTTTCTTCCTCTTTAGATTCCTGTAACATAGTTTCTGACTGTTTGGAGAAAAGGTTTAGTAAATGTTGATTGACTTGAAGAGGGAAAGGCTGTGTAAGACAGTGGGAAATTCATGGGTCCTAGAGTAGAAATGCAAGGGTGGAAATACTGGATATGCAAACCTGGATAAGTTAACCTCACTGAGTTTAGGTTGTTTTCATGTCTAAAAAGTATATATTAAAACTAATTTCACATAATAGTTGATTAAAAAAATAAAAATAGCATCGTGGACACGGCTATAGTGCCTGGCTCTTAGTAGGTAGGTCCATTTTCTATTGCTATAACAAAATACCCGAGGCTGGATAATTTGTTTTTAAAAAGGTTCATTTGAACTTGTGGTTCAAAAGCATGGCACCAGCTTCTGTGTGGTCTGGTGATGGCCTCATGGCAGATGGCAGCACAATGTGCAAGAAGTCACACTGTGAGATAGGAAGCCTGAGTGGAGGAGGGGTCAGTCTTGCTTTTTTATAAATCAGCTTTCAAGATCAGCATTAATCCCTTCCCAGGTTGATGCCCCCAATGACTTAATTATATTCTACTAGGTCCCACTTCTTAAAGGTTCCACTATCTTTCAATATTGCCACATGAGACAGCAAGCTTCCCTTGGAGAACAAAGCACATCCAAACCATAGCCGTAAGTAATAAGTGTTGGGTACTATTCATAGTAACATGTGTTTTAAAGAGAGAGAGGTTCCTGAAATAAGGCCAGTCATCCTCAGATGCAGTACTACTCTGTATGTCTTCCTCACTGGAATGTTCCAGCATGGCTTGCTTGTCACCTCTCTGAGAGCTCTCCAGCCCGCCTAGATTCCTGGTATTTGTGAAGGGATAATGCAAGCGAGCTGCTGGTGGCAGCAGGAGCTGCAGGAGTCCATCACCCAGGGCCTCCACCTCTGGCAGTCCCCATAGTAGCAACACAGAGACATGGTTTTTACTGCTCTGTCTTGAGTCACTATATCCTTCATTTTGTCTAACCACTGATTCATGTCTCCAAAGTTATTACTTACATTCTATTATTTCTTTACTTCTCTTGTAGATCTCTCAGTGATGGTATAAAAATGGCACTTCTCTGAGTCATTTCTCTAAATGGTCCAGCTGGATGAAATTATGGAGTCAGCTAATAAAGATTATCTTCAAAAAGAGTACCAAGACACTTCATAAGCATTGTTATGTTGTTGTTAGGTGCCATAGAGTCAGGTCCAATTCACAGAGGCCCTGTGTACAACAGATGAAACATACTTGACACTGTGCCATGCCCAATGCTATTGTCAGTGTTTCCCTGCTATTCATAGGGTTTTCTATGGCTGATTATTTTGGGAGTGGGCTGCCAGGTCCTTTTTGAAAAACCTATAGCACCTGGTATTCCCAGGTGGTCTCCCATTGAAGGACTAACCAGGCTGACCCTGCTTGGCTTCCAAGATCTGATGGGAGCAGACACCAGGGTGGTATGGCTGTAGGCCCTAATAAGGATTGTTGTTTGTTAGGTGCTGTTGACTCATAGTGACCCTTATAGGGTTTTCAATGGCTGATTTTTCCAGGATTGTTTCAGGAGTCCTTCTCCCATTTTTGTGGTGCTGGGGATGGAACTGAGGGACTCAGCTCAGAACAACCCTCTGCCAACTGAGCTAAATCCCAGCCTCCAAATTAGCATTTACCACATTTAATGACATTGTCATCTACGTATCACCTACAGATATTATGAAGAAATTCATTCCCAGGTAGTGTACACTGAATTTAGTATGGGTTGATGCTCAAGAAGTGCTTGTTGAATTGACTCAGCTAGTGTTACCTGAGAACAAATACAGTCCTGTGGCATGCTCTGTACTCTGCAAACATAGGTCCTAATCTGCTCTGAGGTCCTGTGTTAATGGGTCTGTTGGCTATCTTGGAACAATTGCTCTCTGTCCTAAACTTTGTAAGTGGTATCTTAAACTAAGTAGAATAGTAGTTATGTGCACGGCCTAAAACGATGGTTTTCATTGCTGACAAATTTGAACTTTTGATTGGTTTCACGATTTTGATACAGAGATTGTACTCAGATTTTTGTTCTTGCATTTGTTTCTCTGCTGTCACTATGGGCCACAGAAGTGTGAATAAATGGGAAGAACACTGGCCAGGCTTTGGAACCAGACATAACTGGATTTAAGCCTTGGCTCAGCCACTTAACAGCTGTGTGGCCTCAGGCAAATTACCTAACCATGCTGATCCTTCAGTAGACTTGCCTGCAAATCCATACATGAGTGGGTTATTGCACAGATGGGAGGTCATGGAGATAATAGCACAGTGTGAGTCACATAGAAAGCACTGAATAAATAATAGCCATAATAATTAAAAAAATAATAATTTCTACCACTCTAGTGGGAATGCCAAGAGTAAATCAATTCTTAGTGGCTAATTTGCACACCTTATGCCTAGAAAAGCCACTTAGGAGACAAATCTGCTTTTCCATAGCATGAGTACTCTAATGGCACTTTATGAAGGTTGTTGTTGTCATTGTTGTTGTTGTTGTTGTTAGGTGCTGTCAAGTCAGTATCCGACTCATAGCGACCCTCATAGGGTTTTCAATGGCTGACTGTTTCAGGATTGCCTTGGGAGTGGATTGCCAGGCCCTTCTCCCATTTTTGTGGTGCTAGGAATTGAACTCAGGACCTCAGAAACTGCAGCGCAGCGCTCTACCAACTGAGCTAAATCCCAGCCCTGTTGTTGTCATTAGGTGCTATTAAGTCAGTGTCCAACTCATAGCGACCCTACGTACAGCAGGTGAAACACTATTGTTAGTGCTTCTCTGCTATTCATAGGGCTTTCAATGACTGACTGATTTTTGGGAGCAGGTTGCTGGGTCCTTCTGCCAAGCCTACAGGGCCTGATGTTCCCAAGTGGTCTCCCATCCAAGTACTAACCAGGGCAGACCCTGCTTAGCTTCCAAGATTTGATGGTAGGCTACGTATAAAGGTACATTTTTATCATTGAATCTAGCTTGACAAAGCTTAAAATACACATCCTATTGGTTTCAGTGTGCCTTTCATACAAGAGGAATTTGGCTTCTAAATCTAATCTTCGAGGTAAAAATGCTTGCCTGGTAGGGTCCAGTTCAGCAACAAGCCTCACCCTTCCACCTCCTTTTTGGTTTTTTGAAACAGGATCTTACTGTAGCCCAGGCTAGCCTCAAACTCACTTTGATCCTCCTGCCTCAGGCTCCCAATTGCTGGGATTACAGGTGTTGCCCTCACACCTGGCTTTTTAGTTCAGCCCCTTTAGGATGAGCTGAGATATGTGCTCTGCCCCGCCCTGGCTGCAGATTGGGTGATATGTCCCTCATCCTTCCCTCTCTGATGGACTCTCTTCCTGAGGTCCTTTGTGTACGCTCCCACTCCAGTGACCTCAGGTTAGTCATCTCACCTTCCCTGGCCTGTTTCCTCATCCATAATTGCCATGGCTGGGCCAGCCAGATGATCCCAAAGTAAGCAATCTGAGAAGCCTCTTGAACTCCAAGACCCGCTGACTCCATGCTTAGTTTCCAGCAGGAAGAGACACCTGACAACAAGGAAGAACTTGCTTAATGGGCTGCTCTTTGGACAGCTGCAGCCCTCCACACTGCTCATGACACCTTTTCCTTCTCCTCACGTGAGTCAAATCACCCTTTTCCTGAGTCTTATTTGTCAGCAAACTCTTCCCCAGACTTCATCCATGGGTCCTGATCTATGATCTCTCTGTGTTCACCCATAATTTCTTTCCTTTTGTCTTTTGTCTGCCCAAGAAATCTCTGCCAATCAAGAATTTAATACTGCAAATTTTGCTTCTGATGAACACTTGTCTGCTTTATTATCTTCCCATAAATATCCTTTACATCTACCATGTTGTAGGATCCTTCCAACAATGCTACGTTGAAAGATGTTCTACAATTGACAGATGTAGAGTGGGTTAAGGAAGAGGACGTGTGGAGCTCAGTAACCCACAGGTGATGGGACCTAGATAAAAATGTGTATCATCTGACACCAACTACTTTTAAGATCTTCAAAACCCGTGTTTCCATATTCTGTCAATATGTGTAGGGCTTGAAATAATTTTTTCACCCATAAAGGTTGACTGTTGCAATAAAAATAGTACATCAAACAGGGGAAAAGGCGTGTAGAAATTCATCTTGCTTCTCAAAATACTGGCTTGGGCTGTTTAGAGCAGGGAGGTCCTGTGGAAATCACCAAGGCTGTTGTTTAGGTTAGGTGCCATTGAGTTGGGCCCAACTCATATTCATAGGATTTTCAATGGCTGATTATTTGGGGAGTGCTTTGGGAGTGAGAAGCCAGGTCTTTCTCCCATTTTGGGGGTGCTGAGGACCAAACCCAGGGCCTCAGAGAGTCAGCAATACTCTACCAACTGAAATAAACCCTAGCCCTCATTAAGTCTAACCCTACTCATTATACTAATGAGCTAACAGGCTTCTACAGGAAACGCGTGATGCCCAGAGTCACAGTTCAAGTTTGGCTGCTACCTGCAGAGCTTTCAGGTGATGGAAGGAAAGGTAAATAACCTTCTTGGACCAATGTGCATTGAACCACTCCATCAGCCTACACCCTACTACTGGAGTATTTCGTTTGTGGCAGGCACACTGTGTGCTCTAATGGTGTAAAGTCATTTTGCCAGGCCACTCCCAGGGAACTGGAAGCATCAGTCTTCCAGGAAAAAAATTAGTAATGCTCCTTCTACATCTCTCTTGGGTTTGTCCTCTTCACACATCAAAATGACCGACTGAG
The DNA here is from genome assembly GCA_007922755.1 of Pedetes capensis. Taxonomy (NCBI): domain Eukaryota; kingdom Metazoa; phylum Chordata; class Mammalia; order Rodentia; family Pedetidae; genus Pedetes; species Pedetes capensis. The sequence continues at coordinate 204,449 of VMDO01001212.1, read as the reverse complement.
GTACACTTGGCTGCCAAAGGGAAGAGAGAAGCTGGAGAAAGCAGAGCTTGAACCATCGCTGTTCCAGGAGCAGAGCACTGCGTGGTCATGACTGTGGCCATCTTTACGAGGCTACAGCTCCTGTTGACCTCTTGGCCTCAGGGTTGCTTGCCTCCCTGTCCTCCTGCTCCTCCAGCCTTTCTGCTTTACCTGTGCTCCCAGCTTCTGCTGCTCCCTTGCTCCTCACTGGGGGCACTGCAAGCTCTTCTCTCTGGCCCAAGGGACAGAGCCCACCCCAGCCTCCACCTGGTCTCTCCTGTGCTGTGTGCACCTCCTCCGTGCTTCCTGAGACGGCTTTTCTTGGCCCTCTGCCTCTGAAGGTAGGGAAAGAAGCCCACAAAAGTTATCCTGCAGGGCTGGAGAGAGTGTGATGGAAATACTAGCACGGTGTTTGACCCTTGGTAGCTATTGATATGACTTGCAATGTCTCTTCCACTGACTGCAGACTCTGAGGGGTTAAGGACCAGGTCATTCCTTTCTGTATGCCTGTACCTGGTACCTGCTCACTGCTTAACCCATGTCTACAGACCAGTGTGGAAGAGAACCATGATGACTATTTCTGAGCATCTGCCTCTCACAAGCCTGGTGGAACCTTGACTGTCTGCTACCATGACGCTGTGCCCAGCCAAAGACGCCAGCACCCTGCCTGGCTCTGCTTGTTTACCAGGACTCAGCACTGTCACCAGAGGAAGGGTGACCTGAAATTGTCATGAGAACAAAGGGGGGAAAAAAAAGGAGAAAGCAAACATCATTACTGAGGGACATTCTAAAATGTCAAAATAAGGATTGGGGAGGAAATGGTTTCCAGAGGGGTGCTTCCTCAAGTTCTGGGGAGCCAGGCAGTGGATATTGCTCTGTGCACAGTAGTCACACTGTGCCAGGGCCCTGTGAACACGAGCTGCCTCTCAATGCACAGAAGGTACATGGGTTGTACACAAATGCGACTTTTGACTCACTTCAGAGATCAGGTTTGTGAGAGGTTTCCAGTTCCAGAAAAAAATCATCCAACAGCTGCTTTTATGGCTGCTTTTATGGGGTGAAGGGCTATAATCCTGGACCAGCACTGTGAAAACTCAGCCAAGAGCTCCAGAGGCCCACCCGAGGGTCAGGCCACCAGGACCACCAAGACCACAGGTTCACCCTCGGCGAGCACCACAAAGAAGAGGCTGTGTACCGAGGCTGGTCTAGTCACTGGAAACGAAAACAAGAGCAGGAAGCTTCAGAGCTTGCTTGAGCTACTACATATTTCTCAGTTAATTTCTAAATTTGGAAAGGATGCTTACCTTCCCAAATCCCACCACTCCTTCAGACAAAGGCCAAGCACCCCTTTCCCAACATACTTGCATCCTCTGGCCTGTTATGATCTCCTGAGCGTGTTTTCAGAAGTCCTGGATCCTTGTATCTGGCTCATCTTTATGGCACTTGTCATCATTTCTCTCTTGCATTATTATTTTTCATACAATTTCTCGTGTTTCCCACCCAACTGCAAAGTCCCCATGGCCAGATAAGAAACCCCCTTTTTCCCCCACAGCAGACAGTACCATGTGTTGGCTGTGAGGTATATTGTAAATATTTCTTGAATGAACAAGGAAATGTGAAGTAAAATCCATCTCAAGACTTCAACAACTCCAAAAAGCTTTAAAAACATTGGAAAGTCTCATATAGCAATTTAAAGATAAAATTTACTAAGTGATTTGGAAAACTGAGATTTTTTTTTTTAGGAGGGTAAGGAAGAGCCTTTTTCTCTTAACCATGCCTGGCTATTTTGTAACACCCTCAAGGAAATGGATTGAATTTTTAAATCCTTTCTAATTCTCACTGCCTAGCACATTTTTAGCATTATTTTTTTCTCCATTTTTTTAAATACAGAAATGTCTGTCCTATTTTGCACATTAAAGAGTGGCACATGCTCAACATAAACACTTAAACAATACAACAACATTAAGTAGGAAGTATAAGGTACGTGTAGGTCCCTCTTCCAAGGGACTATGTTTTCCCATAGTTTTAATGCAACATGAATGACATATTTACACTTTTTAAAAACCTGTCCTATCAGTAATCTGCTTTTTAAAATGAGTGCAAGCCAGATAACGTGGTGGATGCCTATAATCCCAGTGACTCAGGAGGCTGAGGCAGGAGGATCACATGTTTGAGACCAGAAGCAGCCTGTGTAACTTAGACCCTAACTCAAGATAAAAAATTTTAAAAGGGACTGTAAGGCCCTGGGTTCAACCCCTTAGTATAGCAAAAAATAAATAAACACACACATACCAGTGCAATGTCATGACCTTCTTTGCACACAGATACACATAGGTCTCCTTCATTCCCTAGCAGCTGCATGATTCTCTTTATTACCTGTGTTAAAACTTCAGGCAGTGTTCAATTTTTGCTATTACAAACCACACTACAATGAAATACTTGCACAGAAACCTTCTCTGCCATGTGAGTGTTTCTCGGGTTACCCTTGGGGATTTGTGGGTTTGAGGGTATAAACATTTAACATTTTGATAGATACTGCCAAATTTTCCACCAAAAAGTTTGTGTGTTTGATTTTCCACTTTATACCCCCACCAGGAATTAACAGGGCCCATTGGCCTTACCTGTGTTTTCCCTCTTTCCTAGCACATGTTGGAAAACTTACAGCCCATGTGGTTTTACAATGACACGTTAGTGTGGGAAATAACTGTGTGTTTTTCCAGCTATTTGTACACAGAATGCATATTTTTTGACCTTCACAATAGTCTGTGGAGTAAGTAGAGGACCTTAATTCCTTTTCAGGGATCTTAGGCATAAAGATTTTCCCAGCTTCCACTGCAAAGTCAGTGTCGATGCTGGAAGTGGAGCCCCTAAGCTGCTCCTGTGAGCTTCTTTCCCCAAGCTGGAGCGGCCAGCCATGCGAGGGCCAGGCCATCTGAGAAGGAGCCTCCCCAGGGCTCTGCAGTCTTGAGTTTATGCCAGAGTACAAAGAATGACCTGATTGCAGTGTTCAGTTTCTGTAGCTGAAATAACCCCTCCCTTCTGACCAAGCCAAGTGAGGGAGGAGGAGACAGGTGGCCCAGTGCATCAGCATCAGGGCCATCATGAAGCTCTGGGGGGTGGGAGGTGTTGAGCTCACATTCAGTGAAAGATGTCCCCATGAGCTGTTCTTCCAAATATCCCATTTGGAGGCTGCAGAAAGGATAGGCCCAGAGTTCGTAAATTACTCCACTACTTTAGTGGCCTCTTGTTATTTTTAGCTCAGTTGGTGGAGCACTGCTCTGCAGTCTCTGAGGTCCTGGGTTCGATTCCCAGCACTGCAAAAATGGGAGAAGGATGTGGCAATCCACTCCTGAGGCAATCCTGAAAGCAATCAGGCATTGAAAACTCTATGAGGGTCACTATGAGTTGGATACAACTCAATGGCACCTGACAAAAACAGCAACAACATTGTTAAGTAGCCACTGAAAACCTTATGAATAGCAGAGAAGCAGTAATAATAGTGTTTCACCTGTTGTGCATAGGGTTGCTATGAGTTGCATAGTGACTGGAAGGCACCTAACAACAACAACAAAATGGTTAAGTACGGGTTGGGGTTTAGCTCAGTTGGTAGAGTCCTGCTCTGCACTCTCTGAGGACCCAGGTTCAATCCCTAGCACCACAAAAATGGGAGAAGGATGGGGCAATCCACTCCTGAAGCAATCCCGAAACAATCAGCAATTGAAAACCTTGAGAACTGCTACGAGTTGGACCTGACTCGACAGCACCTAATAACAACAACAATTGTTAAGTATGAATAACAGTGGAGCATTATCAAATATAGAGCTGGAAAATGAGCCCCCCAGGCTGCATGGCATTCAAGAAATCACTAGGAGAGTTACCTCCTCAAACTAGAGTCAACCTTAATGATGAGAATGGAATAAACCCCTGGGGACCTCCTTTTGCTGATGTGGCATAACTCAAAATGAGAAGGAACATAAAGACTGAAACACTGAGCTCAAACATAAAAAGATCATGCGCATGGCACAGTGTTGGGTAGTGTTTCATTCTGCTGTACATAGGGTCGCTATGAGTCGGTCTGACTTAATAGCACCCAACAACAATTGTTAAATAGAAATTAACATGGGCTGTCAGGGGAGGTGTACTGTGAAAGTCTTAGGCTACCTTCACATAGCTCCCAGAGGAAGGTTGCTTTATATTGAGGTCAGAATGGAAAGTTCTGTATCCTAACACTGGCCAGTCAACAAATGAGGAAAGTTGGAATTCTTTGGAAGGGACAGCTACTGGCTGCATGAATATTTACATGGATGGGGACTCCTGGCAGACATAGTAGCCTCCAACTACCTGTGACCACTGAGCACTTAAAATGTGGCTAGCATGACTGAAGCATGGAGGTCTTAATCTTATTTTATTATATTTATCATTTTTATCTCCCTTTATTAGTAAATGATGATAGGGTACAGAGTAATATAGCATTGGCTTTTTCCATTATACATCCTTTACATAATTTCTGGCAACACTTTCATCAACCTACAAGGTTTATGGAGCCTTATAGCTAATATGTAGTAAAACTCAAATGCATATTTGGTTTATATTCCCTTATTTTTCCAATGTACTCATGAAGTTGCGCTGTTTACATTGACATCATCCTCTCCCCCTTCATGTCTCCACATTAACCCTCCTCCCCATCCCACTTTCCACAATCTTCACTTCCCTCTGCTAGTTCCCTCCCTCCTTTTCTCTACTTTTTATATCGTCCCTTCTTCACTAAGTTTAACTGTGCATTTTGTAAAAAATCAATGTATGTGTAGGATTTTTTCTTCCTTTAAGTATGATTCAGCTCCCACATAAGAGTGAGAACATATGGTATTTCTCTTTTTGCACTTGTGTTTGTTACTTAAGATAATATTCTCCAGTTCCATCCATTTTGCTGCAAATGACATTATTTCATTTTTTTATTCCTAAGTAGTATTCCATTGTGAATATATATCATAATTTTTTTATCCAATCTTCTGTTGATGGGCACCTTAGTTGGTTCCAAATCCTTGCTATTGTGAACAGTGCCACATTGAATAAGGAGATGCAGGTGTCTCTGTGGTATGATGACTCATCTCCCTTTGGGTCTATTCCCAGTAGTGGTATAACTGGGTTGTATGGCAGTTCTATTCTTAGTTTTCTGAGGTGTCTCCATATTGATTTCCAAAGTGGTTGAACCAATTTACAGTCCCACCAACAAGATAAGAAGGTTCTTTTTTCTCCACAACCTCATCAGCATTTGTTATTGTTTGTTTTGTTGATCTTGACCATTCTTACTGGAGTTAGGTGGAACTTCAGAGTTGTTTTGATTTGCATTTCTTTAATGGTAGGGATATTGGGCATTTTTTCATGTGCTTCATAGCCTTATGAACTTCTTTATTTGAGAGCTATCTGTTCAGTTCCTTTGCCCACTTTTGTATTGGATTATTTGTTGTCTTGGGAATTGCTTTCTTGAGTTCTTTGTAAATTCTAGAAATTAGTCCTCTGTGTAGTCCTCTGTGTGATGTGTAGGATGTGAAGATTTTCTCCCATTCAGTGGGCTCTTCCTTAACTCTGTTGATTGTTTCCTTTGTTGTACAGAAGATTTTTAATTTCATATAATCTCATTTGTCTATTCTTGGTGCAATTTCTTGATCAATTATAGTGTTATTAAGGAAATACTTTCCTGTGCCTATGTGTTGGAATGTGTTGTATATCTTTTCTAGTAGTTTTAAGGTTTCTGGTTTTATGTTGAGGTCTTTAATCTATCTTGAATTAATTCTCATGAAGATTGAGAGGTGCAGCTCTGTTTTCATTTTTTTGCAGGTGGAAACCCATTTCCCAGCACCATTTGTTGAAGAGGCTATCTTTTCTCCAATTTGCATGCTTAGCTCCTTTGCCAAAGGTTGTTATTGTGTGCTGTCGAGTCGGTATCCAACTCATAGTGACCCTCATAGGGTTTTCAATGGCTGATTGTTTCTAGATTGCCTTGGGAGTGGATCCTTCTCCCATTTTTGCAGTGCTGGGAATTGAACTCAGGACCTCAGAGACTTCAGCGCAGCACTCTACCAACTGAGCTAAATCCCAGCCCCTTGTCAAAGGTAGGGTGGCTATAGATGCATTGGTGTATCTCTGAGTCCTCAATTCTGTTCCACTGGCCTTCAGGCCTATTTTTGTGCCAGTACCAAACTGTTTTTGCTATGATAGCCCAGTAGTATTGTTTAAAGTCAAGAATTGTGATCCTGCCTACACTAGATCTTATTTAATTTTAATATCTAGATTGAAAATTTAAAACTGACATTCAGTTCACTTACAGTGTTGGGAAACTTTTAGCCAATTTCAAACAACTTGGGTATGTGAATGTACTTTTCAATGGCAAATTTTATGGAAACTAAAACTGATCAAGTGTTTCTGATCAAGCATCTGAAGTGAGATTTCGGTGTAAAGTACTGTTTATAGCACACTGGCTTTCAATGGTGTGGTATGAAAAAGAATGTAGAGTAGCTCAATGATGTTTATATCAATTACATTTTGTGAAGATAGTATTTGAGAGATACTGAATTAAACAAATTTAATTTTATCTGTTTTGTGTTTTTACATTATTTAAGGTGGTTCCTAGAAAATAGGAAGTTTCTTAGGCATTCACTCAGGCATTCATTTCTCAAGCACTTTTTTAGCAGCAAATATGTGCTAAGTACCTAGCAAAATAGCTACAAACTCAGAAAAGCATTTTATAAACCTGCTACACATTTGATAGAAAAAAATGTATATGTATGTGTGTGTGAGATCAAATTGAAATGTAGCACTCTTTAAGACAAATATTAAAACCACTATTATTCTTTGCTAGCTTCATGGTTAAACTCCTAGATCATTAATTTGTGGACTTTAAAAGTTTTTTATTACATGTAGTTAAGGCTCTTATTACCTTATAGTACTCCATTCACTCTGTTCCAGAAGAGTTGCTATATTGAGTATTCATAACTATTAGTTTTAATATTGGAGAGATAATATTTGCTTAAATCTCTCTGTGGATGAGATTACTAGTTGCTCACACAAGCCCTACTCTATTAGAACTAGTTAGTATGAACAACTCTCAAATGCAAAGCAACCTCTATTCAATTACATTTTATTAATAATCCTTACAAAGAAGGAAATGGGTATCATACGAATGAAAGTGACAAGGCCCTATAGGAATATTTTTAAAAATTTTAAATTAAAAAACTTTTGAGGCAGGGTCTTGCTGTGTAGTCCAAGCTGGCCTCAAACTCACAATCTTCCTGCCTCAGTCTCCCATGTGCTGGGGTTACAGGAACACACCACAACTCTGGGTTTCTGTAATGAGAGAGAAGATTTTGACAGATCACAAGATATGTTAGTTGTCTCTTGGAGCAGGAAATTTGTGAAACACTAACAAAAATTTAATCTACTTTGTAGATGAATCATTAAAAAATAATCAATAGGGGCTGAAGTGTGGTAGAACATGTGCTTAGCATGTATGAGGCCCTGGGTTCAATCCCCAGCACTACAAAAAAGAAAATCAGTAATATTAATCTCTAATTCATTGTGGTTATCAGGGGATAATACTCAAACCCTTCCATAATACATTTCTAAAAGCCAATGCTGATATATAGATGGGATTAGAGAGGAATGGAGTGTAACCTACCATTTGTCAATCAATCAATCAACATATATTTATTGAACATGTATGGCAGGTAAGGACCTGTGGTAGGTATTGTGAAGGATGGGTAGATGCTGAATGTGGAAGAAATAACTAGTTCTCAGACCCCTTACATATATTGTCTCATTCCACTAGTCCCATAAGATTATTGTTGGCCTCAAAGCAGTTGTATTTTGGACAAGTCGTCAAGAGGGATCAATCCCTAGAGAAAGACATCATGTTTGGGAGAGTGGTGGGTCAACGAAAAAAGGAAGACCCTCAACTAAATGGATTGACACAGTGGCTGCAACAATGGGCTTAAGCATAAAAAAGATCATGTGCCTGGCACAGTGTCAGGGAGTGTTTCATTCTGTTGTACATATGGTCGCTATGAGTCAGACTTGACTTGGCACTTAACTAACTAGAAAGAGTTTAACCAACTTATCATGGTCACATAAGCAGCAAGGGGCCGAGCTGGGCATTTTGCCTGTCTCAGTTCTCAGCCTAAAACACTTTGCTGCATTCAGGAATGTGGTCTCAGTTCTCAAAGAGCTTCATATCTGGGAAGAGATAAGATATAAACAGACAAGCAGTGAAATCATAATATGAGTGCTGTCATGAGCAGTTTTGTGGAGAAAGACAGGCTAGAGGAAGAGGAAGGGACACAGCAGTCCAGAGGGCTGAGCAGCCAGAGCATGGACCCAGAAAGTCTCCATTCTGATGGTGAGGGCCAAATGCACACAGCGTCCAGTGTTTCTTCCTTCCTGGCTGGTTTCATTGTGCTCATGTGTTTGTCTCACCCAGTCCATTTATCTGAAGCTGAAGGATTTTTGTTTGTTTGTTTTTGTTTTTTGGTGACATTGCATGTGGAAACTAGGGCTTTGTGCTTGCTAAGCCTGTGTTCTACCAGGGAGCTAGGCCCCAGGCCCTGAGGAATGTCAAGCTGCAGAAATATGCTGTCCTTTTTTACGAATCCCTTCCTATTCTCTGAGGTTGGATTTCCCGTGAGGGATAGGCAGGGGCTGGAGTTGTTAAGGCCTTCCTGTCTATGCAGAGGTATGACCGGCACTGTGAAATCAGGGTGGTGTAAGGAGAATGCGAAGACCTGGGCACTCAACCAGTGTTTCTAGAATGCCAACAAGGAGCAGCTAGGTGTGGGTAGGTGGCAGTGGACTAAAATGGGGTCTGGATTAGGCAGCTTTGATGTACAGAGAAGGGCACAGAGCGGGGCCCTGGCTGGTGAGGTGGAGGGACCAGTCTGAGCCATAATCCCCTGCTCCTATCTCATGGGTAGTGTGGGGAGAGCACAAGATGGTGAGTAAGCAGTACTCTGCTCAATTCCCAGTTTTATTCCGGCTTGGTCACCCACTCTTAGGTCAAATCACATGCCACATCATCCCTGCAATTCCCGACGGAGGGGAAGTAGGACGCATCTGACTGAGTTCCTCTGGGCACAGACACTCACATGCCCTGCAGACCACAGATGAAGGGCCTCTGGTGGCATCTTGTACCTCCTCTTTCTCCCAACAGCTGTCGGGGTGGGAAATGTGTGAGGTGAGGAGGTGGCTGCTGGAATCCTGAGGTCCACAAGCCACAAGCAGATTTGCCTCTGAGCTCCAACTCAGCACAGAACACACTGACATATCCCCAAGAAATACACCCTAAACAACATTTTAACTGTACTTGTAACTGTAATATGCCTTAACTGTAAAAAAAATTTTTTTAAATACATTTTTAAGTAGGTAAGATAATTTCATATAAAATCTGTCACCCGGATCCAACGGACAAGTCCTTCTTCCAGGCTTTCTGGAAGAAATTGGCTTCCCAAGTGCCTCTGGGAAGAAAAGAAATATCAGGAACTAAGAAATCCATCTCTCTTCTTTGCCCTTTTCATAGCTTTGCTGGGGGAGGAGTTTGAGGCAGAGACAGAGATTAACAGGAAAGCAAATGAAAGGGTGGTTGTGGGGAGGTAGCCTGCCTCTCTCTAATCAAGACTCCGTAGGAAGTGCTCTCGGCTGAGAAGAAGGCAAGACACCTCAGAGCTGAGTCTGTCAAGACATCCTCAAGTATGTTTGACAAATACACCCTCCATAAAAAGCACTCAAAGTGCACTGCTTCCGAAGTGAGTTATTGGCTTCCTCGGAATTGTTAATAGGCTGAGTTTTCAGAAATATAAGACAATATAGTTGGTTCTTCCATCTTCCAGGGCTAATCAGTGTTTTCAGACCTCTGCTCTGTCACATAAGCAATATGGGCTGAATATGAAGGCAGAAAAATCACCTCTAGGGGAAAGGAGACAAAAAAGACCTGTTTTCTTTAAAAAGCTTATTGGCTGGTGTGGATGTAGGAAAAATGCAGCATCAGCCACACAAAGTTCAACACAGGCACAGACTCTGAGCCAGACTGTCAGGTTGGAACCCTGGTCCACTACTTGCCAATACATGTGGCCTTGCATGATCCACCCAGCCCTGTTAGGCCCCTGAGGGGATAGTGAGGAACCTTCCTGGTGGGGGCATCAAAGGTATGCATGGGCAATGTGTGTGACCCCTGTGCAGGTGTCTGGCAGGCTGTCAGCACGGCTCAGCGTGGTCCCTGAATGGGTGGGGCTGGCTGGAAAGAAGCTCAGACCCAGTGAGAGGGGAGTCATTCCTCAGCACTGGTGGGCCTTAATGGTTAAGGAGTTCTGAGGGCACTGGCGGGGTGGGGAGGGTCTCAGAGAAATGTCAGAGAATGCGGGTTGAATGAGAACAGTGAGGGCACAGTGATTGGTCAGGGACAATATTTGTCTCATGCTTTGGGTTTCGTTGAGGAGTGGGAGTGGAGCCAAGACATTAGGAAATGCTCACAGGAAGAGACGGAAATGAGGACATGCCAAAGGCTTTCACCGGAAGCTCCCAGGTGTAGATATCCTTGGGAGGCCCTAGCAAACACACAGGTGGGAGGAGAACAGGGCTGGATATGGGGCAGAGGAGACTGTGGTAGAAACCAAAGCCAGTGGGGATTGGGGCATGGGGGAAATAGAAGGAAGGAGGTGGGGTGCGGGGGTCAGGGTGGGCTTCATGGGCTCCCACAGAAGGCCCCTGCTAGGGTTCAGGCTCTGCTGTATCTAGTTCTAAATAGATTTTTTTTTCCAGTACTGGGGGCTTGAACCCAGGGCCTCATGCTTGCTTTGCAAGTGCCGTATCATAGAGCTGCTCCTTTTAAATTTTTTATTTTGAGACAGGATCTCACTAAGTTATGCAGGCTGCCTCTGGCCTTGAACTTGGCTCAGCCTCCTGAGTTGCTGGGATTACAGTCGTGTACCACCATGCCTGGCTTCTAAATAGATTTTGAGCCGGGTGTCCCATGAATTATGTACACAGTCTTGGAAGGAGATTGACAAGAGGCCATGGACTAGGGAAGTGGGGAGGAGAAACTGAAAGAGCCCTGGGGAATTTAGGTGAACAAAAGAGGAGATAAGAAGTAGGAAGTGTTTGAGGGCAGACCATATCATGTATGAAATGCCAACCAATGTGGGAAGATGTGTAACAACCTATGGGGAATTTGGTCTGAGAGCTCAGTCAAGAACTTGGAGTCATGATCATTTATTTGAAATTCATATCATCTTTTTAATTCTACCTTCAAACACTTGGATTATTTTGTTTTGTTTTAATGAGATACATTATATTTGCAGTTAAAAAACACAATAATTTATATGATAATAATATATGCAGCTTTAGAGGTGAGCATAGGAAAGAAACATTTAAAAAGGCCAAGAACTGAATCTAGAAGACCATTGTTAGGAAATAAATTGAGTCTCTTTTCTCCCCTCTAAAAAATGCATATGGTGAAGTCCTAACCCTCAAAATGTGACTGCTTTTGGAGAAAGCACCTTTACAGAAGTAAATAGGTTAAAATGAGGAGGTCCTAATCCAGTATGACTGGTGTTCTTATAAGAAGAGGAGATTAGGACAGAGACACACAGAGAAAAAAGAACATGGGAAGATGCAGGGAGAAGATTCCATGTATGGTCCAAGAAGAGAGGTCCCAAAGGAAACTTACTGCCATGGTTTGGCCATGTGTGTGTACTCCACAAAGGTTCATATGCTGGAAGATTGTTGCCCAGATGGTCATGATAAGAAGTGAGGCTTTGTCATAGGGGTTGCTGTCCATGGAAGACATTAATGTACTTCTCATGGGACCCTGGTCAGTTCCTTAGAGAGTAGGTTACTATAAAAAGATGGAGCCTCATCCTAGAGTCTCTCTGTCTTTCTGTTTTGCCATGTGATCTCTTCTGAAGTGCTCCTATCATTCCATGAGGCCCTTGCTAGAGTCAAGCAGAAGCCTGTGACATGCTCTTGGACCTCCAGACTGTGAGCTAAATAAACTTTTTTCTTTACAAATTATCCAACCTTGGGTATTTTGTTCCAACAATGGAAAACGGACTACCTGCTGACACCTTGATTGTGGACTTCTAGCCTCCAGAACCATAAGAAACACTATTGTTTAAGCTTCCTAGCCTGTGGTGCCTTGTTACAGCAGCCCTAACACTATCATCTTCCTTTACAAGCACCAGAAGAGGTAGGAAAGTCTTTGGAGACAGCCTAGAAGTGGTCAGGGAGGTAATGGGAGAAGCAGGAGGCAAAGTTACAAAAGCAAAGGTATCTCAAGGGTAAGGGGTGGGAGCCAGTATAAATCATGATGAGAGAGGCCAGTGAGAACATAGGCTTCCAGAAAGTTGCTGGGCTTTGAGTCAAGAAGTTGCTGGTGACCTTTGAGAAGATGATGTCATTAGTGCAGCAGGGAAAATCCAGGTGCACTGGGCTGGGAAAGGGACATGAAATGAGGGCCCAGGCATGGTGAATACTTGCTTTCAAGAAGTTTCCTTGTGAAGGTCAAGGGCAAGATAGCGTGAGGGGAAAGCAGAATTGAGGGAAAGACTTTTTTAGGGTGGGGGAAGCCCTGGGCATGGAGAAACCCCAGGGAGGAAGCCCAGCAGGGCTCATGGGCCCCATGTACATTTGTTAAATGAGTAAGAGGCAGCAGGGAGGAGGACACAGAGCCCATGTGGACAGCAAAACCACAGCACTCATTTGGCAGAAGATCTGCAGGAAGGGGAAGGAAGGGATCCTTGAGCTGCCCCCTCATTGTGGCCAGGAGGCCCAGTTCCTGGACTGCCCCTCCTTGTTTAGCTCCACCTGATTTCCTCTGGTCTCCATCCCTAGCTGAATTTAGACAGATGGGCAGCTTCCAAATGCAGGCACCTACCTGGGTCTGTTCCTTAAGACCTCCCCCAGATGCAGAGAAGAGACCAGTCCATTTTCACGTTGGCAGTGAGCCTCACCCATAGACCTTTGAGGTCAGGATTCTGAATGTTCAGAGGACACTCTGAGCTGCATCCTACTCCTCTCTACTCTTCAGCAACATGTTCAAATGTGCTTTCGCTCTGGCCCTCTTGGCCTCAGTCCCCAGGCATCTACCTTGTTTTCTTAGGCAATGGTTGCTAAGGTTTGGGGCAGCCTCGGCTCCAGGACCCTGCTTCCTTTGGCTAGTAGTTTCCAAACTTTTAAAGAAATGGGAAGACCCATCTTTCAAACAACACATTACAGAAACCCTTAAAATATCAAATGGCTAAAGGTGCATTTTATTAGTATACATTTCCATTATAACCTTAAACTTACTATATTCACACATCATAAAGCAAGCAATGTGAATTGCAGGCTGTTTTAATAAATGGAAAAAAAAATAGAAATTGGGAAAGCATTGCAATCTGAAACCAGCCTCAGGGTTCAGTTTAATCCTACAGTTTTGCTTTGGTCACACTGTATTGAGAAATTCCTAATTCACAAAGAAAAAGGCCTATAAACTGTAACAGAGTTTTTTTGTTTTGTTTTTTTAAATAACCAGCCTTGCAACCTTTGGATATTCTTTAAATAACCAGCAAATGATAGGAAACTTATTCAGAAGTCTTTACAAAAATGACTTATCCTTTAAACACACTTAGCCTGCTGGTCTGAAGTATTATATGTTTGTAAATAACATATGTGAATCCATGATACTATTGTTGTTGTTAGGTGCCGTGGAGTTGGTGTCTGACTCATAGCAACCCTATGTACAACAGGCAGAACAGTATTGTTAGTGCTTGTCTGCCATTCACAGGGTTTTCAATGGCCGATTGCTTTATGGAGGTGGGTTGCCAGGTTCTTCTCCCAAGCCTACAGCACCTGGTGTTCTCAGGTGATCTCCCATCCAAATGCTAACAAGGCCCGACCCTGCTTAGCTTCCGATATCTGATGGGATCAGATGTCACTGTGGTACGTCTGTAGGTATGATACTATAGCATGCAAAATAATTCATCAACCTTTTAAAAATGAAATTTGAATCAAATATCTGTAGAAAACTAAATGGTGTTTTTATGGGATGTGGATCAAAGCCCAATACATTGAACATCATCTTGAGCCCCAACGTGGTCAGCAACCAACAAACATTTACTTAATGCCCACTTTGTGACAGATTCTGTCTGGGGGTGGAGATACAGAAAAAAAAATATGGCTTCTCTTTACTCACAAGGACTTTGGTATGAAAGATGAGGTAGAATCAGAGAGAAATCCCATATATGCAAGCTGTATAGGGATCTCAGCAGGTAGGAACATGGGGGATCCTGGGGGTTCAGAGGGTTGTTAGTACAGAGTGTAAATGCAGAGCAGGTTCCTAGAGGCCTCTCTGCTGGGGATATAGCACCCCCCTTTATCTGTACGGAATACATTTCAAGATGTCCTGCAGGTGCCTGAAAGCATAGGTAGTGCCAAACTCTATATATACTATATATTTTAAATGTACATACCTGTGATCAAATTTAATTTATAAATTAGGTACAGTAAGAGATTAACAAGAATAATTAATAATGAATTAGAATAATTAAAACAATAAAATGTAACAAAATTTATCTAAAACTCATGAGTTATTTATTTCTGGAACATTCCATCTAATGTGGACTGACTACATGTAATGAAACCATGGAAAGTGAAACCACAGGCTGGGGGGACTACTGTCCTTGGGACTCAGGTAAAGAGGACAGAGAGAGAGGAGGAATTCCTAGGCAGGAATGCCAAGGGCCAGCCGTGGGTGTGTGTGCTGGTCTTAAGCTAGGAAAGGCCCTTGGATGTGGCCAGGGTTGTTGGGAGTGTAGGAGACAAGCCAAGGAGGCAGGCAGTGCCAGGTCATGGAGGGAAGCTTCAGGATGACAGAGATGCCTCAGCCCTACTGTACAGGTGAGAGACAGCCATGGAGGGTTGTTAAGCATGAGGACATGGTCACAGAATTTGTGATTTTTATAAGACCCTCATAGAGCTGGGCACCATGGTACAGGCCTGTAACGCCAGCAACTTGAGAGTCTGCAGCAGGAGGATCGTGAGTTCAAGGCCTGCAGAACTTGGTGAGACCCTGCCTCAAAATAAATAATAAAAAGGGGTTAGGGGAACAGCTCAGTGGTAGAGTACTTGCCCAGGGACCTAGATTTAACCCCTAAGTACGGAAAAACAAAACAAAAAACAGAACTGGGAAACTGCCTAGAAGTCTGTGATGAGGCTAAGTGTGGTAAAGGCCAAGCAAGACTGCACACTGGGGAAGAAAAAAGCAGATAGAGTCAAGTGATATTTAGGTGACAACATTGACATGACCTGGTGGTTGTCTCTGGGGGCTGAAGAAGAGGGAAAAGTCAAGGAAGCACCTCTTCAGGAGTTTCTGCTCAGATGGCTGAGTCTGGAGTAAGAATTGGCACTCAGTCCTTGAGTGCAGCACCACAAGAGGAAGGGCCATCGAGTCAGACTTGTGGCTGTGATTCATCACCTTGGACACAGACCTGAAGGAAGGGCCTGAAACCCAGAGAAGCCCTGGTGAGGGAGCTGGTCTTTCTTCATGGAAGTTTGGCTCACCATTTGTGCTAGAATAAATGGGTGGAATAATCAGTGTGGACTAATTGGTCGATGAGATTAGCCCAATCAAAGGTCAGATTTCTATGCAGAATGCAGGTGTTTTCTTTTTAAACTACATAAACCACATAATAGCATATTAATGGAAAGACAATGTATTTCTCTCTGGGTTGTTATCATGGGGCAAAATTATATTTTCCAGATAGGTCATGATTGCAATGAACCCAGTTGAATCTGACCTTTGCAGCAAGGCCAAACAACCACAGTGCATTTCTCTTAGTGTGACTGCATTCCTAGGACTATCTCAGATCTCGCTAATGTTTGATGTAAAGCATCATTTGCAGTGGGAAAATAAAAATACTATGCAATCAGATTGCTAAAATGTTGGAAGGGGAATGGGTGGGGAGTTTGTGTGGTTTTTAAAATAGGAAGTTCTATCCCAATGTATGTCATTTCTGAAGTGAGGGATGTTCTGATAGGCTATTAGAAGAGCCGGCACAAAAGCAATCTGATGTTTTCAAGACATTTAGAGTTCATCATCATGAACACATGACTTTTTGCCAAATCCTATGGTATTAAGTTGCATGGAAAGTAACTACAATGTACTCCACGTTTGGCTGCTCTGAGATTTTACTAAGTCAAAAAGAAACTCCCGTTTAGTTTGCATTGCTTGCATAACAGGATTTTAAAATTTAAAGTCTCACTTGAAACTGAGGGAAATGGCAACAAGGAAAGAAAGGTTGGTTATCAACATTGTAGGAAAGCAAGCATGGTTTGAATAATGCGGACGGCACACTGAGTTCTAACTTACAGTCTCCTCTCACCCAACTCAGAATGAAACAGGTTCAAATCAGACTCAGTTCAGAAGCGCCTGTGTGAACGTTTGCAGCAGGCACCTCACGGGAGATGTTCACATGTGCTTTGGCTCCAGGATCTCTCTGGGGTCAGGCAGAAGGCCTGACTGGCCCAGTGTCTTCTCGGTGGGCACCTTGCCTCTGAAGCTGCAGAGAAGCCTCCCAGAGCTCAGGGACTCTCTAGACTTGACAAAGCCATTCTTTGGGAAAGTGAAGGAAGGGAAATGAGTCAAGATTGCCCCATTAGCCAGTCCCACTGGCTCATGCGTGTCTGTAATCTCAGCAACCAGGGAAGCAGAGGCAGGAGGACTGCAAGTTTGAGGTCAGAGGCAGAGTGGGAAACTTGGCAAGACCCTGACTCAAAATAAACAATGGACTGGGAGGGTGTGACCCAATGGTAGAGCACTTGCAAAGTATGTGTGAAGCCCTGGGTTCAACCTTCAAGTACTACACACACACACACACACACACACACACACACACACACACACCACCCCATTATCTTAGCCAAATCGTCAGGAGGAAGAGATCAGCTCTTCTCTTGTGTTTACACACAGAGCTAGCATTTTGATGACTGAAGCTTGGCCGTTACAAATTGTCTGCTATCAAAAGAGGAGGCAGTCAAATGGGTGGAAGTGTTAGCACAGTGTGGTGGTACAGACCATGGACTCTGGGGCCAAGCCACCCTGGTTTGAATCGGAGTACTCCTACACACTGGCTGGGTGGTGGGAGGAAGCCATTTACTCTCACTGTTCCTTGGGTTCCCTCTCTGAAGAGTGGCGAAAGTATGGAAAGGGTCCTCATGGGCCCTTCCAGGTTCATGCCTGTAAAGTCTATGGAAGGGTTCAGTGGGAACACCCAGGGGTCTCTGGACCCACCCAACACTGTAGATTGGACATTAGAGGTGGGCCCATGAGAACTCTCCCAAGGAGTCCATCTTGGAGCCGAGCATGCCCATTAGCACCACCTGACATACTGTCCCTCTTTGGCCACCATGGCCTATGGTCTCCTGGCTTTCCTTCTCTACCCTCCTGGATCTGTGCTGAGCTTGCTCCACCCCCATGACACTCAGCTCTTCCCTCAGGAAGCTCCTCATGGCCACTCCCTGGCCCTTCCTATCTCCTCTCTAGTCTTCACTGGGCTGTTCCATTTGTGCCCACAGGGCCTGCGGCCAGCTACCCACAGATGTGTTCAACCCAGGCTTTGGAGGCCTTGGGGAAGAGATTAAATTTTATTCCTTATATGATGAAAGGTACTGATGGCTTCTCGGTAGAGGAGTGGCATGGTTTGATAACTTACAGTTGTGAATGAAATCATTTCTTCCTTTCTTCATTCAAAATGTATCTATCAAGAACTTACAATGATGCTTGGTGAAATACGAAGTCAAATCAGAGGTAAGGCTGAGCCTGCAGGAGCTGAGGGCCTCCTGAAGGTGGATTTATCATGCGCAGGGAGAGGAGAGCCTGACCTCTCAGGGGAACTGATTCCTCAGGCCACATCCTCCCATCTTATGTGGATCTGCATCTGATGGGAGAATGGGATGGGAAAACCCTCAGGTGATATTTGCTGTGAGCTGGATTTTGAACATTCCCCAAAGGTCCCTATGTAAAAAGGCTTGGTGGCTCCCAGGATGGTAGATTAGGAGGTGGTGGAGCCTATAAGAATGGGGCCTATAGTCAGACCTGGTGGCGCATGCCCGCAATCCTAGCTACTCTGGAGGCTGAGGCAGGAGGATTGCAGATTCAAGGCCTGCCTGGGTAGATTAGTGAGAGCCTGTTTCAAAATAAAAAATAAAAAATGGGCTGAGGGTACAGCTCACTGGAGAAGCACTTGTCTAGCATGTGCAAGGCCCTGTGTTCAAGCTCCTAGCACAGCAAAAAAGAAACAAACAAAGAAAACAACAAGAGGCAGAGCTTAGTGGGAGGTTTTTAGGAGACTGAGAGTGTGTCCTTGAAGAGGATAATGGGACCTGGTCACTTCCTCTCTCCCTTTTTCCTTCCTGGTGATGACCAAGTGGCTTCACTTCACCCCGCACTCTGCCACAATGTGCTGCCTCACTGCAGGCCCAAAACAACAGAGCCAATGCATCATGGACTGAGACCTCCCAAACTGAGTCAAAATAACCCTTTTTTCTTTTTAAATTCATTATCTCTGGTATTTTGGCACAGTGACAGAAAGCTAACATATATTTGCTCACCAGATAAATGAACAATGACTCCTGAAATCTGGTTTGTTAGTCTCTACAATTAAGGATGACCTCTGAGGCCAACTGGCTGGTAATTGTGTAACCATCCATGTAGACCCACAGACAGAAACCCAGGGATATCTTGATTTTTCTTTTCCCCAGACAGCTTGTCACCAGCCATGTTCACTCTACCACATAAGCATCTCTCTGTGGCAAGGTGAACCTCCACACACTTGTGACTGAGTTGCTACTGTCTGTGGCCCCTAATTCGAAGATCTGTCCATCTAGAACCTGAAGGGTGTCATCGCCTACCTGTGTCAGGGGCTCATGTCTGTCCTTCTGAAAGGGGTGGTTCCATGAGCATGTCCAGCAGACCTGGACTTGTGGTCTGCTATTCAGACATCAGCCAGATCATCTAATGCTCTGGCTTGCTTCAGCTTTTTTTGAAAAGTGAAATGATATTTGCTCCATCTCTATGACCTTGGGATAAACTAAGCTGTATCTCTTGGAGGAGCAGAAAATGTCCCATGTTAAGTGTAAAGTACAGTTGTGACTGGAGCTGTGGTTCCACCGGGCAAAAGAAGCCTTGGACTCATGTTAAAGTGGAGACACCAGCTGAGTGCAGTGATTTTTTTTTTTTTTTTTGCTTGATCTTTTTCTGTCTTTCTCTGTGTCCTGCAGCTTCTCCTGGGGGCTGGGCTGCCTTGCTATAGGTAGAACTTGGTGAGGGTCTTCTGGCCTGGCAGGGCACCAATGCCCAGCTGGAGCTGCACTGACAATGCTTTGGGGACCTGGCCCTCAGAGAGTCATTGTGTGGCCTGTCCTGTACACCCAAACATCATATTGTCCTTTGTTCTCACATCCAAACTGGCCATCACTACCCACAGTGAACTGAAGGGCTGTCTTGGAGCCACCAACGTAGGGTCCACACAGAAGAGGTGTTCTGGGCAGGGGCTGTCTGAAGGTGAAGGCACCCTAAATGTGGAGACTGCAGGCCCCACTTTGTTAACCAGCCAAGTGGCCAAGAAGATGGTGTGTCTGTACAGGCAAAAATAGTCCAAGAGAGCGTTTCTTTTCCTGGTAACCAGAGTCTGACACATGGAGTATGAAGTCAAGTAGAATAAAGAGGTCGGCAGTTTTGTGCACACTGGCCCTTACCCTCGTCCTTGCCCTGGCCCTGGCCCTGGCCCTTGCCCTTTTTTCCTGACAAGCACCCAGGATCTTGAGGCATGCTGTTTTCCACTCACTCTTCTTCTCTGGGCTGGTTTCCATGTGGTCTTTCCTTTCCTTTTTCTTTTTATTGGTTTGTTTGTTTGTTTTAGTTTTTTAGTGCTGGGGATTGAGCCCAGGGCCTTGGACATGCTAGGCAAGCACTCCACCGCTGAGCTACATCCCCAGCCCCTCTCTTATTTTTCTTTTAGATTTTCCAACAGCTGAATAGCTGTAGATCTTTGACTTTTCTCTGACTCCGCCCCTTCTGGCCCATTGAAGCACGTGATTATGGGTGGCATCTTTCTTGTCTGAACAGCAGCACTTGGGGGCTGAGGGAGATTGCAGCATTGGATTAGCAGTTAGTATTCACCATTCTTAAGACTGTCACCTCCTCTGTTCAACTGATCCGAGTGGCCCTGCAATGGTGCAGTAGTCACCTCTTTCCCACATGAGATAGAGAACTTTATGGGAAGCTTGGGGAACATCCCTAGGACAGCCAAGGGAGAGATGTGAGCCCTGCTTTCTTGGGGAAAATTTGAGCTACTTGATTTTGTTTAGGAAATGCCTTCTATTTGCCTTTATTTTCAGCTTTTAGCTCATCGAAGCTCAGTTCTCATCGGAGATGAGATGGATTCCTTCCAGGTGAAGTTCTCTCGGTACCACATTACCTCTCAGCTTGTACCATCTTCTACTTCCCTGGGCATGCCCTACTCCTTGTTCAAGATTTGTTAAGTTGTGTCCTCCTTTAATGAGATAAGTTACCTCATTCTCTCTGATCCAGATTCCCTACGGCCAGCTGCTCACATCTCTCAGGTAATGCAGACAATGCTTACTTCTGTTCTCAGTGGCTGATCTTTAAAAAAAAACCTTTTCTTTTTTCCATAAAAGCAAGAGTCGATTTTCTCAGGTGGGAGCTGTGGCTTTTTGTGTCTTAGATCTGTATCTGCCAGCAGAAGGGCAGGATGACAAAAGTGTTGCGACCTAAAGAGCAGGTGCTATTTCAATCAGCTCCATGAAATGTTCACGCAAATTAGGAGTCCTAGGCCCCACCATGCTGTAACCAATGTAAAAAAAAACAAATGCATGCAGCTGGCTCTTTATAATAGCCTCCATTGGAAGGTAACCAAATGTCTATCACTGGTAGAATGGATAAATAAATTGTGGTATGTTCACACAGTAGAACACCAGCCAACAAAGAGAATTAACTATCTATAATAATACATGAGAATATGGATGAATGTCACAGATCTAACACTGTGTAAAAAGAGTGAGACATAAAAGAGAATATACTGTATGATTCTATTATATAAGATACAAAACCAGGCAAAACTAATTTTTGTTGTTAGAATCAAGATAATGGTTACCCTAGAGGGTGATTGCCTGCAGCCATAGCCCTGTGGCATCTGATCCTGTCAGATCTCGGAAGCTAAGCAGGGTCAGGCCTGGTTAGTACTTGGATGGGAGACTGCCTGGGAACACCAGGTGCTGTAGGCTTGGGAGACAGACCCAGGAACCCACTCCCAAAAATCAATCCACCATTGAAAACCCTATAAACAGCAGAGAAGCATTGACAATAGTGTTTCGCCTGTTGTACACAGGGTAGCTATAAGTCAGATACTGACTCCATGGCACCTAACAACAACAACAGAGGGCGATTAGTGACTACAAGGTAGAGCGCAGGGGCTTCTAGGGCACTGGTTATGTCCTGTTTAACAGATGTAATTGGTTTATGAAAGTTTGTTCTGCTGGACACTTATTGTGTGTGTGTTTTTCTGTATGAATATTATCTCCAATGAAAATTAAAAATGAAACAAAACTCATAGAGCTGGCTTTGTCCAGGTGCATTCTGATATCCCCCATTTTTTTTTGTATTGTGGGGTTAAATCCAGGGTCTTGTACATGCTTTGTAAGTTCTCTACCCCTGAGCTTCACCCCAAGTCCATTTTTTATTTTATATCTTGAGACAGAGTCTTACTAAGTTATGTAGGCTGCCTCTGGCCTTGAACCTGTGGTCTTCCTGCCTCCTCCTCCCAAGTCACTGGGACTACAGGTGTGTGCCACATCCCTTGGCTTTGATATTTCCCTTTTTATTTTTATTTAAACAATTTTGGGGGGCCTAGTTAACCTGTGAAGATAAATTGTCATTTCTTCTATGATAAAGTGATCCCTGGAGAAATAAGAAGTAACAACCCAGGACTTTTTACCTTGTTTAAAAAAAAAATCTCTAAAATACTAGACTCACTCAGGAGTCACACCTTAATCACACCGTAAGTATCCTGTGAATATTACGTAGCAGTTTTATTCTTTATTTGAAATACCTTAAAAAGGCAAAAGAGCATTTAATCTATTTGCCATTTTGTTGGCACAAGATCTATCTTAAGTTCTTGTTACTAGATCTTGAATTATAGAAACACTTATTTTTTTGGAGAAAATGAAAGAAAAAGGCATGGAGACTGGCAGCAGAGTCTCCTTCCAAATATTTGTAATAATACTTGATCACACAGGTTATTTTTTTTTAAACCAAAAAGTATCTTTCAGGAACCTCTTGGAGTAGCTTATTGACAGTGGCTTTGAGTGAAGAGCAAATTGTTGTTGTTAGGTGCCATCGAGTTGTGTCCGACTCATAGCAACCCTCAGAGGGTTTTCAATGGCTAATGTTTTGGGATTGCCTCGGGAGTGGATTGCCACATCCTTCTTCCATTTTTGTGGTGCTAGGAATCGAACCTGGGACCTCAGAGACTGCAGAGCAATGCTCTACCAACTGAGCTAAATCCCAGCCTGCCAAAGAGCAAATGAGGAGTCATTCCTTTACAGTCTCCTAACTCTGACTCTAACAATACCATGTTATGCCTCTGAAATAGAATTCCCTTATCCATGGATGGTCTGGGATTTAGCTCAGTTGGTAGAGCGCTGCACTGCAGTCTCTGAGGTCGCGAGTTCAATTCCCAGCACCGCAAAAATGGGAGAAGGGCTGGCAATCCACTCCCAAGGAATTCTGAAACAGTCAGCCATTGAAAACCCTATGAGGGTCACTATGAGTCAGATACCCACTCAATGGCACCTAACAACAACAACAACATTCATGGATAGTGTTGTAATACTTCTTTGGTGATTAAACAGCAAAATAATAAAACCTTTCATTCTGTGGTTTTAAAATATATAGTTTTCTGGGAAGCATGTGGAAGAAGAGGATGGAGAGAGAATGGTTAATGGGTATAGGGGTGTAGTTGGAAAGAAGGAATAACTTCTAATGTTCATAATGATTGTGACAATTTTATATTTCAAAATAGCTAATAGAGAGGATTTTGAATGTCCCCAACACAAAGAAATGATAAATGTTTGAGATGATGGTTATCCTAGTTACCGTGATCTGATCATTGCACATTGTATTCAAGTATTGAATGTCACACTGTAGCCCATAAATATGTACAATTATGTGTCAACCAAAAAAATTTAAAACTGAAAAAATACACATATAGAATGAATCATTGCTATAGTTAATACTGGCAAGGATTTTATATTTCAGTTTGGTTCTAGTGTTGATGTTATTATTTAGTTGATATGTTGGAATAATGCCCATGTAAAATTTTGTTCAGCATGACTCAAAGTCATAGTAATCGTCTATAATTTTTCAAGACACTTTCTTTTTAAATCTACTTATGACAGCTGCTGGGACACAGCTCACATTTACAAGAGAGTTTCAGATGGCTCTTGCAGGAGCCAAGCTCAGTGTAGATTTTATTTACTGCATCCAAATCCTACAAGCTAGTGAGGCTAAGATCAGCCTTTAAGATAAACTGTCTCTTTGGTGCTATGTTAACTTCTCAAAACATACTCTTCTCAAAGCCATTGCATGCTTACCTTAAGAAGCCTCTGTCTTTGGCCTTTGTGAAGTTCTCCTGTCAATTTCAGACTGTCTTTCAGAAGTATCTGATAAGTGGCTTCTAATCATTAACTGCAGAACTTTCTGCTGAAGAAAAAAAAACAAAGACCAGGAGCTTAGATCACCACAGGTCTCAGTGAAATTACTGGGGCTGCCACTGACCTGGGAGTCTGCTTCTAAGTTGAGTATCTCTTATAAGAAATGCTTAGGACCAGAAAGGTTTTGGATTTTGGAATTTTTTTTTTTTTTTTTTTTTTTAGATTTTGGAATATATGCATCAACACAATAAACTACTTTGGGGATAGGACTTTGGTCTATTTATCACATATATGTTAAACAATATTTTTAGTCCACTTCCATTTTGACTGTGGCCCATTGCATGAGGTCGGGTGTGGAATTTTCCACTTGTGGTTTCATGTTAGGGTTTTAGGATGAGGGATGCTCACCCTATATTAGCATCAACATAACAACCCCACCCTGTCTTAGCAGCAGGCGCAGGGGGATGAGAAATAGGAAGGCCAAGGAAAACAAATAATGGAACCTCTCAGAACAGCAGCCAGGGGAGATTGGTTTTGTCCAAGGAGGTGGCTTGGTTTTAAAATCCTTCCTAACAAACAATGCACGTGTGAGCTCCAGCTCCAGGAGGCCTCCATGTCATCTGTGTCTTATTTCAAGATTTACTTCCTCTTAAAATGGAAACATAAATTCCAGTGTAAGCCTTGGCACCTTAGCAGCTTCCCACCAGCTCTGGAGAAAACAGCACATGGTATCTGAGAAAAGTGAGTCTGTGGGTACCACCGACTGGGTGGATGCTAGGGGTGGCACTGTGGGGTTCTGGCTGTGTGTCCTGGAGGCACAGGGCAGAAAGGACCCATGCCATACCTAGGGAGCAGAAAGTCATTCCAACCTAAGCAATCAGATGCCGCAACAGCATTGGAACAGGCTAAATGATAATGCTGGTTTTGCTGCTGTTGCTTTTTGCAGTACTTGAGGGTTGAACCCAGGGCCTGGCTCATGCTAAGCAAGTGCCTCACCACTGAGCTGTGTCTCTAGCCCCTTTTCTATTTCTATTTTGAGACAGGGTCTCGCTGAGATGCACAGATTGCCTCTGGCCTTAAACTCGTGATCTTTCTGTCTCAGCTTCCCAAGTTGCTGTGATTACAGATGTGTGCCATGGTACCTGGCTGGTGGTGGTTGTTTTTAATGCATGGCCACGGTATTTGCTCTCCATATCTCAAGTCGAGTGATGAGAATCTGGGATCTTCTCCCAGCCATTCTTGGAGCCCTGTGAGGAATACCTTTCACATCTCATTAGACCTGCCTGCTGCCATCTGGCTCCTGTCGACCTTGATCCTGAGAGGATGGGAGAGGGTAAGTGAAAGGAGGGACCCACGTGATGTTGTTTCTTGCAAAGAAACAGGATAACCCCTGTCCCAGGGGCAGAGACAGGTAGGAGCTTGGCCTCACCTGCAGCTGGCCTGCTTTCAAATCCCAGCTCTGCTATTTGCTGTGTCACTTTTGGCAAATGACTCCACCTCTCTGTGCACCAGTTTCCTCTCTCATTAAATGGGCCTACCAAAACTTAAATGTTGCTGGGAGGATTAAATGGGGTGGGATGCAGAACCTGGTTCACAGTAAAGCCTCAGGAAATCCTATCTTTAAAAAATGAATAAAGCCTGACATGGTGGTGCACACCTGTAATCCCAGTAATTTGGGAGTTGGAGGCAGGAGGATGGCAAGTTCGAGACCAGAGGCAGTCTGCGTAATTTAGTGAGACCTTGTCTCAAAAAGTAAAAAAAAAAAAAAACGGACTGGGTGCAGCTCAGTGGTCCAGCACTTGCAAAGCACGTAAGCATGAAGCCCTGGGTTCAACCCCTAGTACCACACACACACACAAAAAAAAAAACTTCCCAAAGCTCCTGGAGTGGTCTTTTCAGGTTTACACCTTCTTTGTGGCTCTTCTGTTTTTTAATTTGGCAATACTGGTGAGTAGTTTGGGAATTATGTGCTGTTGAGGTTGGAAGGGGCCATTAGCATTAGTCTACTCCAACTCATTTGACTTCGAACCCCCTTTTCTGCATTGCTGGTGGATGGTACACACTGCTTCTAGCACTTGGCTGGAAAGGGAAGCTCCGGCTTCATGAAGCCACCCCTTTTTTTCCTGTTCTGGAAGGGTTTCCTTACATTGAGCTGAAATCTGCATCCCTTTCAACTTTTACACATAATTTCAAGTTTTATCCCTTTTTCATTCCACTCTCTCTTCCACGTGACAGCTTTCCACATCTTTGAAACAGCACGACTCCCTGTTTGGTCATTTGTCATTGCAACACTTTTTATAATCCAGCCAGCATGGAGCACTTTTTTACAAGCCTGCCAAGTTCAACAGTAGAAGTATGTATTATGTGCTCACTTTTTTTGCTTCTTGGCACCTTTCTGGGGAGTCAGTCCTCTGTTTTCTCAGGAGCTTGAGTGGGACCCACCACCCCTATCCCATTTCCCAGTCCCAGAGGTGGCAGGTGGCCCAGTGGACTCCTCCTCCCTGGTTGCAATGATTGGCTGAGAAACTGGTGGGCAACCCAGGCTAGATCGCAGCGGGCTCCCACGGAGTCTTGCTGGAACATTGGAAAAAGAGATCAGTTCTTTTCTTTGGGATCCATATGTCTCTACAGGATAAAGCTGTGGCCATCTGTGCCAACATACTAGGGGAGTAAGGTCTAGTGTTGGAGAAAGACAGACTCCTGATGACATGGTCTGAACTCAGGATCCAAGGTGCCCGAAACCATCCTGCCTCGAACACCCCACTATCATAGGCTTAAATCCTCCCTCCTTCCCCACTCCCCCATCTAATCTCAGTTGGCTTTCAGTCACCTATAGCCAACGGTGTCCTGGTTTATCAGACAGGAAGTTCCTACAACAGGACTCTAGGGACTTCTAAGTTCCCTCCATATTCGGGCTGCCCTTTTATGGACACCCATTGCTATTCATTCTTAGCATTCCTTGAGTCTCACAGATAGGGGAGGAATCTGGACCTTCCTTCCAAACTATCTAAACGGAGTAGTCTGGGGCAGGATGTGCCTCAACCAAATGTGAAACAGGAAGCAGAAGCAGCAACTTGGAAACTCCCTGTTTGCTGCCCTGCCAGCATCAGGAAAACAGAAAGCAAGGGACAGAGCTGTCACAGGTGGAGTGGTAGGGACCGAAAGTTGCAGCAGAAAGCCTGTAATCCCAGCGCTCAGGAGGCTGGGGCAGGAGAATCACGAGTTCAAGTCCAGCTTGGGCTACAGAGAGAGACCCTATATGAAAACCAAGGGGGAAAAAGAAGTTGCAGCAGAGAGCAAGAGAGCCCCACGGGTCAGGGAGAGGAGTGGAGTCCTGCCTTCTGTCTTCTGGCTCATAGGTTTCCTGTGGAACTGAAATTCACAAGGCACTCAAATGGAGAGACTTGGTTTCCTCAATTTTTGTTTTATAAAAGAGAAATTTCCAAAAATTATGGAGTAAAAAGTATATAAAAGTTTCTATAGAAATCTAAGACATAAGCACTCACTGTATTAGTTTGCTAGGACTGCCATAATGTACCAGAGAGCAGGCAGCTTCAATAGCAAATATTTATTTTCTCATGGTCCTGGAGTTTAGGAGTCCAAGACCAAGTTATCAGCAGTTGTGGTTTCTTCCAAGGGCCTCTGTCCCTGGCTTTTAGGGGTGGCCTTCTCTCTGTCTCCTCTTGATTTTCTTTCTATATGTATCAGTGTTCTAATCTCTTCTGAGATGGACATAGGTCAGGTTACTTGGGACCCACCCTACTGGCCTCATATAAAGCCTTATTTATCTCTTCAAAAAACCTGTCTCCAAACATAGTCACATTTGAAGATAGTGTGGGGTAGGATTTGAACACATAAGTTTTGGAGGGAACCAATTCAGCCCATAATAAGAAATTTTTGGACATTACAGTTGTCTATCAACTGTGTGATGTTTAATAAAGTCAGAGTGCTTGATATCTTCCATTTCTCTTAGAAATAGCTAAAACAGTCTGCTTTAATCATGTAGAACATCATTGTTTCATCAGGGAAAATGAAAATAAAAGAAAGCTCAGTGCCATCATGCACATGTGTAATCCCAGGGACTTGGGAGGAGAAGGCAGCAGGATCATGAGTTTGAGGCCAGAGGCAGCTTGTATAAATTAGTGAGCCCCGGACTCAAAATAAAAATTAAAAAAGAGGCTCGGTTGTGACACAGTGGTAGGGTGCTTGACCCATGGCCCTGGGTTTAGCCTCCCAGTATTGAAATTTAAAAAAATTAAATAAATAAAATAAAATAAAAAACCAAGGAAAGGTAATGAACACCTGCTGCAACCAAGGAGGTGAGAGCTCTCTACAACGAAAACTGTAAAACACTGAAGAAAGAAACCAAAGAAGAACTATAAAGTGAAAAGCTCATGGAAAGGCAGAATTAATACTGAGAGCATGGCTATATTACCAAAAGTGATCTATAGAGTCAATGCCATCCCCATCAAAATCCCAAAGTCATTCTTCACAGAAATAGGAAAAAAAAAACCTTCAAAAATTCACATGGACACACAAAGACACCAAATAATGGAAGCCATTCTGAGCAAAAAGTACAATTCAGGGGGTATCACAATACCTGCTTTCAAATTATACTACAGAATCATAGAACAGAAACTGCATGGTGCTGGCACAAAATAAGATGTGTAGACCAATGGAACAGAATAGAGGACCTAGAAACAAACCCATGCAGCTACAACCACCTGATTCTTGACAAAGGTGTCAAAAACATAAGTTAGAGAAAAGTCAGCCTCTTCCACAAATGGAGCTGGGAGAACTGGATATCCTCATGTAGAAGACTGAAACTAGATCCTGTTCTCTCATCTTGTAAAAACTTCAGTTCAAAATGGACCAAAGACCTTAACTGAAGGCCTGAAACTTTGAAACTGCTAGAGGAACAAAAGAAAAACACAAGTTATAGGCATTGGCAATGAATAGAAGAAAGGGACTCTTAGGAAAAAATAGCAAGATTGGACAAATGGGATTTCATCAAATTAACAAGTTTCTGCACAGCAAAGGAAACAACAGAGTAATGAGACAGCCTACAAATGGGAGAAAATCTTTGCCAGCTATTCATCTGACAGGGGATTAATATCCAGAGTATGTAAATAACTCAAAAATTAAACACCTAGTCCAGTGCAATGACACACTCCTGTAATACCAGCATTACAGGAGGCAGAGGCAGGAGGATTGCAGGATCAAGGCCAGAGGCAGCCTGTGTAACTTAATGAGACCCTATCTCAAGCGAAAAAATTTTTAAAAGGGTCTAGAGGTGCAGCTGAGTGGTAGAGCACATGCAAAATAGTATGCATGAGGCCCTGGGTTCAGCCCCCAGTACCACAAAACAAACAATCAGACAAACAAAAAACACCATCAAAAGTACAAATAATCCAATCAATAAATGGCCAAGTGAATCAAACGGTTCTTAAAAGAAGTAAAAATGGCCAAGAAAATGCATAAGAAGATATTCAACATCCTTAGCCATCAGAGAAAAGAAAATCAAAACTGTTAAGATTCCATCTCACCCCAGTCAGAACAGTGAACATCAAGAACAAGAACAAGAAAACAAACAAGAACAAATACTGGTAAGGATGTAAGGGTGGGGTGGGTATAAGGGGAAAGAACCTTATACCTTGCTGGTGGGAATGGAAATTAGTGCAGCCACTATATAAATCAGTATGAATCTCCTCAAAAAAACTAAAAATAGAACTACTTTATGACCCAGCTATACCACTCCTGGATTTTACCCAAAGGAATCTAAGTCAGCATACAATAGAGATACCAGCATACCATGTTTATTGCAGCACTATTCACAACAGGCAAGTTATGGAACCAGTATAGGCACCCAGCAATGAATGAATGGATAAAGAAAATATATATATACACAATGGAGCATTACTCAGCCATAAAGAAGAATGAAATTATATCATTTGTAGAAAAATGGATGGAACTGGAGGTCATCATAGTAAGCAAAATAAGCCAGACTCAGAAAGCCAGATATTACACACATTCTCTCACACACAGAACCTAGATCAAAGACATGAAAGTAGAAGGGGGACTATTTTGGAAGAGAAAAAGGACCAGCAAGAGGGAAGAGAGAAAAAAAGAGAGGGTAATGAGGGGTGAATATGATCAAAGTATATTATATACATGTACAAAAATGGCATAATGAAAACCATTCTTTTGCACAATTAATATATGCTAATTTAAAAAAAGATGGAAGTGATTTTTTTTTAAAAAAGAAGAAAGTACATAGATCCTGTCTTTGATCTTTTGTAATAGATTTCAGTCTAGTAAACTTCCCAGGTTAAAATATATATGTATCTGGGGAGAAGGACAGAACAATCCAAAGCAATTAGCCACTAAAAACCCTAAGAGGGTCTCTATGAGTCTGACCCAACTTGATAGCACCAAACAACAACAACAAATATATATATATGGGCTGGGGTTTAGCTCAGTTGGTACAGCACCGCTCTGCAGGCTCTGAGGTCCTGAGCTCGATTCCCAGCACCACAAAAATGGGAGAAGAATGTGGCAACCCTCTCTCAAGGCAATCCTGAAACAATCTGCCATTGAAAACCCTATGAGGGTCGCTATGAGTCGGACACGACTCGACGGCACTTAACAACAACAACCATATATATATATATATATATATATATATATATATATATATATATATATATATGTCACTAAATGACAACATGGAATATATGACATATAACACAGTAGATTCTTTTTACCTGTAAAGCTGCTATTAGGAAATGGATGGGAGTGGAAGATAACTGAGATATTTCAAGTGTCATAGAAGATGCCTATTTAAAACAATCTTATTATTATGGTTTGGATATGAAGCGTCCCCCCAAAATACTCCTATGCTGAATGCTTTGTCCCTGATGGCAAGCAGTGTTCAGAGGTGGGGCTTCAGGGAAGTGGTGAGACCACAGGGCTGTGACTTCACAAATGGACGAATCCTTTGGTGGCTGACATTGTTGGGCCGTGGTTAAGAAGTAGGAGAAGGGGCCCAGCTGGAGGAAGTAGGTCAGTGCAGGTGTGCCTGGAAGGGTGTATCTGGTGCCCTGCCCATTCCTCTGTCTCCTCTCTGTTTCCTGGCCATTGTGAGGTGAGCAGCCTTGTCACACGTACTAACTCGGCTCCCGTGATGCTCTGCCTTGCCTCAGGCCCAAAGCAATGGACCCAGCTGACCTTGGACGGGAACCTCTGAAACCACGAGCCAAAATAAATCATTCTCTGCTCAGTTTTTTTTTCCCCCTCAGGTATTTGTCCCAGCATGGAAAGGTCTGACTAAGACACTTACATTGAGTCTTCAGTTTTTATTATTATTATTAATAATAATAATAATAATATTATTATTATTATTATATTTTGTGATACTGGGGGTTGAACCCAGGGCCTTGCACTTGCATGCTCTGCAAGTGCTGGACAACTGAGATGCACCCCCAGCCCATTTTTTTACTTTTTTTTTAGACAGGGTCTTGCTAAATTACACAGACTGCCTCTGGTCTCGAACTTGCCATCCTCCTCGCCTCCCAAACTGCTGGGATTACAGGCAGGTGCCACTGCATCTGGCTATTATTATTATTATTATTATTATTATTATTATTATTATCTGTTGTTCTGTGGGGTGGAGCCCAGGGTCTGACACATGCTTTGTAAGTGCTCTGTAACTGCACTGCACCCCCAGCCCATTTTTAACTTTTTATCTCGAGTCAGGGTCTGGCTAAATTACTCAGGCTTCCTCTGACCTCAAACCTGTGATCCTCCTTCCTCCACTTCAGGAGTTGCTAGGATTATAGCCATGTGCCACCACACCTGGCTGCATCTTAATTTTAAAGTCAACTAAATGCCACAACTTTGAGGGTTAGAAGTACTCTTATTTTCGTGTTAAAATGACACAGCCCAGGAGGCAGGAGGAGGAAAAAGAAGCAAACTATGCTGGGTCTCAGCTGGCTCTTTTCTGACTCTTACTTTTCCTCATTCAGCAACACCAGCAGATCTATGTTGTGTTCTGATCTCAGAACCCAGAGCTCAGGCTCACCGTAGGGATTTTGTACTTGCTGTCTTTTGCTTAGACTCCTTTTTCCTCTTATCTTGCCATGCTCACTCATTTTCATCATCTAGGTCTCGACTGAGATGCCAAGCATCCTTAGGGAGACGTCTTCCCTTCTCCACTCCAATCCCAGCTGTCTATTCTGATGATTCTCCAAGTGTGGGCCCCACACCAGCAGCATCCACAGTAATGGGAGCTTGTAGAAAATGCAAATTCCCAGACCCCACTCCAGACCTGCCGAACTGGGAACTTTGGGAATGGAGCCTTGAAATACTTTCTTCCTAGCTCTTATCACTCTCAGAAATTCTTTGATCTACTTGTTTATTTCTTGCTCTTTCCCCTGTGTAGAATCAGTGACTTGATTTCTGCCTTGATTTTTGCCATAGGCCCTAGACAGTGCCTGACACCTAGAAAAGACTCAATAAATAGTGGCAGGGGAACTAAATTAATGAATGACTAGGTGTCTGTCAGCTTGTCATGATGTAGGGGCTTGCGTGCGTGTTTCTGTGATGCTGAAAGCTATGCCACCAGTGTTTCAGATACCAGCAGGGCCACCCATGGTGAATAGGTTTCAGCTGAGCTGCCAGACTAAGACAGACCACGGAAAAGGACCTGGCAGCTCATTCCTGAAACAATTAGCCATTGAAAATCCAATGAATAGCAGAGAAGCACTGTCAAATATAGTGCTGGAAAATGAGTCCCCCTGGTTAGAAGAAATGACAGGGGAAGAGTTGCCTCCTCAAAGTAGAGTCCACCTTAATGATGGAATGGAGTAAAGCCCCTGGGACCTCCTTTTGCTGATGTGGCAGGACTCAAAATGTGAAGAAACATAGTGACTGCAACGTTGGGCTCAAACATAAAAAGATCATGTGCCTGGCACAGAGTCAGGGAATGTTTCATTCTGTTGTGAGTCAGACCTAACTCGACTGCACCTAATAACCAGGTAGAAAGACAAGGAGTGGAGAATCTGAAGTTGGACTGATTGGGTTGAACTCCAACCCAGCCACTTACCACCTATAACCAAGTGATTTGAGCTTCTGAAGACAGTTCTCCCTGTGTAAAATGGCAGTAGAGGTGGGACCTGTTTTGAGGTTGCTGGAAGACAAAATGAGGTACTCCATGTAAAATGCTTCACAGGTGCTTAGTAAATATCTGCTATTATTTTCAGTTTGTTTCCCCTTCTTTCCTTTAAGGAGGGCAGAAGATGCCCTCTGGGGATCAGGGATCCGAGGAGAGGAGGAATTTGAAGGGGGAAAGAGAGAAAGAAGGTAGAGAGATGAGCAATAGGAAGTCATTTCTAGGCAGCAGCTAAGGGTGGATGCAGGGGGAATCTTGGGAGTTTTAGGAGCAGTGTTCATCAGGAAGCAAAATATTTGGTAAATGAAGCCTGAAGAATTTGGTAAGAGACCAGCTCTCAGACACCTGTCACTCTGAGGATCAGACATGGGATGCTGAGGTGGCGGGGAGGCTGAGAAAGTTCTGAAGGGCACACTAACAGCTGTCTTTGTCCCTCCCACGTGCTTATCCCTTTCTGAGCAGACAGGAGGTTCTGTGTACTCTGAACCTCCCCCCACTCGGGTTCTTTCTCACTCAGAAAGAGAGGTTTCAGCTCAGGGCTGACTTCATTCAAAGATGCCTTTAACACTGTTATTCTCCATGGCAATTAGAGGAATAGAGAAGTGGAGGCTTCTCCCAAATCCCCAGGTTGTGCAGTATCTTCAAATTTATTTTAATTACCGAAGGAAAGTGACATGACGTAAACTACAGCTCACTTTTCTTTCTAAACTCCAGGGCCTGATGGGGTATGTTTTAGCAAATACACTGTGTCCTAATTCAACAAGACTCCACAGGACATAAAAATATGGACATCCAAAGGGAGCATTTAGGCCGTGACTGCTTATACCATGAAAGATTTCTTTCTTTTTCCCCCAAAGGGTTGGAAGTGTATGCCTTTACACAGTGAGGGTTCCCTGGCCGGTGCACGTAAGAGGCGTTTTACAAAACTCAAACTAAGTAGACTTTTCGGGACTATGTGCATATGGGGGGGGGGGGTCCATGAGAAACAGACTTCATCCTGGCCTTGGTGGAAAGACTCTGAGTGTCCCCATGGACAGAAGGAGGGGCCCCTCCCACTGTTCCTGGGTTCCTCTCCAACCTCAGCTTCCTCTGGGGCTGAAGTTTCTGGTGGTGAGGTCAGTCAGGGCCAGCTTGTCTCTGGGTACAGACCCCACATCCCTGGACCCCCAGGACCAGCCCCTGAGGTCGACATGAGAGAGCTCTACTGATCCAGCACACAGTTCCTCTGTTCATCTTTGAAGTTTGGCTGGATGCTGAATTAACTGTGTGGATTAGTATCACACTAGCAGAAGGGTCCAACCTGTTCCAGAAGATTTGCAGCCAGCAAATGGTTCCAAAGAAGATCTGTATAGGTGAACCTCGGGGCCAGAAGGTCAGCGACTGCCTGGATCCAGTCCTTTCCGCTCTGTCCAGGCAGGTCAAGGATAGCCGCTTCTCCTTGCCTTCTGTAATTCCAGCTCTTGGCTGTTACTCATGTCACATCCGTGCTTGGGGCCAAGTGGTCCTGCAGCCAGAACAGGGCTCTTTCTCTCCAGTAGGCATTTTGACCTCAGTGCTGGAGGCTTCTGACCTTTCAAAGACCCATGGCAGTATTTTAGATCTGGGGGGAAAGAAAAGTGTTAGCTCCTAAACATGAAAATACAACATCAACATGGAAATAAATATTTAATTAGGAGTATGCAAAATGTAACATGATATCAGTGAGCCAGATGTCTCTCAACTCAAACCTTATATGGTTACATAAAAACAGAGCACCAGTTAGAATCTTGAGAAAAATTTGTTATAACAAAACTCCACACTGGAATTATAACCATTATACAAGAAAAACATATATGTTCTGTGGGACTTAAATGTTATAATGAGTCGGCTACAAAGTGGATTAGGGCCTGGGGCCTTTGGTGGTCTTAAAAGGACCAGGACAGAGGTGGACATTGCAGTCCTAGACTTGGGTCTGATGTCACTACTTAGGAACTTTGCCATCTTAAGCAAATCAATAAAACTCATGGAGCAATGCCTTTTCATTTGCAAAATGAGTTTAAATGAGATCAAATCATTACCAGTAAATTGTAGATGGAAAACTGTGGGTGAAATATTGATTTATTTGTATTTGTGATAATAAGGCAAATTGTTGTTGTTAGGGGCCTTTGAATCAGTGTCCAACCTCATAGAGACCTTATGTACAACAGATGAAACGCTATTGTCAGTGTTTCTCTGCTATTCATAGGGTTTTCAATGGCTGAATGATTTTTGGGAGGGGGTTACCAGGTCCTTCTCCCAAGCCTACAGCACCTGGTGTTCCCAGGTGGTCTTCTATTCAAGTACTAACCAGGGCTGACCCTGCTTAGCTTCTGAGATCTGATGGGTTGGAACAGCACAGTGGTAAGGCTGCAGGCAATAAGGCAAATATGTGGAGGTAAAAGGAAAGATTTTCTCATTTTATGAACTCTTACTACCTATTGTTGATCCTCTGTTAGAGATGGTTGCTGAGGGACCAGAGGTAGTAAGGGAAGGGTCTCTCATGTTTCTCAAGGAAGTTAGGATGTGTCTGGGGTCTTCTGAGGTAAAATGGAGCTTGTCTCTTTTACACATGAATTAAAAATAACATTTGTATATTCTTCATGTTTTGAAAATCCATCTAGAAGAAGAGTACTAATTTGAACAAGGACAACACAGGACAGAGTGTAAAATCTAGATAGCATAGGTTTGATTCCCCTACCCACGCTGACTGATGTGCCCAGTCAGTGACCTATAGCCAGCGGCATGTATTTTCCAGCTCTTCCCACTGAAGGGCCCACACAGACGTCCACCACAGGTCCACCTCAAGGTCCACATATCCTTTGAGATGGCTGGTGCCCCCTTTTTCTTGGCTGGACTCTGCACACAGTAGAACTTTGTTTGTATTGGGACTATGTGAAGTTGGCTTGGTGAGCATGGGCTGGCATTTCCAGCTGGAACCAGATTGATAGCAACAATTCAGATGGGCTGGTTGTGAAGGAAATGCAGTAAAATGTCCCCATGTCAATAATGATTTATTTAAAACAGGACCTCGTTCACAGCAGTTCCAACTCTGCAGTTAATTATGTACCATATTATTTAGTAAAAGGTATTTTAAAACTCAAAATCTGGTTAAGTTGAAATGTCTTTTTTTCACCCAGCAGTATTCTGGTTTTCTGGATTTACTTAAGAGGCAGAGCATTTCGAGAGTTCCTGGGGCGGGTCTTTGGGTTGGGAGTTTGATAGTTCTTGTCTCCTGCTCACCAATAGCTTTCCCTGAGGCTCTGCTCTGATGGATTTGGTTTAATGACCAGCCCTGGAGACATCCTGTGCCCTGGCCTTTGCACACCTTTTTGCCTGCCTTGGCCACTGCCCTCATTATCCTTGGATGTGCACATTGTGCTGAGTCCTTAAGGTCTACCTAAGAGTTAAACCTCCCTGGGAAGCCTCAGACTTCAGGGACCTCTCTATCCAACTCCAAATGACCCTTAATATCATGCCTTAGTTTATTTTTCTATTGTTTAACATGATACTTGAGGCTGGGCAATTTATAAAGGAATGAGATTAGTTTTGGCTCACAGTTCTGGGTGTCCAAGAGCATGGTATTGGCATCTGCTCAACTTCTGATGTCAGCCATGTGATGCTCCATGCAAGGCAGAAGAAAGGAAGGACAAATGTGTGAATACAAAGAGAAGATGGGACAAAGGGAACCAGACACTTTATAATAAACTTCTTCCGTGAGAACTAACCTACTCTATCAGAAACTACATTAATCCCTCATGAAGGTGGAGCTCCTGTGACCCAAGCACCTCATGAAGATACACCCCCACACACACCTTTTAATAACATTACATTAGTAATTAAATTTCATCATGAGCTTTGGCAAGGACAAACCATACCCATATCTTAGCAGAGGGATACTACTTATTTGAGATTTGCATTTTCTTTGAATCTAATTCAACATGGTCTGCAATGATATATGTAATAGAGTCTGAGGAGAAGTGTAAACGAATGAATGAAAGTTCCTGCCCTCAGGACATCTGGGGATGTGGTGGGGAGGCTGGTGAAAGATGAGGGCGGTGAGGGTCCTGGGAGGTACAGACTGACTCCAAGGGAGAGGGCACAGAAAGCCATGGAAAAGGCAGCCTTTGAACTGGTATTAGGGAGAAGATGCCAACAAAAAGGTGAATGCTAAGATACAAAGAGAGGAAGGGCTTGCAATTGGCAGTGGGCAGAGCACAAATACTTATGGCCCAGTGGGTTTTTAAGAGACCATGCAATGGTGCCAGGCTCCGGGGGCTGAAAGCCTGGATCTAGAACTTACAACTGTGTAATCACAAACAAGTTACCTAACTTCTCTGGGTCTCAGTTACCTGACCAGGACAGTGTGGGTAACAATAGTCACTGTCTGCTTTGATTGTTGTGAGAATGAGTAGCTGTAAAGTGCACAGCTATATATCACAGCATGAGCAAACACGACCCACTCCTGAGAAAGACCACAGACAGATGCCGCCTACAGGGTGCCAAATCAGGGTACAGTTTGTATCCTAAGGGGTCAGGGGTGTTGGGCTTTATCCCCTGGTCAATAGGAATCTTGAATTGTTATTTAAATGTTCAAGAAAATATGACTTTTGGAGATGAACTAAGTGCATTTTGCTTTATGAGATGGACATTTGCTTTATGAGTCTTTAGGGGCTGGAGATGGAATACTATGGTTTGGATCTGAAATGTCCCCCTCCCACCATGTCATGTGTAGAAGGCTTCGTCCCCAGTGCAGCTGTATTCAGTGGTGGGGCTTTAGGGAGGTGATTGGCTCATGAGGACTCTGACCTCATTGATGGATTGATCTATGGATATTTTGATAGTTCAACATATTTGAGGGGAGGGTTGTTGTTGCTGTTGTTATTGTTGTTGTTAGGTACCATTGAGTTGGGTCCAACTCATAGCAAGTCTATGTACAACAGAACGAAACACTCCTGGACACTATGCTGTGCTGGCACTATGTCAGTGCTTCTCGGCTATTCATAGGGTTTTCAATGGCTGATTGTTTCAGGAGTGGGCTACCAGGTCCTTCTCCCATTTTTTTGTGGTGCTGGAGGTTGAACCCTGGGCCTCAGAACGCACAGAGCAGCACTTTACTAACTAAGCTAAACCCCCTCCTTGCGGGGAGGGGTTTTGTTATATAAACCAGCTCTTTTCCTGCTTCCCGTGATGAGGTGAGCAGGTTTGCTGCACAACCTAGCCCCACCATGATGTGGGGTCTCATCACAGGCCAGAAACAATGGAGCCACATGGCCTCAGACTGAACCCTCCAAAACAGTAAGCCACAGAAAATCTTTCCTCTTCTAAGTTGATTTCCTCAGGACAGAAAGCCAACAAACACCAGGTGCTTTATTGTAGTTCAAACAAACAAGAGGAACTGTCTTATCATTCTGGATTCTCCAACTACCCAGACGAGTTCCTGAAGCTCTCCAAGAAGCTGAATGAATGAATGAATGAATGAATGAATACATAAATGAGTAAATTAAAGGTTAAAAGATCCTTGTTTCTGTGCATATAGTATCACTGTACGATGTTTGACTCAAGTGCTTGTCCAAGCACTCCTTATGTGTTTAACATTTACTTTCTCCAGACTCTGACATTCATGAACTTACTGGTCACATCCACTGTGATCTCTTCTTTTAGACCCTTCTCTTCTCCTAGGGCATTTAACCCTGACTGAGTTTATGTCTGCTCTGATGTCTGCCTCCAAGCCTGCAATGTCAAGTATGTGCGATGCTAAGCCCCTAGATCAATCCCTGTCCCAACTCACTACACCAGCCTCCCAGGCTCCTAGATATTGCAAGAAAAGTCATTTCTCTAATTGCATGGTTGAGTAAAATTTAATGCTGTCTGCCTTCTGTTGGGTCCTCTATGGTGCCTGATAATCATTTGTTTTAACCCTTTAAAAATGAAATATTATGAACATCTGCAAAAACTATGCAGATCAATGAATTACAGAGTTAACCACCACATGAACATCACCTTGGTCAAAAACTAGAATGTTGTCCAACACTCTTGAAGTCCTTCTTCTCATGCCTTCTTCTGATCACTTTCTTTGTCTTTTTTTCTATAGTAACCACTGACCTGAAGGGTTTGGTAAAAATTTTATTGCCTCTCTTTATAGCTTCACTACTTAAACATATACCAGTGAACACTATGATTTAGTTTTGCCCAGTCTCTGAACTTTATATACGTGGAATTAAATAGTACATAAGGGGTGTGTGTGTGTGTGTGTGTGTGTGTGTGTGTGTGTGTGTGTGCACGCGCGCGCGTGTCTGGCTTATTTGACTTAGTATTATTTTTTTGAAATTTACCCATGTTGCTGCACAAAGCTATTATTCATTTATTCTCAGTGCTATACAGTATTCCATTATACAAATATACCATATTTTATCCTTTCTACAATTGTTGGGTAATTGGATTGTTTCCAGTTTGAGGTTACTTTAAGCAAAGCTTCTGAGGACATTCCTATTATTGTTACTTGGTGCCCTTGTGCAAATATTTCAGTTAGGAATTCCACCTACGAGTGGCATTGCAAGGTCATAGATTATGGGAGGTAGGATCAACTAATTTTCAACTTTATTATTGTCATTTAGGGTCCTCCTAGCAGCATGTAAGGGTCTATTGAGTTGTTTTTCATTTGACTTTGGCTTTGTATTTCTTTTGAGGACAAGCCAGATTGGTTGTATGAATTGCAAATATCATCATCATCTGTAATATACTTTGATTTTTCATTATTTACTGGCATTTTTGATAATCAGAAGTTCTTAATTTCAATGTAGTCCTTTTTGCTAATCTTTCCTTTGGTTAGTGCTTTTTACAGACTGTGTAAGCAATGTTCTGCTCCCCTGAGGTCATGCAGATATTTTCCTGTATTCATCTAAAGGCTTTATTGTTATTACATATTACTTTGATTATTTGTCTTTCACATTTGAGTCTACAATTTATCTGAGATTGGCTTTTATGTGGAATAAGGTAGGGGTCAAGTTACATTTGGTCATACATGGATATCTATCTTAGGGTTCTCCAAAGAAACAGAACCAATGAAATATATATAATAGATATTGTTTTTATCAATATGAAGATATAGTCTTATATATCTTATAATGTATACATTCACTACATATTTATTTATTATATTGGCTTACACCATCAGAGACTGGATCTTCAGTCTGAAGAGCCGAGGAAACCCATAGCTGCTCACACTAGGAGTCTGGAAGCATCAGAATAAGAGGGACAAAGACATAGCTCTAGTTCAAGACTGAAGGCCTGGAAGCCCCCTGGAGAGTTGCTGGTGTGAGTCCACATCCAGAGGCTGAAGAACCTGGAGTCTGAGATCGATGGATGATGACAATAACAACAAAATCCTTTCACTGAAAAAGAGCGAAGAGTGCACATGAGTGAACTTCCTCCTCATGTTTTTGCTCTCTCTAGGCCCCCAGTTGAAATTGGATGGTGCTGTCTACCTTTAAGGTGAGCCTTCCACATTCAGTTCAGAGACCTGCAGATGCCAATCATTTCTAGAAACGCCCTCACGGACATACCTACAAGCCCATTTCATCAATTTTCTAGGCATCTCTCAATCCAGTCAAGACAACAGCCAAGATTAACCATCCTAATATCCAATTTCCCCAGCACAATTTACTTAAAATGACTTGCCAACTCTCTACAATGCCAGGTTCGTCGTGTGCATTGTTTTGAGGATTCCCGGTTCCTCTCCATTCATGCCTATGCTTGTGCCAATGTTATCCTATTATAATTATCACACCTTTGCAATAAGGCTGGACATTTGTGGAAGGAAGTCTTCCTCCCTTGTTTTTCTTCTTTAAAGATGTCTTAACTCTACCAACATTTTCATTTCCATATAAATGTTTAAAATATGTGTTGGTTTCCTATATAAACCAAAAATACCTATAACCGTGATTATAATTGTTTAGACATCAGTTTTTGGAGAAACTGATGCCTTCCCAACCTTGAGTCTATAATTTCATGAGCATGAAAATCTATTGTTTTTAAAGTTTTCTTCAATTTTCCACAATAACATCATATGGCATTTTTTGGTTCATGTTTTGTTACATTTTTGCTAAGGATTATTGTGGTACTTTGAGGTTGAACTCAGGCCTTGCACATATTTTGCAAGTGTTCTACCACAGGGCTGCACTTCCAGCCCATTTTATATTTTTTGTTTTGAGTCAGGTCTTGCAAAATTATGCAGGCTGAAGCTGGGTGCAGTGGCTCACGCCTGTAATCCTGGTGACTCAGAAAACAGAGGCAGGAGGATCACAAGTTCAAGACCAGAGGTAGTCTGCATAATTTAGTGAGACCTTGCCTCAAAATAAAAAATTAAAAAATGGGATGGGGGCACAGCTCAGTGGTATAGCACTTGCAAAGCATGCAAACGAGAGGTCCTGGGTTCAATCCCCCAATACCGAAAAAAAAAAAAAATTACACAACCTGTCTCTGGCCTTAAATGTGCGACCCTTCTGCCTCCAGAGTTGATGAGATTACAGGTGTGTGCCACGTTGCCTGGTTTTATCAATACACATATATTTTAAGTTTCTTTTTTTAACTGTGTATTGGTGGTATAGAGAAAGAGAATTGATTCTTGTATGTTGAATTTGTGTCCAGTAACTTCACTAATTGTCTGCAGCCATAGCATGCTAGCACCTAATCCCACCTGATCTCAGAAATGAAGCAGGGTTGGCCTGGTTAGTCCTTGGGTGGGAGACCTCCCTGGGAATACCAGGTGCAACAGGCTAGGGAAAAGGACCTGTCAATCCACTCCTGAAAGAATCTGCCATTGAAAACCCTATGAATAGCAGAGAAGCGCTGACAATAGTGCTGGGTATGGCACTGTGTCAGGGAGTGTTTCATTTTGTTGTACGTAGGGTGGCTATGAGTGGGACCCGACTTGATAGCACCTAACAACAACAACCTCACTAATTACATTTATTAATGCTAGTAATTGAATAGATTGTTCTGGATTTTTAAATGTACAGTATCATAGTTTGTGAATAATGAAAATTTCCTTTCTTCCTTTCCAGTCCATATGTTGTTGTTGTTGTTGTTAGGTGCCATCGAGTAGGTATCCGACTCATAGAGACCCTCTGTACAACAGAGGAAACACTATTGTCAGTGCTTCTCTGCTGTTCATAGGGTTTTCAATGGCAGATTGATTTTTGGGAGGGGGTTGCCAGGTCCTTCTCCC
This sequence comes from Pedetes capensis, assembly GCA_007922755.1. Taxonomy (NCBI): domain Eukaryota; kingdom Metazoa; phylum Chordata; class Mammalia; order Rodentia; family Pedetidae; genus Pedetes; species Pedetes capensis. Next base: position 162,267 of record VMDO01001212.1, on the reverse strand, counting down.
AAGCCTACAGCTTCTGGTGTTCCCAGGCAGTCTCCCATCCAGGTACTAACCAGGCCCGACCCTGCTTAGCTTCTGAGATCTGATGGGATCGGATGCCACAGGGCTATAGCTGCAGGCCCAGTCCATATACTCTTTGTTTTTATATTTTTTTCTTGCTTTACAAGATTGGTTAAGACATCCAGTGCAATTTTAGATAGAAATGGAAATGGTAGGCACTCTTGTCTGGTTCATGATCTCAAAAGGAAAACTTCCATGTTTGACCAGTAAGTACAATGCTCACTGTAGATATTTTATAGAACCCTTTATCAGTCTGGGTCTAATTAGACCCAATCAGAAACACCAGAATAATGTAAACAGGGCAAAATTCTTGTGAAGAATTATGAAGTCATGATGGGGTATTGCGAATGTTAAAGGATTTCTGAGGGCTAAGGAGGAATACCTGAGCAAGTACCAACTTGAGAGGGGGTCTCTCTTCCCGAAATTGGAGGGCAGTGTGATTGCAGCTGTCTGGTTGGTGCACTGCTTCAGCTGGATTTATAGTCAAGCAGGAAACTCTCCTTCAGGATGTAAGAGATCAAGGCTGGTCTGTGAGGGTACGGATGGCGTTAGGCTGCCACTAAGGTTGGCAGGCCAGGAAGGGCCTTGGATGGGTCATAGGAAGATAGTTACTGGACCTGGGAAGAGGCTGCAAGACTGCTGAGGAGCACTTGCTCTGGGCACCCAACTAGAGTGGGGCACTCCAAATATCCCCCCCCAACACACACACTTCCACTGTTTTGTAGCCAAAGTGAGTAAAAGCAACAAACTGCAGGGTGGAACCAGGAGGAGAAGCCATAGTCTTCTGAAGTGTCTCTCCAGCCCCCTCTTTTCTCAAGTTCCATGTACTCAATGCAGAGGAAAAGCTCTTAAAGAATCTAGTCCTTGCCCAGCACCATGGCTCGTACCTGTTATCCCAGCCACTCGGCAGGCAGAGGCAGGAGGATCGCATATTACAGGCCAGAGGCAGCCTGCCCATTTGTTTCTGTGACTGAATAATACTCTACCAGGTGTCCATGTTTGGCTTAAGCATTGTGGTAGTTAATTTTATGGGTTGACTGGACCATGGAATACTCAGGTATCTGATTAAACATTATTTCTCAGTGTGTCTGTAAGGGTGTTTCCAAAAGTGATTAGTGTTTCAGGGAAAAAAATAAGCAAAGGATGATTAGAGTCACTCTTCTTCAGCCTGACTGCTGGAGCTGGGTCATGGATTGTCCCCTGGGTTCAGCACCCTTGATTCTCAGGCCTTTACATCTATATTAGACTCTACACCATCAGTCTCTGCTTAAAGCCTTTGAACTGTACCAGTGGCTTTTCTGGGTCTCCAGCATGAAGATGGCATATTGTAGGATTGATCAGCCTCCAAAATTGCATGAGCCAATACCTTACGATCTCTCTGTATGTACACACACACACACACACACACACACACACACACGCACACTTGGTTATTTCTGTGCAGAACTCTTATTGGTCCTGTGATTCATGCATTGATGATGCTGGTTTGGCTCCACCTTTTAGCTACATTTCTAAATGAGTGTCTGTTTGAGGCCATTTTCTTCAGATAGACACCAAGGAGTGGAATTGCTAGGGTCTATGGTAATTCTATGTTCACCTTTTTGGGGAGCCACCAGATTCTTTTCCAGGGCTGCTATCCCATTTCACATTCTCCCCAGCAATGGAAGAGGATTCCAACACACATAACCTGGAAGTGAGAGGAAGGAAAAAGATATCCTGTGTGAACAGTAAGCACAAAGGTGGGGGTAGCTATCCTAATAACAGACAAAATTAATTGGACTTCATAAAAATGGAAAACACTTATCCTTCACACCCCATAAGCTGCCAGAAGCCCTGCCCAGATCCTCTGCAGGAACTGGCAGCCTCTGCATGGGGAAAGGAGGCCTCTGTCTGGCTCCCTGATCTGGAAGGTTATCTTTGGGAACCAGCTGAGCAATTCTGCCTGCGTTTTGCCTCCATCTACTAGCTGGACTTTGTTTAGCTTTTTCAATTGTCCTGCCTGCAAGGATTGGTCAAAGTTACTTGAGGAGGAAGCCCCAGGGTCATTTCATCTTATTATTTATTTATTTATTTTTGTCACTTCCTCTCCAGCTGCACTCAGGAGCCACTACGGTCCTCGGCTACACTCATCAAGCTTCCACACCAGCTCAGTGCTTCCATCTCAATTTAGGATTGTATCATGGATGAAGCCAGCCTGTCCTTCACTCCACTCCCTGACTCAATGTGGTGGTTTTGTTTTTGTTTTTGTTTTGTTGATTGTAGTGTGGTTTTGGATCTTTGTTCATTTTTGTCCCTGTTTCTCAAAGTGAAATGGGTCCACTCTTGCTTACTTGGCTTCAGCTTTCTACCTCCTGTCTCCCCATTCCTATCTCACCTCCCATCATCGACTGCAGGTGGTCTGCCTTCAATCTCTCCTTCATGGGTTTTCCAGGCTGCTTACAGAGGTTCCCAGGCATTCCTCACCTGCATAAACCTTACTCTAAATTCCCACCATCTTAACTTGTTATCTTATCCTTCCCCTTCTTTTTATTGATCCTCTTTCCTGAAAAGAAAACCTGCAGCTTCTGTTCTACTTTCACCCCATCCTACTGAAACGCCTTTCTAGAGGGTCATTGGCAACATCTGTGTTAGGAAATTCAATTTCCTTTTGGTCATTTTCTTCTGTGCTGATTCCTTTTGAGTGCATGGTACTGTTACTAGACAGCTGGCCAGGGGCCTTTTGCTCTACCTGGATAGGAATCATGGGAGGTGGGGCAAAGCTCTTCTAGTGCTGCAGTCCCAGGCCCTTGAGTGCCCAAGGCATAGGGGCCGGACTGGAGGACCCAGAGGCTTACAGCTCTAAGCCCTAGAAGCTAGGAACACTTTAGAAGCCAGAAACTTATGGCTCTGGACACTCAGATTGGGGGCTTATTGCTCTGGGCTTTAACTACTAGTGGCCTCAGCACTTGACATCTATTGTAATCCTTAGCTTCTGGCAACAATGAGTGGCAACAGCAGTTCTTCTATTGTTAAAGCTATCATAGAGGCCTCAGGTAGCAACATATGTTATAGCTTAAAAACCTGTAGAGTTGGAATTCTTAGCCTTTGATGGGTGTTATAGCTCTCAGGCGTATGGTTTCTAAAGCTTGGCATCTCCCTGGGGCCTTTCCAGTAACCAGGGCCCACAGGTTCTCATCTTCATCTCTTTGTAGTCCTTACTGTCTTCTTTGCCTCTGCTCCCCATCATTTCTGCCCTTGCCACTCTCTGGAACCCTTCAGCTGCCTTCTCATCACTACTGTTGCTGTTTCCACTGGGGGCAGTATCTGTAGCTCCCACCTCTGTTGCTGCTGCCAATTTTAACATCTTCTCTTTGTGTTACTAGTAATGATAAAGATCAAAAGTAATCAAGAAAAGACCACTTAGGAGAACACTTTATTGGGCTTAATGTTGCAACACCAGGGAGAAAGACAGGATGGTATCTTCTGGCTGACTCACAAAGGCAGTCAAATAGCCTGCTTATATAGCCAGGAAGGAGGTGTAGCAAAGGTGCATGCACCAATCAAAGCAGTTCTTCATGCAAGTGGAGGATTGTGTTTGCACCAGTCACGGGCTTCTTCTGGGCCACGTCAGGGGAAGTTTTCTATCTCTGGCCTGGAGTAAAAATGGCTGCAGAGTCATCTACAGTTCACCAAGGCTTGTGATGGCAAAAAAATTGGTGCAAACCTTTTGAAACAGTCATGTCTGGGACTTTGCCTTCAGGAGCTAGAGTTGTGCTTCAGTAGCAAGCAGCTGTGGTTACTGTGTAGCTTCCTCAAGATGTCCATGGAGGGTTCAAGACAGATAGGTGCCTGGCTGATAATCCTATAGTTTACTATTCCCCAAACTTCTTTTTTCCTTAGTCTACATTGTAATAATATTTGCCAAATCCTTTTGCATTTCTGTCCATTATGTCTCTGCCACTTTTGCTGGATGCTTTTCTCACAGTTTTAGAAGACAAATATAATTTCAGTGTATCTGCAAAGTCTTTGGATTGATGAGAGGTTTTGTTGTGAGAACACCAAGGATCTCACAGGTGGGCCCTAGGAAAGTCTTAAAGTAGACAATAGGCAGGGGCTGGGGAGGCAACAAATTGATCTGGCTAAAAATGTAAAAAGTTCATCCGGCAATAGGCTGAGAAAGTTTTTGCAGGTTATATTGTCTTTAGGAAAATATTGTTCTGCCTTAATATGCATTTAGACCAAAGCTCTTGAGGATTATTGATTGTCCTTGAAAGGGGTATGTGAATTTTTGTCTTTCATGTTATCTGCGGGACAATTTAGAGGGCTCTTGTCACCTCCCACTATATAGATGCCTGAATAGATACTGAATGTGGAGTGAGAAAGTGTTCTGAGGACTTTTCCTCTAAGTCTCCTGCATTGTCATTCTGGATTGATTAGTTCACACTCAGAAATTTCCTAGTAGTCATGGTGTTCCTTACACTGTATAAAGTGAGAATATAACCCAGCGTTGTGACCGATTGGGCCTGGAATAGGGGTGAGGTGCAGAAATTTGCACAACAAAAATCAAACAAACAGCAACAACAACAAAGCCATAAGATGGGCTTCTCTTTAAGCAGGGGAAGAAAGTGATAAGTCTTAAGTCATGAGAACAAGACAGGGAAGTCAAGTGTACAGTGTGAAAGGGCTGACAGTTTTCTTCTTCTCCAGAACTCTGGGATACAATAGCCATATTTAGCACACAGATATCAGTCTTCTTCTTTCCTATGTTGCAATTTCCTCTAGATACCTGTAAACCTTAATAAAGATTTTAATATGCCTCAGAGCCTTGTATGAATGGTTGTGTATATAAATTCAGGGCACCCCAGCTCGAAGACATGCTGACATCTCAGCCCCACCCCATCCCACCCCACCAAGTGTGTCCTATGGAGGAAGGACAGGAGACACAGAGGTGCAAGTACTGACAGGCAGTGCCAAAGCCCAGGTGGTGCTGAAAGGAGCTGAGGGAGAATGTGATAATAGAGAGAGACCCACATTCGGTACCCCTTTCTCAGAATATGCTAGAGGTAGTATCTTAGTCTGTTTTCTGTTGCTGTAACAAAATACTTGAGATTGGGTTATTTATTTATTTCGGTACTGGGGGTTGAACCCAGGGCCTCATAACCTGCATGCTTTGCAAGTGCTGGACCACTGAGCTGTGCCTCCAGCCCTTTTTTTTTTTTTACTTTTTTGAGACAGGGTCTTGCTAAGTTACGCAGACTGCCTCTGGTCTCGAACTTGGGATCCTCCAGTCTCTGCCTCCCGAGCCCCTGGGATGAGATTGGATAATTTAAAAAGAAAAGAGTTTTATTTAGCTCACAACTCTGGAAAGCCAAGGGCATGGCATCAGCCTTTTCTTAGCTTCTGCTAAGGACTTCATGGTGGAAGACATCATGTGGCAGGAGTGTGTATAAGAGTGGCAAGCTGGTATGTGTGTAAAAGGCAAATCACAATAACTTAGCTTTATAAAAACCCACTTTCACTGTAACTGATCCAATTTCTTGAGACCCAGCTCACTCCCAAGGGTCCTAACCCAGACTCTTGAGAAGGTCATTAATCCATTCATGAAGATAGAGCCCCTACCTCATAACTGTCTCTTTGGGAACCAAATTTCAACATGAGTTTTGGTGGGACAAACTATATTCAAACCACAGCAGACAGACTTCCCAAAGGCTGTCTTGAACTCTCTTCTGTAGTCCTCCCAGCAACAGCACCTCTCTACCACATTACCTCTTTCCATGGACTTCTGTATCCCCATGGAATCAACCACTCTCTCATTATTATCACCCCCAATTTTTTATTGCAAACCAATAAATTCTCTGCTGAATTCTAGTCCCTATTTTCTACCACATGACTGTACAGTTGTACTAATCACATTGCCAGTGCCAGATAATCAAGACTAAACTTACTTCTCTTGCTTTCTTCTACAGCCCTTCCATCCAAACTAGCATCTCCACATCTTCCACATTTTTATTTTTGTTGGTTTCATAGACATTTTCCAACACTCAGACTTGGAATGGATTCTTCATTGCTTTTGCCACCCTCCTTCTTTCATTGAGGGGTCACATCTGTGCATTCTTCATTTTCAGTGGCACTTCCTTTTGAGTCAGTTTCTCCATTCTCTGTGCCACATTCCTAACATGCTCTACCTCTTATGATGCCCTTCTTGTTTCTAGCCTCTTGTTTTTGCTTCTTCTAGAAATCTGCCACTCAACCTAGTTATTATCTTCCTAATCCTTGGTTAAAAGCCTTTGGTGGTTCTGTCCCCCACTCAAGAACAGCTAAGCTCCATAGCCTGGTCTCAAAAGTGCCCCATGGTTTGGCCCCTCCTACCTCTACCACTCTTCTAAGTGGGTCCTGCCTGCCACAAAAAGGGATTTTGGTTTCTACTTTCCTTGCTGCCTGTCTCTCCTCCTGATTTTCTCATTGTCTGGTATGACCTTTTCCTGCTTTGACCTTAGGTACCTTTCTGTGATCTTCACACCCTCTCCCTCCACTGTCACCGCAAGATTGAGGCCACTATCTCTCTCTCACCTCCACGTGTCTATCAGCTTGTTGTGTTGTGGGGGCTTGTGTGTGCTGTGATGCTGAAAGCTCTGCCACAAGTATTTCAGATACCAGCAGGGCCACCTATGTGGACATGTTTCAGCTGAACTTCTAGACTAAGACACACTAGGGAGAAGGACCCGGCAGCCCACTCCCAAAACAATTAGCCATTAAAAATCCTATGGATACCAGAGAAACACTGTCAAAAATAGTGTCAGAAAATGAGACCCCAGGCTGGAAGGCATTCAAGAAATGACTGGGGAAGAGTTGCTTCCTCCAAGTAGTTTTTGTTAGGTGCTGTCTACTTGGTCCAACTCATAGTGACCCTATGTACAACAGACGAAACCCTATTTGACACTGTGCCATGCCCAGCACTGTTGCCAGTGCTTCTCTGCTATTCATAGGGTTTTCAATGGCTGATTATTTTACGAGTGGTTTACCAGGTCCTTCTCCTAAACCTACAGCAACCACTATTCCCAAGCAGTCTCCCATCCAAGTACTAACCAGACCCAACCCTGCTTAGCTTCCAAGATCTGACAAGATCAGACACCAAGGTGGTATGGCTGTAGGTCCCTCAAAATAGAGTCGACGTTAATGATGGGAATGAAGTAAAGCCCTGGGGCCTCTTTTTGCTGATGTGGCTTGATTCAAAATGAGAAGAAACACAGTGTCTGCAACATTGGGCTCAAACATAAAAAGATCATATGCACTGGCACAATGTTGGATGGTGTTTCATCCTGTTGCACATAGGGTGGCTATGAGTCAGATCTGACTTGACGGCACATAACAACCAGAACATATCTCTGTCTCTCAACCCTAAACTGGTGTCTTACTGATGGTTGGTCCTGTGCTGCAGGGCTGGGTGTACTTGTCTTCTTTCTCAAGTGAGAAGAATGCCAGGGGAGGCACAGATGCGCTTTGTCTATCATACCCCTCCTCGGATCTTGACAGGATAATATGCACATGCTGTTCAGTATAAGTGGGAAAGAACAGCCGAGTGAAGGAAAACTCAGAAGAAAGTGCCAGGGTGAGAAGACACAGGAATTGAGAAGAAGTAGTCCCCTATGTTCAGTGAGAATTCTGAGCAAAAGAAAAATGTAAAGCTATTCAAGGTAATGTGGATAAATTAACACGTGGGTTTTCATGCCCTTTGAGTTTTACCAATTAGGTTTGAACACACGGGTCTGAGGAAAATAGCCAAATAGCTTTTCTCTAAACAAAACTTATTTTTCTTGCTAGTTGTATAAGAAGGTCAGACATGAACATAAAATGCATCTTGCTTTCCCATCAAAGCTAGGTCTTTTATAAATACTATTAAACTTGTTAATTTTCAAGCTGTTTGGGAGTCTGGTTTAATCTACTAAGAACTATTAGAAAATGTGATCTTAATATGATTAGATTTCTTTCTTCTAGAATAATATAAAAGTAGAAGAAATTACATCACCCAAAGCAGAGACAAGCCCTTGCCCATTTATTTGATAGGCCAAAAATAGTGATTCTGCTCCAATGGTGTTGGTATATGTACCTAACACTCTCATGGAGCCAACACAAAAGGGCGTGTTAATAAAATAATTAAATTATGTTTGTTTTGGTTGATAGCAATTATATTTTAGTTCCAGAAAACAATATTTTTACTTATCACTAACCTTGAGGGTGTTTTGATGTCAGCGAGTATTTGGCTAATTATATTGCAATTTTGCCAAGTTGCTTGGAATCTGGAGAAAAAAAATTCATGAAACAGATTTTTTTAATTGATGACTTGATATTAAGTGCATTTTGCTGCATTCCTCTGCTTTTTCATTTTAATCAAAAGAGGGTAAGTACTGAAATATTCAGATTCAAAGTCTAGCTGGCAAGAATTCCAAATTGGCCAGGTGTCTATGTCTCTGTCTGTGTCTCTGGCATATGTATGTGCATGCACTCGCGCACACACACACACACACACACACACACACACACACGCACACATGCACTTCCATTACACCCTATGATTTTGGAGAATGAATTTTGGAATATGCCAAGGACGTGAGATTTGTTAGGTTATCTGAACTTTCTGAGATTGAAAACCATGTGGATCTTGGAAGCTGCCTAATTCATGAGAATTTTCCCAGACTGTAAAATCAAGCGGCTGGTGTTGTTTGCCTCTCAGGACCTGTAGCCTTTTTGTCACGGTGAGAATGGACAAGGTCACAAAAGAGGAAGGACGTGGCTCTTTCAGGTAAGATCATTCATTTAATGAAGCAATATTTAATGAAGAAACATTTGCACATCAGTGGTGGCTGTGCCTTGCAGATTGCCAATTAGGGGAGTGTAACCGACCACGGATTCAGCTGCTCACTCTGAAACCCATCGTGGTCTATGCCAAGGCCTTGCCTCCCTCAGGCTGCTCTCAGGCCAGATACTGAGGCAGGCCTGCGCCTGGAACCATGGGACTCCTCTGGCTTGCTGGCCCTTCCTTATGCAGCATAGAAGTCCAGGAAGATTTCCCCACCCTCCCTCCCTTGCTCCTTCACACAGGGACAGCCTGGTCTCAGGGTCCAGTGCCTCTCCTAGGCTTTTTTTTCAACTTCTTTCCTATTTTCTCTCACTTCCCCTAAGAAAACCCTCAGACGTTCAATCCCATCTGCTTCTCCAATGACCTGGATTAACAGAGCATGTAGTGTATTCAAAGTACTCTTCTTTGTCCTATGTACTGAACAAGCCTCTGTCAGTTGGAAGGTACAGCTTGCTCTCAGAGCCTCGCTCCTTACTCTTGGAGACCTGAGCAATGCTCACACGGGGCAGATAGAGTGGGTGCAAGCTAATGCTTAGCATCAGGTGAATCCACATTTTTTATGTATTTATTCAATTCAACCGATTATGCTGTTGATTATCCCTTGTAGGAATCCCCATGTCAGTTAGAGCGTCTTTAAGCAGTCACGTATCTGAGTAGCAAATGCAAACTAACCTGTTGAGAGTAACTACCACATACTAAAAATGGCACAGTGGGGGTTCAGAACAGGATGTGCACATTTTGACCTCTGCTCTTGAGGAACATTTAACCTAATTAGGAAGACAAGATTTATGATCACAAAACCATACTTAAGAATATAAGAAAGACTAGAATTCAGTGTGTAATATCTAATTGCATGAGACTGACTGAAAGGATAGAAAGGACACAGAAACCAGAATGTTTTTATATTTATGGGGTCAAGCCCCAAAGTCCCATCTGGCAAAATATTCTCAGAGTCTGTTTGCAAAGACTCCCCCTCACCCAGAAATTTTTGTTTCTCTTGGTGAGTGTGGCCCTATCTGTTACAAATGAAGAGCTCTCTCTGGCTGGGTTCTATTCCTGTGTTAACTCCTGGAGAGCTGGGTCACACAGAAAATGGTTTTCCTAGTCCCCACAAAGGGAAAGGAAAACCCTAACTTCATCTGGGAGGCTGGGTCCAGGAAGGTGCCTCCTTCCTCCTTTTTGGTACATGGGGGCTGAACCCAGGACTATGCATGTACTCTGCAAGGGCTCTATTACTGAGCTGCACCCTCAGCCCTTTTTTATTTTTTTTGTCTTGAGACAGGATCTTGCTTAGTTACATAGGCTGCCTCTGGCCTCATCCTCATGATCCTCCTGCCTCTGCCTTCTGAGGCACTGGGATTACAAGTGTGTGCCTCTGCACCTGGCAGGAAGGTGCCCTTTCATGTAAATTAGAAATGGGAAGGATAGGGCCAAATTTTCCTATTTGGGAGATGAAGATATAGAAACGTAATAAAGGTAAGTGATTTGTCTAAGGTGGCTGTGTTAGTCTGTTTTTGGAAATATAGGAAAAAAGTTCACTTGGCTCACAGTTCTGGAGGTTGGAAGTCCACAGATGAGCACCTACATTTCGCTAGGGTCTCACACTGTTGTTACATGGTGGAAAGGTGGAAGGGCAAGTGAGCACATGCAAAAGAAAGGGACAAGACCTGTTTTATAACAACTCACTTTCATGGTAACTTATCTAGTCCCACAAGAACTTCATTAATCCCTCTTAATGATTTACTCATCTCTTAAAGGTCCCATTACCTCTCAACATGGTTACACGTCAGACCAAGTTCAACCTGAGTTTTAGAGGATATAAACCATGCTCAAACCATCGCAGTGACACTGTAAGGGCAGTTTGGTTGGAACCAGCAATTGGTATCAGTTATTCCAAACAAATAAACAAACAAATGGAATTTATTATAAAAATTCAGGGTCATTCCATGGAATCCAAAGGGAAAGACAAAGTTGGCATGGAAATAAGATTATAGAAAGTCATGGAGAATTCAGGGACTCTGCATCTTTCACCTACCATTTTTGGTGTCTGGTTGGTGGTTTGGGCCCTGAGTCACTGCTGGATAGACACCCATATTCACATTCCAATTCCAGTCATATAAAGGAATTGGATGACTCTAGCTCCTAATCTAAGTTTTTGGAGGAAAGAATCTGTCCCGGTTTAAATCAAACTAAAATCAATTTTACCACTTAGTTTAATTAGCTGTTGCTGAGGACAAAGGACTCACTGAGTATAAGTTTAGCTGCTTGTGGAGATGAGGGAAGGAAGGAAACAGTACACATCAAAGGGCAGAATTATTGTGAGCTGTGGTGGCACAGCTTTAAAGACATCTGCTTTAAAGCTTTATAGCTCACCAGCACCTTGAATCTAGGGCGGTGCAAAATATAGACACATCCATGAAAACCCACATACTATATGCACACATACATACAAGTGTCTGTATGTTTGCACATGGAGGTACAATGCATATACAAATGCATTCATACATGTCATATATAGGTATGTACACAGATACATAAGTCACAATTGTCAGGTGGTGGTAAGGACAGGAGAGATAATGTAATCCCTCCATGTTATGGTTTATAGACTTTTTTCATTGATTTTTGTTATCTTGAAAATAGCTAGCGATTTTATTTCTGTCAAAATATATAACCAGAGTCATAATTTATATTTCGTCTTTCACCTAACTAATTTTATGACATATCAACAGGTTTAGTATGTTCCCAAAAGTCTCATGAAATTTTTCACTGGAATATTGGAATACTTTGTCCCTCTTTCAATCTACTAGCTTTAGGATGAATAAATAAAATAAAATGGTCTGGAGCTTTAGACATGTTCACCAATCTGTGGGGTTTCATTCTTGTGGTAGGCAGGGTGAAAAAGGAAGCAGAAAAGGGACACAGAGTAGTACAGAGATACAAGAAGCAGAGAAGAAAAACAATAGAGTCCAGGAAACCAAAAATTGGTTCAACAAATAGATTAACCCAATTGACAAACCTTTAACTAGACTTGGCTAAAAGAACAACAAAAAAGATACAAACAACTAAAATCGGGTTAATTGACTTTGTAAAAATTAAGAGGATTATTAGAGAATGGCATGAACAATTGTAGGCCAATAAGTTAGATAACCTAGATGAAATAGACAAACACCTAGAGACATAGAAATGATCAAACCTGACTCAAGAAGACAGAAAAATCTACAAACATTGAACAGGGAGATTGAATCAGTAATCAAAAACCTCCCAACAAAGAAAAGCCCAGAACCAGAAGACTTCACTGGTGAATTTCACCAAACATTTAAAAAGGAATTAATACTAATCCTGCTTAAATTCTTCCAAAGAAATAGAAGAGGAAACAGTTTCTAACACTTTTTATGACATGAAAATTATCATGATGTCAAAGCCAGAAAAAGATACCACAAGAAAACCACAGACCAATCAATGTTTCTTATGAATATAGACACAAAAATCCCAGGGGGAAAAAAAATCCGGACAGGTAAATCCACAGAGACATCAGGCAGAGGAGAAACTACCAGGAGTCCCTCTGCTTTCTGCCTTGTCACGCGATCCCTCCCTTTCTCCAGGGTCTATGTGTTTGAGCATTCAGCCTCCAAAAGTACAAGCTAAATGAGAGAGAGAAGGGGGGGAAGGGAGCGGGGGAGAGAGAGAAAGAGAGAGAGGAAGAGAGAGAGGAAGAGAAAAGGAGAGAGACAAAGGGGAAAGCAGGAGGGATTTTTTAATGGATATGGGGTTGGATTATTTAATGGATATGTGGCATTTGGAGCTGTACTCTCTCGTGGCACGGCCTGGGCCTCCCTGGGTTCCACTGGTACTTGTCCTCATGCACAAGGCTGATCTATTTGGAGGACTGAGACTGGTGGTTTCTGCGAGTTCTTCACACTCTTGGGGGTGGCAAAGGACCTTATATTGGATGTGCCCCATCAAGTTGATTACTTAAGATCTCGTCTTCCTTCTGAGGGCTGGTGACTTTATTTCACAGATGCTCTGACACAACCTGAGTCTGCCTCAGAAAGGCCAGCGCCTGCAAGAACAGCATTCTTTAGGAAGAAGAAACACAACTCACCCATGAGATCATAAAACTCAGGCAGCAAGCTGGACACGGTTGCACACGCTGGTAATCCCAGCAAATCTGGGAGGAGGCAGGAGGATTGCAGGTTCAAGGCCAGCGGCAGCCTTCATAACTTAGTGAGCCCCTGTCCCAAAATAAAAAATTAAACAGTGGGCTAGGGGTGCAGCCCAGTGGTAGAGCACTTGCAAAGTATGTGCAATGCCCCTAAGCAAAACAAAAACAAAAAACAACCCAGGCAACTCTTCCAGACCTTCCCAAGATGTTCCACTAGACAAATTCAGGAACAGGTGATGACTTATTCAAGTGGCATAAAGTATTCACATCTAAATTTGAAACTGATCCTTTTGACCTTGAAACTTCAAGCTTGCCATGTCCGTTAGATTGCACTGAATAATTACTCTCAAGAGATGGGCCCCAGAGGGAAAAACAACTTCTTTGGTGGAGACAGGTCCCAGATACCAATGTTTGTTGGGATCCAGGGTGGCTTTCAGGGCCTGGGTGACCTTTGTTTCACACAGGTCTGGACTGTCTCCTGTACGGAACAATCAGCTGCCAACCTATGGCACCCTCCCTTCCCCCTTGCCTCTCTTCCTCCAACTTACCTTATTTGTCTTCACAAAAGAAAAGAACAGGAAGTGCTAAACTAATTATGCTAGGCCAGAAATTATTTAACCAATAAACAGTTTTGCATAGTTGTAATGTGTGCTAATATTATTTTGTTTTACTTTTCTTAATTTCATTCACAGATTTTTTTATCTGGACATTCATTTCAGTAACAAGAGGGCTATGGCAGGGCAGTATTTCTCCAAAAACTGTCCCAACGAGATAATAAGATAGCTGAGAAAATAAAGACCAATGATCAAGCAAATTAGGGAGAAAATGAATTAAACAAAGATACACAAGCTTCTTTAGAATAGTATTTCTCGGAGCATTCAATATGTATTGTATGTTTTTCAAATCAAGGATTTGAAACATCTCCTAAATTTATTTGATCAAAATATTCTTTTTGTAAGACATTTCTAATAGGAATAACTTTGAAAAACAGTAGTTTACAAAGATTTTTGTCACATTTCTAAAAGGATTTTTGAAATTATTCACTCCATTGCATATTTTAAATTGACATTAAATAATTTTACATTAGTTTAGCTAGATGTACATACTGAACATTAAAAACACTATTCTTTGAGAAGTTTCCAATGGAATTTCAAAATGATAATAATTTGATATTCACTAATATCCATTTTTTCTTCTTGAACCTGTATTTCCATTTAACTTTCTCCACGGCTTTCTTCCTCATAATATGTTGTTAGGCTGGAAAGTGCCTTATTGGTTATCTTACTACACAAAATAAGTGTGTGGAAACTGGAGTTTTACCATTTCAATGTGGTCATAATAACATAATCATTAGCTTTTCTTCCAGATTGAATTTTTATTATAATTATTATTTATAACATTTATCATATTATTTACATAATTATTCATATAACATAAATTATTATAATTATTGCTTTAGAACACAATTGATCACAACATAAATATAATACCAATTTTAATACATAATGCAACATATAAGGAGGAATTTTATTGAAAATGAACCTCTAAACCAGATGCATCCTGATGAAACACTCCCTATGCATTTAATGAAAAGTTAACTATGCCAAGAGGGCTGGGATTTAGCTCAGTTGGTAGAGCACTGCGCTGCAGTCTCTGAGGTCCCTAGTTCAATTCCCAGCACCCCTAAAATGGGAGAAGGACCTGGCAACCCACTCCCAAGGCAATCCCGAAATAGTCAGCCATTGAAAACCCTATGAGGGTCACTATGAGTCGGATACCAACTTGACAGCACCCAACAACAACAAATTATGCCAAAATCTTAGTAATAACGATTATATTATTCATATTCTACTATTAGAAGCTAACAATGATTTTTTTGTAAAAAAAAAAAAAAGTTGTAGACCCACCTATTTGAGTAAATACTTCATAGTACTTGTAAAAGCTGTTTTTAATCACCACTTTAAAAAACATATACAAAATCTGGAAGAAATTATGCTAACAATTTTGTCTTTGGATTTTAGCAAACACATCGTGAAAACTGTGCTGCCCCAGAAAACAGTATCCTTGCACTGAAAAATCACCTTTACATATTGACCTCTATTTCTCTGGCTATTTCCAGATATATCACATCCTAGGGATGAGAATAGACAATAGCTGAGAAGAATAGCTTCTATTTAAGTATGAAAATGAACTCTTCTTGATAATCACTATTTCTTAGGACTGTCTTCTCTTGCTTTACTCTCAGAAGATTCATGCTCAAGAAAGTAAATTGTGCCTTAATAGTAGTGAGGGTGCATGGACCAGGAATCAAAGGCACACTTTCCAATCAAGGGAATTGGTATGTAAGATGAAAACCTTTTGCCATTGTACATTTGACTTCTAGATGTCCTCATCCATAAAATAATGGCATAGGTCTACATGCATGTAGCTTAAGATGCCATAACTCATATAAACAGTTCTGCATTGTTGAGCATCTGGAATGATTCTTATCTTTTACAATGGTAAATAAATAACTTTTATGTGGTGTAATTCCCAAAGCATTGAAATATTGAGTTAGAAGTTAAGAGACAAATTTGTAGCTCTCATATTATACACAGTGTCTCACCGTCCCCAAAGATCAAACTGACTTTGAGCTAACCAGGCTGGATATTTACTATCTTATTTGTTAGCTTTGTAGGTACTTCAGGCTCTCATAAACTTTTATATTTACATTTCTAAAATTGTTGCTATGCATTGATTTATTGTATTTGCTTATGCGTCAACTATCTGTCTGCTTTGATCCTATATCAGATAGAACCCAGGTATTTATCTTTCATATTTGCATTTACTCTGTCCTCTGGAAGGCATTTTCTCAGGGATGTTTTCCCTTCTCTTGCACACAGGTTGTTGGCTTGCCCTCGGTGCACTGGGGTGAGGGGTCTTGTTATCAAAGGAGAAGCTGCCAGGGCACAGCTGTTGTGTCCTTGGGCGTCTGTGAAGTCTAAACAGAGGGCATTTCAGTGCTTATTTAGCATGAGGTTAGTGCTTTTAGTTCTGTCTGTAAGCAGAGTTAACTCCTGGCCTTTACATTTTACCAGACCTCCTTCCTGGAACCTACTTATGCAATACCCCAAGTTTGGGAATTTTTGTTTTAATAAGGGAAGAAGAATCACACAAATTCTTGGCACTCCTGAATTCTGATCACCTACTTATCCAAGCTCTTATTTTTGTGATGTCTTTCTGTTCTCTGTTCACCCAATTCAGCCCTGCTTGCTCAGACGCAAAAAGGAGAACAGGCACGCCCCATCACTCCTCCAGGCAATGGCTGGCCATCGTCCCATTCACTCTGACACCCAAGCTTTGAGCTCAGACCCAAACTATTCTGGCCACTTCCTCTTGCACCCCATCCTGGATAACAGGAACTGGAGAAAAGGGAAAAGGAAGTTGGTTTTCTGTGCCTGGAAGTGTACTTACCACTTGTCTGTGATGAGCAGATAAAGTTAAGTGGTGGCCACCCTCTGGGCCATGGCCTCCTCAAATTAGGGAATGGCCTTACATCCCATGGTAAGGGCACACAGTGCTGGAAGGAAACTCTTAGGGTCTATCTATTCAGGCTTTTGGGTAGATGCTAAGGTCGCTGGAGGAAGAAGAGCCTCTCTGTTATCTCTGGTAATAACTAATAATCTGCTTTTGCCAGGACAAGCTTCTAACTCTGGGTTATTAGCTCATGAGTTGTTCAAAGGAGGGTGGGGGATCCAGTCACATGAAGTGTGATGTGTCAGACAGCATCAGCACTCCTTCTCTCTCCAGAGCATTTCAAAATCATTGGCAGACTGATGCAACCTACCCTTAGAAAGCTAAGCACTCATGATTAGTTAAATACCAAATAAACAAAAAGTTGAAGTGGAGACAATATCTGCTTGTCCCAAAATAGAGGTGTTATGGGGAGGAAAATGAAATTGCTTCAAAGTTCTCTTAATTAGTCCAAATTAAGATGTTGCAAATAAAGCTGGGCAGGGTGGCACACACCCATAATCCCAGCACTCAGGAGGCTGAAACAGGAAGATGGAGAGTTCAAGGCCAGCCTGGTCTATGGAGTGAATTTCAAGACAGCCTGGGCTACACAGCGAGACCCTTTCTCAACAAGCAAAAAACCAACCAAAAAAAAAAAGAGAGAGAGAGAGAGAGAGAGAGATATTGCGAATGTGTGAGTTTGATGCATTGATGCTTCAGTTTGGACTCTGATAATATGTTTATATCATTCTTAGCATTGGGTTTAGGGGAATCTTTTTTTTTTTTTTTTCTTTTTTTTCTCTTCAAATCCTTGTTTGAACACGGAAAACAAAAAATTGAGACATTTTCCCACACAGTCATGCACAGCCTGACAATGTTTTGGCCAACAATGGACCACATACACCACAGGGGTCCCACAAGACTACATCATGTAGGATTATATTGTCCAGTGTTCACTCATCTTTGTCCGTGTAATTATGAGCTATGATGATCACACAGTGATGAAATTGACTAATGATGCATTTCTTATACCTAGCCATCTCATGGCTGGGAACAGAAAAAAAAAGTGGTAGAGGAAAGGGTTGGGGTCCCAGTAACCTCTTCAAGGCCCCACTTCTTAAAGGTCCCACCACCTCCCAGTAGTACCAAGCTGGGGTTCAAGCCTTTAGCACATGGCCTTTGGGGGACACTTAAGACCTAACTGTAGCATATGTCCACTTGGACATGTGTCACACATGTCTATCAGAAGGAATTGGCTCATGTGGTTAAGGAGTCTGGCAAGTCTGCAGATCTGCAGGGGGCACTGGCAAGCCGGACCCAGCAGAGCTAATGGTGTGGCTCCAGGTCATGTTTAAAGGCCTGAGGCCCAGGACAGCCAACTGTGCGAGTTCTACTCTGAAGACTGGTGGCTTCAAGATGCAGGAAGAGCTGATGTTTCAGTTCAAGTTCAAAGGCAGGAAAGAGCCATGTCTCAGTTTGAATATGTTGTTGTTGTTGTTACGTGCCATCGAGTTAATTGCCGACGCACAGCAACCAGGCGAAACACTATTGTCAGTGCTTCTCTGCTGTTCATAGGGTTTTCAATGGCGGGCTGATTTTGGGAGTGGATTGCCAGTCTGTCTCCCAAGACTACAGCACCTGGTGTTCCCAGGCGGTCGCCCACCCAAATACTAACCAGGCCCGACCCTGCTTAGCTTCTGAGATCTGACGAGATCAGATGCCACAGGGCTATGGCTGCAGGCAGTTTGAATATAGTCAGGCAGAAAAAATTCTGTCTTCCTCTGGAGACGTCAGCCTTTCTGTGCCATTCACGTCCTGATGGCCCGATTGGGCAAGGCCCACCAACTCCAGGGAGAGCAATCGCTTCACTCAGTCTACCGGTGCAAGTGCTAATCTCATGCAGGAGTACCCTCACAGACACCCAGAATAGTGTCTGCCCAGTCCCTGCGCCAGTGAGGTGGACACATAAAGTTAGTCACTTGCCACTGTGCAGTGACAACCCTGGGTAGGAGGAGGCGGGAGCTGTCAAGGCCTCAGGACTCCCGAGGGGCAGGTGTAGGAAGTCCCCTTCCACACAGCTGCGGGATGGGAAATGTACCCAGTCCCCTCCACTTGTGCATGTGGCGATGGCGTCCCTGTCCCTACACAGCAAAGGGAATCTGGCCTAGAGCACAGAGGGCCTGGGAACTTCTGGCCCCTGCAGGGCGCTGGCCACTGTGGGCTGGGTGGAGCCATGCTCTGAAGCATCTCCTGGTCGCTCTCCCCACTGCAGGGCCTTGCTGAGGGGAGGGCAAAAGTGGCATGGGGGGTCCCTTGGCTCCAGAATCATGGAGAGAAGGACCAGAGTGCTTCTGGCAAAGAGCAGATATTTGGTGGGTTGCTGGAAACCAATATCCCCCCTGCGGGAGATTGACTGATACTGCATTGTTTCAATAATCATACACCCCAGCGTTAACCAGCAGCTGCCTGGAAGCAACATCACGGGGGTCTGCTGGTGCTGCCTCCTCCAGTGTGTCCTCACCCTGCAGGGGGCCCCACGTGGACCTTGGGGCTCCCTTTAGGAGACTGATGGAAAGGTAATATTGTTTTACAAGCCAGAATGACACTAAAGACACCCATTTATATTTAGTGCTTGATTAAAAACACTTGAAGGGAAAAAGAAAATTTTGATCTTCGAGGGGAACTGTTTTACAAGACAGAGTTTTATTTATTCTTTGCTGTTTATGGGTCTTAAATGGCCAGTAAGGAGCGTGGTTCTTTTCTGTTTTCTCACTCTCCAGCATCCTTTCCTTAACTTTGCTTTTCTCCAGCTCTCTTCCCACAGGCCAGCCTCAGGCCTATTTCCTAGCTGTGTGGCAGTGGGGGAAGTGAAGATGATTTATCCAGTGTAAGGCACATGCTTTGGGGGACGCAGTGGGGAAGGCTGTGGGGAAGAGGAGCCCTACAGGGAAGGGTGGTGGGGAGCAGGGGACACTGAGAGCAAGACAAAGAAGTGTCAGATGGGTGCAGATGGAGGAGTCAATGTCACCCCTCTCCCAAAGAAGAAATGACTGACCCCTCCTGGAGTGGCATGGTGAGAACGTGGACACAGAACATTTGACAAATTGCTCTGTGAGTCATAGGACAGCCAGGAGCTGCCAGGGGACTTCAGAGGGGAGCAAATTTTGGTAGAAATGAATAATGGGTGCACATCCTACAGATGATGCTGGTTGTACCTAAGCAAGCATCAATGGTGGTAAGAGGGTTTGGAATCCTGGAGTGAACAGCCAGGGCCACTAGACAGGAAGAGAGGCATGAGATTAGGCTTGGGCACAGCCCCAATGGTCCAGATAGATCGGAACCAGCCATGGTTACTGGAGTTCAGGGTTCAGAGCCAAGGACGTGAGGGGTCTGAAAGTCTGATTTACACCAGTAAGATTTACATTAAAAAGCAGGCCTCAAAATAAAGGTCATTCTTAACCTTTTTATGGTCTCACATGAAGAATCCCTTATATATTATAATACTTTCCCCTTATCTGCAATTTGGCTTTCCTCAATTTCAATGAAAATATTAAGTGGAAAATTACACACACATACACACACACACAAGAAGGACATGGCAACCTCCTCTCAAAGTGATCCCGAAAAACAATCAGCCACTAAAAACCCTATGAGGATTGCTATGAGTTGGATCCGACCTGATGGTACCTAACAACAACAACAACAACAACAACAACAACAACAACATACACACATGCGGTGGGGGGTTGGGGTTCAGATTCAGCTTAGTTGGTGGAGTGCCACACTGCACTCTCTGAGGACCCAGGTTCAATTCCCAGTACTGCAAAATGGGAGAAGGATGTGGCAATCCACTCCTGAAGCAATCTCCAAAAAATCAGCCATTGAAAACCTTCTAAGGGTCGCTATGAGTTGGACCCGAATCCATTGCACCTAACAGCAACAAATGTGTGTGTGCATGCAGTACCGGGGCCTGAACTCAAGGCCTTACATATACTTTGCAAAGTGCTCTACCACTGAACTGCAACCCCAGATCCTTGTTTATTTTTTATCTTGAGATAGGGTCTCGTTAAGTTGCACAGGTTGCCTCTGGTTTGGAAATTGTGATCCTCCTGTCTCTGCCTCCTGAGTTGCTGGGATTACAGGCATAAACCACAGTGCTCAGCCAAATGGAAAATTCCAGAAATGAAAACCCATGTCTTAAATAACTTTTATTCTAGTATATTGTTATGATTGCTCTATTTTATTATTAATTGTTGACAATCTCTTACTGTGCCTAATTGTAAATTAAACTTTATCATAGGGGTATACATATAAGAAGGGAGAATGTATCCCCCTTGGAAAACAGAGGATTATTGTGTTATCACTGTATAGAGCTATCTGGGGTAAGGGGCCAGTCTGGCTTCTGGGGGCTCAATTCCATTTCCTGCTAAAGAATCTTGCTTGTTAAGGTGTTGTTTTCAAAAGCCCCTGAGTAGATGATGCTTTGTCATGGGTTCTCATTTGGTGCCCACCCACCCTGAGCCTCAGAGAGGACTGAGTCCAACATGAGAAACAGAGGTCGTTTTCATCTAAGCAATACTCACAACCCCCTGGTGGCACCAAAG
Organism: Pedetes capensis; assembly: GCA_007922755.1. Classification (NCBI taxonomy): domain Eukaryota; kingdom Metazoa; phylum Chordata; class Mammalia; order Rodentia; family Pedetidae; genus Pedetes; species Pedetes capensis. The sequence continues at coordinate 141,116 of VMDO01001212.1, read as the reverse complement.
GCTCCCAACCCAGCAGATGTACAAAGTCTCCCTTCCCTAAAGCGAGGACGTGGAGGGAGACAGAACTAGTGGATAACAAGTCAGCAAACGTGTGGCCCACACGCGGTGCCCTTCTCCAGTAATCTGGAGACACACCGGGCATTGTCTGTCCTCTCCGCCCAGTCTCCATGTGAGCCTAGGCTCTCTACTCTCCCACACGCCACATCTCTGAGGCCTCACCAATCACCGGACTGGCGCTCCAGAGGGAATCTACTTGCTATCCCCGTGATATTCCGGTTCCCCTCTCTACTTTGAGTACATTGATCACTTCAGATTCTTCCCCACTAAGTACGGAGAATGTGAAATAATTGAGCACAAGTAAAAATATCTCTTCTCCGGAAGATGCTGATTAATCCTCACGGGAAGACGGGAGGTTCCTTCCTGGGTTCTTATACACGAAAGCATGCGCGCGCACCGCAGCTGATGCAGGCGGGAGGAAACGGAGGTGTGCGCTGTGCCGGGAGAAGGGACATTCTCCAGGTGTTTGAAAGGAGCAACAGAGAAGCCTGCGGAGAGGAGAGAAGTGGCAAGTAGAGAGAACAGACTGCATACCCAAGTGGGAATGAAGGTCCTAGAAATCAAAGGCAGCAAGTTTGGGATAGTCTAATTCCAAGAAAGGGGCTGGGATTTAGCTCAGTTCGGTAGAGCGCCGCTCTGCAGTCTCTGAGGTCCCAAGTTTGATTCCCAGCACCGCAAAAGTGGGAGAATGATGTGGCAATCCACTCCCAAGGCAATCCCAAAACAATCAGCCATTGAAAACCCTCTGAGGGTTGTTATGAGTCAGACACAACTCGATGGCACCTAACAACAACAACAATCACAAGAGAACACAAAGGGCTCTGGAAATACATTGTGGGGACCCACGCAGGAAGGACAGTCGGCTCATTGAACTGGACGGGCTACAGGCTGAGCCAGGATAGAGCAACAGGCTCTGGCAGTCCAAGCATGTAGGAATATGGAATGCTTATGAAATTTAACTTACTTGAGACATGATTGAGAAGGGAAAAAATATCGAAGTGAATCTGATCCTGAGGGAGGGAGAACTTATCTCCTGTTATTTTTATGCTTCTGGTGGCCCTGGGGAATGTCATGGAGAGCAGGGAGTCAGACAGAACAAATGTGTGCATGTGTGTGGAGGGGCGGACAGGCAGTGGATTAACCAGATGAGCTGGGGTGGGCAGATGGCTGTGCAAGGGAAACACGGGGATGAGAGGCAGGTGGGAATGTGAGTATTCAGGTCCTGCAAAGTCAAGCTAGGAAGGTATGTCTAGGCTGAAGGTGTGGCTCTGTGGCAGATTGCGTGCTTGGCATGCACAAGACCGTGGGGTCCATTCACACCAATAAAGTACAGTCGTGTACCATGTAACTGCAAGTGTTTCACTGAAAAACATGTCTGTGAGGAGGGTTCCCCCCCACCCTAAGAGACGTGTTTACAGGCTGATGTGCCACTAGCCCAGGAAGACACTACAGTTCCTAAGACAGCAAAAAGTACCTGCAGTCAGGAGGTTTCTGAGAATGTGCAGCGCAGCAGGCACCCTGACCACAGGATGAGATAAGCAGAAAGGCAGAGGAGATTAGGAGGAACCAGAGACCTTGAGAACCATAAAGTGACTCCTTGAGAAATCAGCTATTCCAGAGATTGCTGTCCCACCTGCTTCTGCTATCATGTGTAAGAGCCTGCCCCGGCAGCCATAAGCTGTTGATGCCTGATTGCCCATCTCAGCCCACCTGCACCCAGGTGCGATAAACTAAGAGCTTCTTAGTTTTACACGCAAGCCTTATGGGTTACTTTTGATCTGCCATCTGCCGCCCCCAACAATAACAACATTTTAGTCAACAATGGATCTTCTATACAATGGTGGTCCCATAAGATTGTACTGCCTGTTGACTTGGTAGCCATGTCAGTATGTATACTGTATGATGTTTGCACGATGACAAAATTGCCTAGTGACACATTTCTCAGAACATATTTCTGTCATTAAGCAATGCATGTGTGTAGTCTGTGTGGCAAGTGGTTTAAGTTTGTGACATTCTTCCTGTGTTTGCATAATTTCTTCTTATGTAGTCACTAAACCCTCTTGGATCTGAGATGGAAGGTCAAGTTGCTACCACTTGCATGATGGCAGCGGAGGCGAACCAAATCCTACTTTTCATGAAGCTCCTGAGAGCAGATACTCCAAGTCCATGGAGCCAAGAAATACATTCATTCATTTGCTCATTTACTCACCCATTTATTTATTCATTTGTTCCACAAATATTAGTATAAACTAGCTCCCACTAAGTCTGCAGCCATACAACTCTGATCCTATCTGATCTCGGAAGCTAAGCAGAGTTAGCCTGGTTAGTCCTTGGCTGGAAGACCATCTGGGAATACTGGGTACTGCAGGCTTGGGAGAAGGTAGCCCACTCTCAAAACAATCAACCATCAGAAACCCTATGAATAGCAGAGAAGCACTGACATAGTGCCGGACATGTAAAACATTCTGTTGTACATAGGGTTACTATGAGTCGGACTCCACTCCACAGTATCTAATGACAACAGCAACAGGTCCCACTCAGTGGGTGGCCTGATAGAGCCTATTTTACTGATGGAAAGAATGGCCATGAACTGCAAATATAGATATATCGCCTTTCCTCCTAACCACTATAGCCAGCAGGAAGGAGGGGATTAGGATGGGGTGGAGGCAGGTGAGGAATTAAAAACAGAAGGGGTCCAGGTTATGAGGTTTCACCGGCACCCTCCCCAGCTATGTAATCTGGCTCCACAACTTTCTAGGCCCCCATGCCCTGACACTTGTCCTTGTGCCTGATGTTCCAGCCAGCCTGATCACTAACCAAGAGGCCCCATGTCTTTATGGGCACTAGGAACAATATAAACACCACCATTTATTGAGAACCTCCCATGTGTGGGGGGTCATGTTCAAGGTCATCTTTATCCTCATCACCCTCTATCAGCTAGGAGCCCTTTTTACCTCTTTCATGTTGTTGTTGTTGTTAGGTGCTGTCGAGTTATCCGACTCATAGTGGCCCTCATAGCATTTTCAATGGCTGATTGTTTTGAGATTGCCATGGGAGTGGATTGCCATGTCCTTCTCCCATTTTTGCACTGCTGGGAACTGAAACCAGGACCTCAGAGACTGCAGAGCAGTGCTTTACCAACAAAGCTAAATCCCAGCCCAACCTCTTTCATACAGACGATGAAATTGGGCTTTGAGAGGATAAGTAACAAGTCCAAAATTAGTCAGTGGTGGTGTTCTCTGAGGCATTTAAAATTTCTTCTATCTACAGCAAAACATTTGCTTACACAGGAAGTCAATCAAAATGGGTTTGAGTTTGTATTATTTTCCTAGGGCTGCTGTAATAAATCATCACCAACTGGGCGATTTAGGACAATGGAAATTAGTTGACTCAGTTATGGAGGTCAGAAGTTCCAGATCAGAAGATCAGCTGGGCTTGAAAGGTATTAGGGAAGGATCTGTTCCAGGATGCTTTTGTAGTTTCTGGTAGATTCTTGGCTAGTGGCAACACAACTCCAGTCTTTACAGAATATTCTCCTGTGTGTGTATTCAAGTCTCTCTTTTTCATAAGGACACCAGTCATATTGGGCCACAGGTCCACCCTACTACAGAATGACCTCATCGGAGGTAATTACATCCATAATGACCCTATTTCCAAAGAACACCACATTTTTGGGTATTGGTGGTTAAGATTTCAACATGTTAATTTTGGGAGGACACAATTCAATTCATAATAGTTGTTGGGTTGGATGAGTCCCAGGTGTTTTATGGGACTATTTCTCTAAAGTTCTAGCAGAGTATACATACCTTCCTGCTACTTGTATATGTTGGGGAGTGAGTGGGAATAGAGGAGGCTATGACAACTCTTTTGCCCTGCTGCTGGGCCTCCCTCACCTACAGGCTGTGTGCATTTCTGTAAAGGAGATAGTGGGTCTCCCTCTTGTTAGGATTCATGTATCCTTTGTATGTACAGGTATGGCTTCTCCTCAGCAGGTGCGAACATCTGATGAGAAGCTTCATGCCTAGGGTAAGGACCTAATGGTGCAGAATGTCACCTATATGACGCAGAGATGCAGCTCCTGCAGGTGTGGGGAGGACTCAGCATCAGTCCACATGTATTGGGGCCTTTGGGAACTTACATTCTCATGGGACACTGGGCATTGTCAGACCAAGCAGAAGGTTTGCTAACACAAAACACTGACGCTTTGCTTCTCTCTTGGTGGATGAGGGAGGCTTTATAAGGGAAGTGCACTGGCTGGATCTTGGAGGAAGATGAGGGCCAGAAAAGGGGATATGGGTGGCATGGATTCTCAGAAAACAGGAACAGAGAAGTTAAGGCAAAGCCCAAGGAATGTACACCTCAGTTCAGGTAAAGAAACTGTATTTGTCCATTTTCTGTTGCTATAAGAAAATACCTGGGGCTGGATACTTTGTAAAGAAAAGAGGTTTATTAAACTCACAGTTTTGGAGGCTGAAAGTCCAGTATCAGATAGCTTCATCTTCTCAGTGCTAGTGAGGACTATCTATATCAAACATAACAGAACTGTGAAGGGAAATGACTGCTTGTGGAAGATGTTGAGCATGTGTTGTGGGCTTACTTTATAACAAATAATCTCATGAAAACTAGCAGGGGTCTCACAAGAACCACATTAATCCCTTTCAAGAGCAGCTCCTCCAATGACCTCATCACCTTCTAATCAGCTCCCTCCCCTTAAAAAGATCCATCACCCCTCAACATTGCTATGCTGGGGACCAAGCATCCAGCATGTGAATTGTTTGGGGGTCAAACCAGCTGCAAACCATAGCAGAAACTGTGGGATATTTCCAGTGGAGGAACTGGGTAATAATTTTGGAAAGCTGGGTTTTAGGAACTTAGATAACTAATTGTGTACTTTAGAATCTCATTGACAAGTGTCCTCCCTTGGTTTCCTTTTTCTTTCCTCCTAAGGAAAACTAGGGGCTGGGATTTTGCTCAGTTGGTAGGGTGCTGTGCTGCAGTCTCTGAGGTTTCAAGTTCAATTCCCAGCACCGCAAAAATGGGAGAAGGACCTGGCAATCTACTCCCAAGGTAATCCCAAAACAGTCAGCCATTGAAAACCCTATGAGGGTTGCTATGAGTCGGATACCGCCTCGACAGCACCTAACAACAACAACAGCAAGGAAAACTAGATCTCAGTGGCAGGCAGAATAATGACCCCACCATAGATGCCCACAGCCTAGTCCCTTCCACAGTAGGTGGACTTTGCAGATGTCACTAAAGTAAAAGACCTTAAGATGGGAGGATGATTATCCTGGATGGGCCCAATCTAATCACGTAAGTCCTTAACATTGGTGAACACTTGCTGTCCGCAGAGACCCCGAGAGATGGCAGCATGAGGAGGACTCGGCTTAGAATAGGGAGGAGGAGGCCAAGAGCTGAGGAATGTGGGTGGACTCCAGCAGCTGGAAAAGGCAAGGAAATGAATTATCCCCTGGAGAATCCAGCAATGAATGCAGCCCTGCCAGGAACTTAATTTCAGACTAATGAGAACCATGCTGGCCTCCTGACCTCTAGAACTGTGAGATAAGAAATGTGTGGTGTTTGGAGCCACAGTGGCAGCATAATTGGTTACAGAGGTGGTAGGAAATTCATATGATCATTTACAATATTTCTGAGAGTTGGAAGGCCAATGGGGCTGCATGGACCCTTACTGAGTACCTGGCTCAACCCATCAATTTATCACTCAAGTGCACTCAGGTGCAGCTCTTGCAGCCATCAGCAGCATCTTGCCTGGAGCCAAGGATGGCAGGCTCTGGCCTGTGCTTGTCCTGTGGTATAGCACTTGCTGTCCTATGGCCTGTCCTGCTGTGTAGCAGGTGGGAGTGGCGGTGGCTGGAAGCATTCTCATCTGCACCACACCCAATCCAGAACTGAGTTGGGGAGAAATCAGCATCAGTGCCATTAGTTAGGGGAGGTTGTCGGAGCCCAGCAGGGAGATGGGGAGAGCCGAGGATGAAGGAGACGAAGAGGCCAAGACTGATGGTCTTGAGCTAAACTTTATTCTCTAAACTCTTGTTTATATAGTAACTCAGGGAGATACAAGAGACAGCTCACAAGGTAACTTCAGCCAAAAAGTTAACAATCAACTTAGTTAGCATTGCAGAAACAGAGTAATCCTAAAGAGACAATGAGGGAACCAAGGCCTCTTGATTTGCTGATTTCTTACCCCACAGGTAGCAGAGCTTCCTGTTAGGGTCAGTCTGCCATTTATGCATTTATGCAGGCATTGCCTTAGCTCATGTCGAGCCTATGGCTCCCGACAGGAGGTCAGTGATGGCAAGTTAAAAATGTAGCCTTTTATAGAGTCTCCATGGATTCCACGACTGTCCGTTGCTTCCTATGTCCTAAAAAAAGAAAAAAAGAAAGAAAAATAGAGAAAGAGAGAGTGAGACCCCATGCAGATTCTCATAAAGATGGAACAAAGGGACCAGGATGGTGAGGCCCAGGGCGTATTCAATTTCAGACCTGCTGACTGACATTCTTCAGCTCCAAAGCCCATGGGTCACGTTCCCTTCCTTATTGCTATATATAGGCATGCCGGTTATCACAGCCTTCCCTCCAGAGGCCGGCTCTATGCCCTACGCTAAATACCCACCCGAGGGAATGCTGAGAAAACCGGGCGGCTCTCATCTGCAGTTTTCCTCTTCATATTTGGTGCTAGAGCCTGCTCTAAAGTAAGGAATTTTTTTTTAAATGTTGTTATTTGACATGCATAATAAAAAAGTATTGCTTTCACAGCCTGCATAGTTGCATGGCTCAACCAGCAAAGGTGATTCTATTTAAAGAAATGATGTAAGCTATGGCGCTGTGCATGTATTTACAAACACATGTTATGTCTACGTTTCCAGTTCTCAGCTGACAATAAGATCATGAATGGTTGTGAGCTAACCCGGATATTTAACGATGACCAGCAGATAGAAATGTCTTGTTTAGATAGCTCATGTTGACATTGAGTGCCAGAACTTTCTGACAACCATATTTCTCACACTTACTCCCCAGCCAACGTCCAAACTTCCTGTGGCTATGGTTTTCTTTTTCTTTAACTAATTGCTTCCAACCAGCTCATGCCAGTGTGTTGGACATTTTACCTGGTCTTTTCATAAAATTTGATCACTGAGTGCTGGAAACTACATCACATATACATCAATTGCATTTCCAAGGTAAACTGATTTGGAAATCTATTGCTCTGGCATTTCAAAAATTGTGTGAATTCTTCAGTCTCTACTTCTTGCCAGAGCCAGTAAACATGGAAAAGCTAAAAATCTTTTCATTAATTGGGAGGAAAAGATTGTGAACATGTTATTTATTCAAGATAAAATTAACATACTTTGAGGCAGAGAATTTTAAGTGAGGAATCTGGAAAAAAATCTTTCAAAATAAAAGAGGAGATGTTTGTCATCTATGAAGGTATCTTGCCAAAATTAATTTATTAAGGCAATAGATACAATTACTCATTTACAGGAGATTTGTACCCAGAGGAGCACTCAAACAGCAGCAGGGAGCTGCCTTACACAAAATCCAGAGAAATTACCACTGGATGTGGTGGCGCATACCTGTAATCCCAGCGGCTTGGGAGGTGGAGGCAGGAGGATTGCAAGTTCGAGACCAGTGGCAGTCTGCGTAATTTAGCAAGACCCTGTCTCAAAAAGTGAAAAACTGGGCTGAGGGTGCATCTCGGTGGTCCAGCACTTGCAGAGCATGCAAGCACAAGGCTCTGGGTTCAACCCCCAGTACCGCAAAAAAAAAAAAAAAAAAAAAGAAACAAACTCTGTAGGACAAATGTCCTCGTCTCTCTCTTTCTCTCTCTCTCTCCCTCTCTCTTTGGCAGTACTCGGGGATTGAACGCAAGGCCTCATGCATGCTAGCAAAAAGCTCCACCACTGAGCTGCACTTCCAGCCCCTTTATTTTTTATTTTGAAACAGAATTGTGGGGCACTGAGCTGCAGCTGGGAACTGCTCCAGCCATGAGTTGAACCCTGCAGCTGAAGAGCCGCTGTGTGGTGAGTGCTGCCGAAGAGCTGTGCTGACCAGAAAGGAGGCTTATGCCCACAGCTACTCAGAGAAGCCTTGAGAAAGGCAGGCTTAGAGATTTACATTCATGGCAGCTCCTTGCTTCTGACTTCAAGGATGATGCTCACAGCTCAAGTGCTCTTCAACAGCTCTTTATTTTGTTTCCTTGTCTGGGTCGATGGTCAGTCTGCAGCTGCAGCTGCTTGCCCTGTGCCCTGTGCCTATATACCCTTCAGGGACAAATCAGAGGCTGCCACATACTAAGAGATGATTGGATCAGGAGGGAGATGCAAATTATGGCATCATAATGGGAACCAATCAGATGTTGTCCCTTAACTGCCCAATCAGGGGTCATACACTAATTGAGAGATGGCCATTCAAGTATCGAGGGGTTTGAGGAGGCAGTTGGATACCGGAGCCATCTTGGCTCACTTGAAGCCCAAAAGGCTCTGGATGTAGGGCAGAGGTTACTGCCCTGGGAACGAGTCCTGGTCCCCCAGGTAGACCAGACAGGCCTTGGGGCATGCTGTCTCTCTAGGCCTCATCCCTACATAGAATCTCTCTAATACCTTCTGCCTGGAACTCACAATGATCCTGCCTCAGCCTCCCAAGTCACTAGGACGATAGGAATGCATCACGGTGCCTGGCAGCATCCGCAGTGACGCTGGAGCCAATCTCTGTACATACTGAGGGATGACTGTAAACACATTAAAAGGAAGAGAGAATACCAGAGAGGCACCACAAAGGCTAATAGACTAAAGACATACCAATCACTTGCAATATGTGTGTAGGGAAAAATTGAGAGGAAATTGGCAAAAACTCCCAAACTGGGAAAACAGCTTCTGAATATCTGGTTTGTAAATTAGAAGTCTAGGGAAAATGAAAGTAACTTGGTTGCACATTTGTACAAAACCCTTCCTGGTTGGACAATTAGACTGAAAACTGATTGGCTCAGGCCATTCTGTGGGCGAGCTATATAAGGAGCTGCGCTGCGCCAGCTCAACCCTTTTTCGCCTTCTCACCCGTTCCTGCCCAGGTCGCCAATGAGGAAACAGCTCTCCCACTCCTCTTCCCTTGACCTTCTGTGAGGAAAGAAGGCTCTCCCGTTGCAATCATCAACAAGGAAAGAACCTGCTCTGTGTCTGATCACCAACGAAGCAACAGCTGTCTCCTGGTGACCACCAAGAGGACCAACACAGGTGTTTGCCCCTGGAAGGCAAAAGCGCCTGAGGCTTTTCCTTTCTCCTATCTCCTCTGGAGTCCCAAGGGCTGCAGAAGTCCACGCCCCTTGCCTGAGGGTCCCGAGTGAATTGTGTTTAGTATCTGTGTGCGCAGTGGCGCTGCCCATCTGAACCTCTAGGCCAGACCAGGAGGTGCGCGACCCCCAATGTGGACCTTATTCTGGAGATGATTGGAAGTTTGAATGTTGACTGGATAGTCTATCATGTTAAGGAATTACTGTTGAGTGTTTAGGTTGTGATAACAGCCTTGGGGTTATACATTTTAAAAACAATTCTCTATCTTTAAAATACACAGTGAAATACTTTTAGACAAGAGCACCTCGATTTGCCTCTGACAGTGAAGTAAGGGGAAGATGCGTGAAGGCTGTGTGACACAAGATAGCCGTGAATTGAGGACAGCAGGAGCAGGGATTTGGTCACCTGAGGATTCATTACACATTGCTCTGTCTACTTAAGAATGTGTGTGAAATTTTATACATGATGCAACAAAAAAAGTATTGCTGAGAGCTCAAATACGGACTACAGTGATGCCCCTAAACCCTGCCCATGTTAAAGGAACAAATGGTGTGAGTTCCCAGGTGTCCTCAAGTCCTCTATGCCCCTCATAGACCCCTGCATTCTCACTGCGGGCTCTGAGCAACCTTGGCCCTCAGGAAAGCTTGCGAAGGCTCTGGGTGCATTCCAGCCTCGGCAGGACATATTGCCTCCATGGTTCGCAGCCTCCTTCCAGTTTCCTAGGGCTCTGCCACTCCTGGGTATCAACAGAAACTTAAAAAAAATTTTTCCAAAGCTTTTATTCAAAAGCAACTTGCTTTTCTTTGCTCCTTCCAAGTCTATCTTGACATTTCCCCAAGTGCTTGACATAAAGCACAGCTCTTTCCCAGAGGAATACCATCTCAGTTTTAAAATGGAGGCAGTAGTTAGCAAAGGTGGTCACAGCCCTCTGTAGCTTCTCCTATCAGAAGCTGAAATCTATTTCCTCTCCCCTTGAACCCTTGGATGGCCATGGGAGTTGGAAGGGATAGACTGACTGAAGGGACATGGTACATGTTCTGATCCAGGCCTTGCCGGGCTGGCATTTGTGACTCTGCTGCTCTTGACCTGACCCCTTTGGGTGGGTCTTGTTGAATTGGAGACCACATGGAGCAGAGGTGAGCTGCTAGATGAGGCCCCTACATCCCCTGGCTCCCAACTGACTTGTTAGCTGATCCCAAAGGCATCATGATCTCAGCAGGACCAGTGAGGCTCCTGCACATCAGAACCAGCGGCCAACCTCCACAGTTATGAGCTAGATAGCCAGCAGGTGTTCTAAGGCAGTCACGTGGGGATTCTTCTTATAAATATAGGAAGAGTTAAGTAATATGGCCAACAATTATTCCTTCTCACTGAATGGTGCAGGTGGGTGGTACCAAGGAGTAATAGGCACTTGACAGTGTTAATCAAGACATAGAGATCAGAGAATACTTCCCAGAACAAGAGATATCTGGACGTAGAAATTAGCCAAAGAAAGGATGGAAAAGATTTCCAAGGGGAAGGAATTGTGCCCAGAAGGCTGGAGTCTATTAACTGAATGAATGATGAATAAATGGAAGATGAATGTATAGATGAACAATTGAATGGATGAATGAATGAGTGGATGGATGGGTGTTGCGTTATCATTATGATTTCTTTGAATCAAATCTTATAGGAAAGGACACGTTAAAGGATGTACTGAAATGAAATTTTTGTCTTGCATCTGAATTATCTTTGAATATTTTGTGTTTGAGATCCTGAAATTTAAATCCCTCAAGAAAGGAAATTGAGGCCTTAATTATGGGCTGCAGATATTCAAGTACACAACTTCTATCCACCGTGAGGGATGAAATTCCTTTGAGGATCACAAATTTTTTATTTTGTTATTCCTAAGCCCACTAACTACCTAGCACCAAGAGGGTCAAAAAATGAACAAACCAAGGTGTTATTCAAAATGCTTTAGAGTCTTTGAGAAGTTTAAATTATCAGGAAAAATTTCACCATACTTTTCACTAATACTATAGGGTCAGATTTTTTCCTGCCTTGATACTGTTTCTACACAGACCAGAGTATATAAATACCACTTTATTCAAACTGCCTTTGCTTCAATTTTGTCAGCTTTAAACACCACCCTGCTGAGTTCATTTTGATCATCTCTTGGATGTTCTAAACTCAACACCTCTTGACCTCTTCTCTGCCAGGAGTTTGATCCCTCATCCCGTGGGTTTTCCTATGTTGGAGAAAAATGACAGGCCCTAGGCCAAGCACCTATGTCTGGTTTGAAGAAGAGCCATGTTTTGCCAAGGTTCAAAATGGGAGACGTGATATGGCAACTGATATAGATAAATGCCAGCTTCCATCAATGAGCAACCGATTTATAAATCTTTTTGAAACTCAGGAGAGAAAACAGCTAAAGAGACTCTTATTTTAATTGAAGAAATGATCTGTTTTTATTGTTAGGTGACTTTGAGTTGGGTCTAACTCATAGCGATCCTATGTGCAACAAAGCGAAATACTTCCTTACACTGTACCATGTCCGGCACTATGCCAGTGCTTCTCTGCTATTTATAGGGGTTTCAATGGTTGATTGTTTCAGAATTGCTTCAGGAGTGGTTGCCAGGTTCTTCTTCCAGTTTTGCAGTGCTGGGAATTGAACCCAGGACCTCAGAGAGCACAAAGCAGCACTCTACCAACAAAGCTGAACCCCAAAAGAGACTCTTATTGGAGAAAAGACCTAGGATATATAAAAATTTTGACCTACAGTGTCCATCTGTGGATTTTATTTACAAAGTTTCAGAGATGAAATTTTGGACTCACACATATCCATTCCAAGCCTACAGCCGCAGCACTGTGGCATCTGATCTCATCAGATCTCAGAAGTTAAGAAGGGTTGGGCCTGGTTAGTACTTGGATGGGAGACCACCTGGGAGCACCAGGTGCTGTAGGCTTAGGAGAAGGACCTGGCAACCCTCTCCCAAAAAAACAATCAGCCACTGAAAACCCTATGAATAGCAGAGAAGCAGTAGCAATACTGTTTCACCTGTTGTACATAGGGTCACTACGAGTCAGATTCTGATTTGATGGCACCTAACAACAACAATATCCATTCCTAACACAATAGAGTGACAGGCCAAGGAAGAACAGATAACAGACATTTGACAGATAGGGACATTAATGATCATCTAACTCTATGTGCATGTCCTTTACACATACTCATTTTACAGAAAAGAAACTAAGGCAGGGGAAGTTAATTGTGTGCCCAAATTCAGAGAGCAAAGTGTATTTGAGGATGACATATTCACTCATTATCTTGATTGTCTTAATGGTTTCTCCATACAGAATTAGGCCAATGCTCATTACAGTGATTGGTTCTAGAAACCCCATGCACACCAAAATCTATGAATGTTCAAGGCCCTTATATAAAATGATGTATGTGAATATAACCTATGCATATCTTTCCCTAGAGTTTAAATCATCTCTAGATTAAGCACAAAATCTAATATACAATGTAAATGCTATATAGCTATTAGACTATCGTTTGGGGAATAATGGTGAGGGGTAAAGTCTGTACATGGAATATTTTTTTCAAATATTTTAGATTCATGTTTGGTTGAATTCACAGGCATGGAGCCCACGAGCAGGGAGGGCTGACTGTGTGCACTTTAAATATATGTAGTTTGTTGAAGGTCAATTATGCCTCAGTAAAAACTTTCTTTAAAAAGAACAAAGGCCAAAAACCAAACCACTACTGGACTATAATCTTTAAAAATCCAGATATGGACACATTCTTAATTATTTGAGGGAATAAGAAGGGAGGTCTACAGCCATACCACCCTGGCGTCCGATCCCATCTCATCTCAGAAACTAAGCAGGATCAGGCCTGGTTAGTTCTTGGATAGGAGACTGCCTGGGAATACTGGGTGCTGTAGGCTAGGAAGAAGAGCCCAGCAGCCTACTCTAGAAATAATCAGCTGTCGAAAACCCCGTGAATAGCAGAGAAGCACTGACATAGTGCCCAGCAGGGCAAAGTGTTGGGGAGTGTTTCATTTTGTTGTACATAGGGTCACTATGAGTCGAACCCAACTCGATGGCACTTAACAACAAGAAAGAATTCATAAACGACAAGCAATGTAAGGGATTTATCTATCAAATACAATGCATACATTTATTTGAATCCAGATTCAAGAACCTCAACTGTAAAAGCACATTTATGAGAACATCAGGAAAACGTATACACTAACTGGAAATTAGATGATATGAAGGGATTAATTTTTAAGGTATGATAATAGTATTGTAATCCTGCTTAAAAGTTTAAAAATGGTTGTTTTCTAGAGATACAGAATGAATCATTTGTAGATGAAATGTTTCTTACTTTAAAACAACCCATTGGCAGGGTGCGGTGGTGCACGCCTGTAATCCCAGCAGCTCAGGAGGTGGAGGCGGGAGGATCACAAGTTTGACACCAGAAGTAGTGTGTGTAACTTAATGAGACCCTGTCTCAAAAAGTAGAAAAATGGGCTGGGAGTGCAGCTCAGTGGTCCAGCAATTGCAAAGCATGTAGGTGTGAGGCCCTGGGTTCAACCCCCAGTACCACACACACAAAAAAAAACATTGAAGACATTTTAAATGTTAAGGAATTATTGTTAAGATTTTTTTGGTGTGAAAGTAGGGTACTAAGTAATTTTTAAGGAGTTTGTGTTTTTGAGATTGAAAAGGACATCAGTTCAAATGAGACGATATGATTATCTGGGATTTGCTACAAAATAAGCTGGACAATAGGGAGTTGGTGAATGGTATAGATGGTCATTGTTGAGGTTGCTTATGGACATATGGAACTTCAGTTGGAGGTTCGTGTCTAGTTTGGTATGTATTTGACATTCCCCAAAGTATGACATTTAAAAGACAACTTTATGATGTTATTGATTCAGATATAAATTAATTCAGTTACTAGATTAATGGGGAATTAGGTGAGTGCACAGAGCTAGAGTACAGTTACACAGATTATGAGAGGAAGAGAGAGAACTGTGTTTGATTTTAGATCCCTGGAAGACATGTTTTCACATGTGGGATATACGGAGGCTATCAAAAAAGGAAACCCATTATCCTTAAAGACAGACTGAAGCCATCTAATTTCCACTATCATCAAAATGTGCTGGTGTTTAGCATGGCATTAATGTGCTGATAGTTAACAATAAAAAATATCCTCAGAATATGAAGCAAAAGTCATAAGAAGCTGTTAAATGCTGTTTCTGCAGTCTCTACCTAGGTCAAGGGTGATGTTTTCCTCAGAGATAACTAAAACTTGGATTGTTCCACTTTCGCATCACATCCTGCTTTAGGCTGCCCTTAAAAAAAAAAAAAACAGGAGGGGGCTGGGGATAAAGGAAGAAAAAAGAAACTACCAAGCCTTTAATACTCTCTTCTCAGTGTTCAGAATGAAGGCTGATTTTTCCGTTTGGCTAGACTTTTTGGTCGGCTCTCCTTTGTCAGTATGTTTATCATCCTCCTTGCTCTCAAACTGCATTTCCTGTCCAGAAACACTACATCAAGGGTTATATTTAGCATTGCACACAGAATCCCTCGTGTTGCATCCAGGAAATGGAGAACTGTAAGTGCAGGGTGGAATCACAGGGTCAAGATGTTTCCTGGACAATAGCTTCATCATTGCTCCATCCAAACTTCCCATCTCCCCTCGTCCAGCCCACTCTCCTCCACATCAGACCGTGTGTGTTGATGAGCAGCTTCCAAAAATGAGCTCATTTTGTTGGAGTCTATCTGCCTCTCAGTGGCAGGGGACCTGAAGTTTGCTAAGCCCCCACTCAAATACTCATGTAGATCATGAATCATACTGGCATGTCACCTGTATAAGTGATCTTTCCCCCATCTAGTTACTGTCACTTACCACCTGTCCACTGTAGGTAACACTCCAGAAAGGACACTTCCTTCCCTCTGAGTGTGGATCCAACTGAACAGTTGATGAAGGATTCGGGCAGATGGAGATCAACATGTCAGCTTTATTACTGACAAGTTAGGTTAGAGTCTGTGGCATAGGTGAGCAACCCACACTGGCTTGCTAACACACTCTCCACAGGTCTCCTTCCACCTCCAAATCCAAATCTGCTCAGGGGCAGAGAAAGGAAAAAAGAGATTGATACTTCAGGGCTTAGAACAGATTAGATCATCCCAAAGGAGAACATAGACCATTGGCTGTCTCCCCTGAGTCATAGAACCCACAGAGGAAGGAGTAAGGGATAGAGGACATCACTTCACAGGTCACAGGAGGAGTAGGGTAGGAGCATTCCATCCTCATCAGTGGATGTGCATTAGGAGATGAGATAGGTGGGAGGCATTAGTGAGAATTCAGGGCAAAGGAATGAAATAAAAAGGAAACAAGGAGTCAGACTCCCTATCCTAAAGACTATAAGAGACAGGACCAAGAAATGGCTAATAGCAACTGAGTTATTTATTGGTTCAAGTCAATGCCTGAGTAATGGTTTTCATGTTATAGTTTTGCTGAGTCTAAACAGTTCCTGAATGGAGAAATCAAAATCTAGTGGGTTTTGTTTTGTTTCAACATGGGAGCCAGACGAGAAAAAGGAAGCCCAGTTTCTAGCTCAGGACCTATGAACAAAATTGAATAACTGATCCTGTTGTAACCTCTGCACTAAGCAGATATGAAGAAGAAGAAATTACATGGTTTTGAGGAGTATTTAAAGTTAAATGTTCATGGCCTTGCTCCTGTTGAGTGCACCAAATAATGGAAGGAAGGACATGAAGTAATACAGTAATTACTTTGGTTCTATCTAGAATTGTTAGGTGCCATTGATTTGGTGTCTGACTCATAGTGACCCTACGTACAATAGATGAAACACTATTGTTGTGCTTCTCTGCTATTCACAGGGTTTTCAATGGCTGATTGTTTTTTGGGAGTGGATTGCCGGGTCCTTCTCCCAAGCCTTCAGCATCTGGTGTTCCCAGGTGGTCTCCCATCCAAGTACTAACCAGGCCTGACCCTGCTTAGCTTCTGAGATCTGATGGGATCAGATACCACAGTGATACAGCTGTAGGCTATCTAGAATTAGGTAAGGCTAAGTATGTAAATTTCAATGTTTATTGATTATCGTGGTCAAGAAAATACCCAGAATAACTCCAGACAAGTATGGACAGTGTCTGTTTTTGCTTATAAATATATTCCTAATACCTAGCAGAGTGCCTGGGAAACAAAAGACACTTCATAGATTCTTGTTGATTGAAAGAAAGAATGCCAAGTTAGTGGGTGGTGGTTAAATATATATTGCCAGAATGGAAATTTGGAATTGGATTTATCAAGGGATTTTCTGCATTCTAGGACAACGAAGAGGCCAGAGAATTTTGGTTATTTGTGTTAGCAACAAGATACAAGGGCTGAGGATGTAGCTCAGTGGTATAGCATTTGCCTAATGAGTACTAGGCCTTGGGTTTGATCCCCAGCATGAGAAGAAAAGAAAAGAATAGAAAAAAAAAAAAAAAAGACAAGAACAAGAGTCAACCAAGTAAGTCTGAGGTTGGAGAAATAGGTAGACCACCAAGATTTGAAATAGACCACAAAACATGTTTCCAGGCCTTCAGATGTATGGATTTGTCTCTGCAACAGACACTGAGGTTCTTTATTCATAGGATCAGAAGCCTCACCTGCTTCTTACCTAAAAAACCAAGCAGAGTAAGCCTTGTAGATGGAAAATATCCACAAACACAGGTGAACTTCTACTTCAGGAAAAAAAATGTACTAACAAGGACTGGGTTTATCTTCTTACATGAAACAGCTAAAACACTGAAGAAAATATGTTTTCAAGATATTGGACATGAAGAAATGAAAGATGGTGATGCCTGAGAGGAGAAAACAAACAAACACACAAACAAATCTACCCCAATTTACTACTTTCAGAGAGTGTTTAGGCTGCATCACAGGGAGAGGAAGCCAAGTGGGGTCTCATCACTTTATGAGTTGAACAGGTGAAAGTGGGAATCTATAGGAGGTAAAGTGATTGAGTTCTCAGGGCAAAGTACTGAAGACCAAAGAGCTATAGGCAGATAGCTCTTGGGATCTGCAGGATGCCTCTCATGTGTCAGCTGAGCATTAATCAGCATTTGCACACATGGAAATGACCCCAGTGCACATCACCCAAAAGGATAAGGGGGAACAATCTTCTAAGCTCACACAGGACCAAGAAAGTTCCAGTTCCCATCAGCCAGTGTGGGAAACCTTAAAACTCATGGAACATCAGATAGAGAACTCAGAAGAATTTTTCCCTTTGTCCTGGGACAAAATTATCACTAGACTATCCAGTGGTCTAGTCACACCTGCCAAAGCTTCAAAGCAAGACCTGAAAGGATAAAACTGTCTCCAGGTAACTTAACTGCATCTCAAAACAAAGCTCAAGTATATTTGAAGGAATATGAAAATACTGAGCACTCATAGGTAAAATTTACAGTTTAGCACCCAGTTAAAAATTATCAGGCATACAGAGAAGCAGGAAAATATGACCCACAATAAGGAGAGGAAATTAATGAATGGAAATCTACCCAGAAATGACACAAATGACAAAATTAGTAGATAAAAACATTAAAACATTTATAGCTGTATCCTATATACATGCAACCTGAGAAGAAAATTTGAACATAATAAGTCAAGACATGAAAGACATAAGAAAACCTATATGAAACTTCTAGAAATGAAAAATGTAATGTCTGAGATGAAAAATGTACTGGATGGGTTTAATAAATGATTAGATACCACAACAGAGAAGATTCATAAACTTAAAGATATTGCAATAGAAATTATCCAGGGTGAAAGAGAAGACAAATTGAAAAATAAAAAATAAAATTAGAGACTCAGTAGATTGTGGGACAACTTAAAGCAAGAAAATATACATGTACTTGGAGTGTCTCAAAGGGAGTAGGAGATAAAAAAAGATGTTTGAAAAAATAATGGCCAAATATTTTCCAAATTGATGAGCTTTAACACACAAATTTAAGATGTTCCACCAACTCCAAGCACAAGAAACATGAAGTAAATGCAACAAGGCATACCACAATCAAATTGCTTTAAAAAATGGCTAAATAAATAATATTAAATAGCATGGTAGGAAATACATTACATGCAAAAGAAGTAAGAAAAAATAACAGATACCTTGTCTGAAACAAGGGAAGCTAGAAGACAGTGGAGCAAGCATCAGAGGGAAAATTGTTATCTTAAAACTCTATATCCAAACCAGGTGCCGTGGCACATGTCTGTAATCTCAAACTCGTTTTTGAACTAGGCCTTTGGGTCTTTAGGGAGGGTTTATTCACGTCTCTAAGTCTCAATTTTCTCATCTTTAAAATGAGGAAAGTAGGTATCCTTAACCACCTGATTTGCTCAAGTCATACACAAGATAGGAGCTTTCCCAGCTCACCCAAGGGCAAGAGCTGCTGGGCTTATAAGAGGCTGCCCTCCCCAACTCCACTGCCACATTCAGTGTGGAGCATTTTCAGGGTTGGACTTGCTTAAAGTAATCATTGATAAGTATAACCAAATATATTTTAAGGAAGAATTAGTTAAACCTCTTCTCTCCTTCCTTCCTTCCTTCCTCTTTCTCTCTCTCTCTCTCTCTCTCTCTCTCTCTCTCTCTCTTTCTCTCTCTCTCATCTTCCTTCTTTTGCTTTTTTGTCCAATTACTGGGGAGTTGAACCCAAAGCCCCGTGCATGCTAGACAAGTGCTCTACCACAGAGAGGCTCCCCAGTCCTCTTGAAATTTTTTTTATTATTATTTTGAGACAGGGTCTGGCTAAGTCGCACAAGCTGCCTTTTGCCTCAAATTCACAATCCTACCTAAACACCTTGAATCACTGGGATTAGTTTTGTGCCATGGCACCTGGCTCAACTAAACTTTTGATGTCTGACCTAGGCATAAACATTGTCTCTTTATTCATTTCTTTAGGGCTGAGATGGTTTATAACTCTTCCTCTTTCTGCTGATTAGTTGTGTAAAGTCACTTCCAGGCCACAAAGCCATAGAGTATAGACAATAAGGATTCAGGCTCTGATGCTGGACTACTTGGCTTCAGAGTCCAAGTACCAGATCTTAGCTAGTAGGTTTCCTTCCCAAATACCTACCTCAAAATTAACATAAGTGAGACACATAGCACAATGTCAGGCACCTAAACACTTAATTAATGTCATTGTTATGGGAAACTTAGATGGGAGGGGGGTAGGGCGGGAAGCATAGGAGAGGGTAAGGGGTAACCTATATGAATAGTGTTTATCAAATTGAATATATGAAAATCATCACAATGAAAAAAAAACAAATGTTATTGTTATCCATCTTTTGAAGACACAGTTATAGTTCATAAAACAAACACTACTAGACATAAAGAGACAGGTCCAAGAATGATAATAGTGGATGACTTCAATACTCCACTCTCACCAATAGATCCAAACAAAAAATCAACAAAGGAACTTCAGAGTTAAACTATGTCACAGATCAAATGGACTTAACAGAAATCTACAGAATACTCCATCCAACAGCTGCAGCATACATATTCTTCACAGCACCCTATGGAATTTTCTCTAAAATAGACATTTTAGGTCACAAAGCAAGTCTCAACAAATACAAAAATATTGGAATCATTCCCTTTACCTTATCAGATCATAATGGAATAAAACTAGAAACCAGCATCAAGAGAAACAAAAACTATGCAAACACATGGAGACTAAACAACACACTCTTGAATGATCAGTGGGCTATTGAAGAAATTGGGGAGGAAATTAAAAAGTTTCTAGAATCAAAAGAAAATGAAAACACAACCTATAAGAACCTCTAGGATATTGCAGAGGCAGTTCTCTGAGGGAGGTTTATAGCTATGAGTGCTTACATTAAAAAATCAGACAGAACTCAAATAAATAGCTTAACATTGCACCTAAAGGCATTAGAAAGACAAGAACAAGTCAAACTCAAAACTAGTAGATGAAAGAAATTATTAAGAGCAGGGCAGAAATTAATGAAATGGAAACTAACTAAAAGAACAACACAAAGACTCAATGAAACAAAGGGTTGGTTCTTTGAAAACATAAACTCTTAGGCAAACTAACCAAGAGAAACAGAAAGAAGATGAAAATTAATAAAATTAGAGATGAAAAGTCTGCAACCATAGCACCCTGGTATCCAATCCCGCCTGATCTCAGAAGCTAAGCAGGGTCAGCCTAATTAGTCCTCAGATAGGAGACCACCTGGGAATACAGGTGCTCTAGGCTAGGGAGAAGGACATGGCAATCCACTCCCAAAACAATTGTTGTTGTTGTTAGGTGCCGTCGAGTCGAGTCCGACTCATAGTGACCCTATGTACAGCAGATCGAAACACTTGCCGATTCTGTGCCAGGCAAACGATCTTATTTACGTTTAAGCCCATTATTGCAGACACTGTGTCAATCCATCTGGTGGAGGGTTTTCCTCTTTTGTGTTGAGCTGCCACTCTTCCAAACATGATGTCCTTCTCCAGGGATTGTTCTCTCCTGACTACATGTTCAAAATATGTAAGATGCAATCTGGCCATTCTTGCTTCCAAGGGGCACTCTGGTTGTACTTCTTCTAGGACAGATTTGTTGGTTCTTTTGGCAGTCCATGGTATATTCAATAGACATCTCCAGCACCACAATTCAAAAGCATCAATTCTATTTCTGTCTCTTTTGTTCAATGTCCAGCTTTCGCAATCATATGATGCCACTGAAAATACCATGGCATGAGTCAGACGCACCTTCGTCTTCAGTGTGACATCTTTGCTCTTCAATACTCTAAAGAGATCTTTTGCCACAGCTTTTCCTAGAGCAATGCGTCTTTGGATTTCTTGACTGCTGCTTCCACGGGTGTTGATTATAGAGCCAAGCAGAGCAAAATCTTGGACAACCTCAATCTTTTCTCCATTTATTGTGAAGTTGTGTGCTGACCCAGTCGTAGGGATTTTTGTTTTGTTGATGTTTAGTCGTAACCCATATTGAAGGCTATGATCTTTGATCTTCATCAGTAAATGTTTTAAATCCTCTTCACTTTCAGCAAGCAGAGTGGTGTCATCTGCATAACGCAGGTTGTTAATGAATCTTCCTCCAATCTTGATGCAATGTTCTTCCTCATAAAGTCCAGCTTCTCAGATTATTTGCTCAGCGTATAAATTGAAGAGATAGGGTGAAAGTATACAGCCCTGATGCACACCTTTCTCAACTTTAAACCACTCAGTGTTTTCTTGTTCTATTCGAACAACTGCCTCCTGGTTCATGTACAGATTTCTCATGAGCATAATTAGGTGTTCTGGTATTCCCATTTTCCGAAGTGTTATCCATAATTTGTTATGATCCACACAATCAAATGCTTTTGCGTAGTCAATAAAACAGAGATAGACATCTTTCTGATATTCTTTGCTTTCAGCTAATATCCACCCTGACATCAGCAATGATGTCCCTAGTTCCCCACCCTCTTCTGAATCCCACTTGATTTTCCAGTAATGCCCTGTCTATATGCTGCTGCAGTCGCTTCTGAATGATCTTTAGTAGAATTTTGCCTGTGTGCAATATTTATGATATTGTCTGATAGTTTGCACATTCAGTTGAATCCCCTTTTTTGGGAATAGGCACAAATATGGATCTCTTCCAGTCAGTTGGCCAAGTAGCTATTTTCCAAATCTGTTGGCATAAACATGTTAATACCTCCAGTGCTGCATCTGTTTGTTGAAACATCTCTATTCGTATCCCATCAATTCCTGGAGCCCTGTGTTTCGCCAGTTCTTTCAAGGCAGTTTCCACTTTGTCCTTCAACACCATTGGTTCCTCTTTGTATGCAACCTCTTGGAATGGTTGGTCATCTACCAATTCTTTCTTGTATAATGACTCTGTGTATTCTTCCCATCTTCCTTTGATGTTTCTTGCATCATTTAATATTTTCCCTGTAGAATCTTTCATTACTGCCACTTAAGGCTTGAAGTTTTTCTTCCCTTCCTTGAGCTTGAGAAACACAGAGCGTGTTCTTCCCTTTTGGTTTTCTGCCTCCAGCCCCTTGCACATGTAATTATAATATTTGTTTTTGTCTTCTCAAGCTGCCTTCTGAAATCTTCTGTTTAGTTCCTTAACTTCATCATGTCTTCCTTTAACTTTAGCTGCTCGACGTTCGAGGGCAAGGTCCAGTGTCTCTTTTGACATGTAATTTGGTCTTTTCTTTTTTTCTTGTTTTTTTTAAGAACTTTTTGCTTCCTTCTTGAATGATATCTTTTATGTCATGCCACAACTCTTCTGTTCTCCTGTCATTTGTGTCTAATGCATTCAACCTATTTTTGAGGTGGTCTCTGAACTCAGGTGGGATATACTCAAGGTCATACCGTGGCTCTCGTATACTTGTTCCAATTTTCTTCAGCTTCAGTTTGAACTTGCATATGAGAAGTTGATGGTCTGATCCACAGTCAGCACCTGGTCTTGTTTTGACATTTTGTACAGAGCTTTTCCATTGTCTCTTTCCACATATGTAGTCAATTTGATTCCTGTATGTTCCATCTGGTGAAGTCCATGTGTATAGTCTCCATTTATAATGTTGAAAAAATGTATTTGCAATGAAAAGATCATTGGTCTGACAAAATTCTATCATGTGATCTCCATCTTCGTTTCTGTCACCAAGACCATATTTTCCAACTACTGAGCCTTCTTTGTTTCCAACCTTTGCATTCCAGTCACCAGTGATTATCAATATGTCTTGATTGTGTGTTTGATCTATTTCAGATTGCAGAAGCTGATAGAAGTCTTCCCTTTCTTCATTTGTGGCCTTAGTGGTGGGTGCATAAATTTGAATAATAGTCATATTAACTGGCCTTCCTTGTAGATGTATGGATATTATTCTATCACTGACAACATTGTATTTCATGACAGACCTTGAAATGTCTTTTTTGATGATGAATGCAACCCCATTTCTCTTTAGTTTATCATTCCCAGCATAGTAGACCATATGATTGTCTGACTCAAAATGGCCTATGCCAGTCCATTTTAGCTCACTGATGCCTAGAATGTCAATGTTTATGCGCTCTATTTCTCTTTTAACGATTTCTACTTTTCCTAGACTCATACTACATACATTCCGTGTTTCAATTATTAATGGATGTTTACAGTTGTTTCTCCTCATTTTGAGTCGTGCCAGATCAGCAAGTTGAGCACCCTGGGGCTTTACTCCATTTCCGTCATCATGGTAGACTCTACTTTGAGGAGGCAACTCTTCCCCAGTAGTCTTTTGAGTGCCTTCCAACCTGGGGGCCTCATTTTCTGGCACTATATCTGACAGTGTCTCTTTGTTATTCATAGGGTTTTCAATGGCTAGTTGTTTCAGGAGTGGCTCGCCAGGTCCTACTCCCTAGTCTGTCTTAGTCTGGAAGCTCAGCTGAAAACCTGTCCACCATAGGTAACCTTGCTCATGTCCGAGGTTACAGTGGCAGAGCTCTCAGCCTCATCGCAACACGCAAGCCCCCACAGTGCGGCAAACTGACAGATGTGTGGGGGCTCTGATGGTACAATAATTAATACAAGGATGCATATATAGCATAAGAAAAAGAGAAGGAGAATAGAAAGAGGGAAGAGAGTAAAACAAGAAAGGAAGAAAATAGAAATAAAAAAAGAAAATAAAAAAACCTCACGCATACACACTCCCACCCATGTATAAAATCGCTTGTAGTCAGGTGTGGTGGTATACACCTGCAATCCCAGTGGCTTGGGTGGCGGAGGCAGGAGGATCGCAAGCCCAAGATCACAGGCAGCCTGCGCAACCCAGCGAGACCCTGTCTCAAAAAGTAAAAAAATATGGGCTGGGGGCACAGCATGGCGATCCAGCACCTACAAAGTGAATAGGCGCAAGACCCTGGTTTCAAACCCCCGTACAAAACAACAAAAACAAACAAACAACAACAACAACAACAAAAAAAAACAACCCAAGAAACAAAAAACAAAATCAAACAAAAACGAAAACACAACCATGCATACACACTCACACACACATATAAAAACACTTCTAGTCAGGTGCGGTGGTGCACGCCTGCAATCCCAGCGGCTTGGGCGGCCAGAGGCAGAGGACCACAAGCCCGAGATCAGAGGAAGTTTGTGCAACCCAGCAAGCCCCTGTCTCAAAAATTAAAAAAATATGGGCTGGGGGCGCAGCGCGGTGGTCCAGCACCTACAAAGCAAGCAGGCGCAAGACCCTGGATTCAAATCCCCATACAAAAAGAAAAAGAAAAGAAAAGAGGAAAAAAAAACCCTTATATGTTCTTGCAGGTGGAATCTGCACTGTGGGCACCCAGTTCCACCGGGTGAAGTTGATACTGCAGGAAGCAGTGCTCCCTCCAGAACTCAGGATGGTAGTATTTTCACACAATCTGCAGGAACAGTCTGTCTTAGCCTATAGAGATTTTGCCGATTACGTAGAAAATGGCGGATTGCCCCACCATGTCCTGGGTGACCAAAGAGATGGCTCCACGAAATAGTCTGTGTCTGTTGTATTGTTTGAGAAGCAATGGAGCCTGTGGGGTCCTCCCTGGGGTTCTCCCTGTCCTACGTAGTTCGGGCGCCAATCCCCAAATCAGAGATTTCTGACCCAAAGCCTATAGCATGGAGCAAAAATGGCTGCTATCGTGGATTTTTTTTTTTCTCTCTCTCTCTCTCTTTTTTATTGCAGGGCTTTCCACCCACTTGAGAGACCACTTGGGAGGACCAAATCCTCTTGTGGGTGGGATGATATTCAACCCACCTGGAGAGAGTCTCTAGTAGGTCTGCCATGCACAGTGATTGCACTAGAAACTGTTCTTATTGTGTCTAATTGTCCTGCAAGACTCTGCCAAAAAGGAGTGCTCATTCCGCGTGGGGCTCAGCCGCCTCTGCAGACCTCACCTTTCTCCACAGAGCAGTGGGATGACTTAGGATCCCCTCTGGTGTGTCTGGGATCCAGGCGTATGTGTGCCCGTATGTCTGTGGAGATTGCATCTGCATGACTGTCCCGCCACAACAGGAGGGAGGGAGCCGCATTTCAGCTCTGGATGCGTACCGCTGGCACTGGTTTCCCAGTTCCCTCCGCAATTACTCCCTGTACACTCGAGTATCTACTGTCATGGATCTGATCCCTATTTTCTCGTGTGAGGGACCTACAACAGCCCAGCGTCTCAGGCTGCAGGACGTATGTCGCTAAAGATAGCGATTCTGTGTGCCACCTCAAACTGACTCACCCGAAACTTGTAGTTTGTGTCCCGTGGGCAGGGTGATAGTGTGATGTCAAGGTTGAATTCTGTGTGGGGTCTGGCTCCCATGGGTGTGTGTGCGAAGTCCCCTCCGAGTCTCCGGGATTCTATCCTGCCGTCTGCGTGGTGGCGAAATGGCAGAATGGTGGTCCTGCCACTGACTTCTGTGTAGTTCCTCCGAAGCCAAATGCTCGATTTCAGTGTCTATCCGGTTTCATCCTCTATTTCCCAATCTAAACTATCACTGTTTCTATCTATTCAATGTGAATTCTAAACCCCTAATCAAGGCTTCCCTTTACTCTGGGACAGAAGGCACGTGTTATCTGTCCGCCATCTTGCCAGGAGCTCCCAACTTTAAGATTGTTGTTGTTGTTGTTAGGTGCCGTCAAGTCGGTATCCGACTCATAACGACCCTCATAGGGTTTTCAATGGCTGACTGTTTCGGGATTGCCTTGGGAGTGGATTGCCAGGCCCTTCTCCCATTTTTGCAGTGCTGGGAATTGAACTCGGGACCTCAGAGACTGCAGCGCAGCATCCTACCAACTGAGCTAAACCCCAGCCCCAACTTTAAGATAGGCACTTCTAAAGGAGATAAATCTACTCAGTAAGGAAAAGATTTACACAGAAAATGTCCATAGATAAAGGTTGAAAAAATACGTCAAAGACAGCAAACTTAAAAAGAAAATAAGGGAATTGGGAAAAAGTGAGAGAGTGGGGAAAAAAAGAGAAATGGAGAGAGAGAAAGAGCGGGGACAGTGAGAACTCAAGGAGCAATGGGCCCCAAAACAATATGCCACTGAAAACCCTATGAATAGGAGAGAAGCACTGACAGTAGTACCAGACGTGGCACAGTGTAGGGGAGTGTTTCACTGTGTTGTACATAGGGTCACTATGAGCCAGACCAGACTCAATGGCACCTAACAACAACAAACAACAGAGATGAAAAAGAAATCATTACAATAAATACCCCAAATCCACAGGATCATTAGAGAATACTTGGAAAACTTATATTCCAAAAAATGGAAAGTTTAGAAGAAATGGATAAATTCTTTAACACATATGACCTACCAAAACTAAGTAAAGAGTATATAAATAACTTAAACAGACATATATTGGGCAGTGAAATTGAAACAATAATAAAGAGTCTCTATCAAAGAAAATCCCAGGACCTGCTGTATTCATAGTCAAATTCTACAGGATTTGAAAGAAAAATTAATATCTGTGCTTCTCAAACTATTCCATAAAATAGAAAGGGAAGGAAAACTTACAAACTGATTCTATGAAGCCAGTATCACCCTGATACCAAAAACCTGGTGAGGACACAACAACAATAACAAAAATAAAACTGTAGACCAATTTCCTGGTGGACATAGATGCAAAAAATCATAATAAAATTAAATCCAGCAATACATAAAGAAGATCATATGCCAAGATCAAGTTGGTTTCATTCCAAGGATACAAGAATGCTTCAATATACATGAATGAATAAATGTAATACAGTACATAAAGCAGTCAGGGACAGAAATCACATGATCATCTCAATAGATGCAGAAAAGGCCTTCGACAAAGTTCAACATCGTTTTTACAATAAAAGCCCTTAAGAAGCCAGAAATAAAGCTAGGTGAGGTGATGTTCACCTGTAATCCCAGTATTTTGGAAGCTGAATCAGGAGTATAAATGCAAATTTGAAGCCAGCTTGGTCTATGTAGTGAGTTCCAGGCCAGCCTGGGGCTGCACAGTGAAACCTTGTCTCAAAAGAAAAGGAGAAAGAAAGAAAGAAAGAAAGAAAGAAAGAAAGAAAGAAAGAGAGAGAGAGAGAGAGAGAGAGAGAGAGAGAGAGAGAGAGAGAAAGAAAGGAAATAAGGGAGAGAAGGGGAAACATTCCTCAAGGCTATATATGACAAACCTATGGCTGACATTACTTTAAATAGGGGAAAGCTAAACGCATTTCCTCTAAAATCAAGATTTGAGATAAAGTTGACCATTCTTTCTACTCTTATTCAATATAGTGATAGAAGTCTTAGCCAAAGCAATAAGACAAGAGAAATAAGTAAAAAGGATACAAATAGGGAAGGAAAAAGTCAAATTATCCCTGTTTGTAGGTAATATGATTCTATATCTAAAAGATCCTAAATACTCCACCAGAAAACTCTTAGATCTGATGCTTTCAGCAAAGTAGCAGGGTGTAAAATTAATATTAAAAAATCAATAGCATATCTATACACGAATAATGAGCATGATGATAAAGAAATCAAGAAAATCTCAATTATAATAGGCTTTTAAAAAACAGTGAAACAAACATATAAAAAACCTAGGAATAAACCTAACCAAAGAGGTGAAAGACCTCTGCAATGAAAACTTCAAAACACTGAAGAAAGAAATTGAAGAAGACACTAAAGAATGGAAGGACCTCCCTTGCTCATGGAAGAATTAATATTGGAAGAATTAATATTGAGAAAATGGCCATAATTCTGAAACAATCTATAGATTCAATGCAATCTCCATCAAAATTCCAATGAATTCTTCACAGAAATAGAAAAAACAATCTAAAAATTCATATGGAAGCACAAAAGACCCCAGATACCTAAAGCAATCCTGAGTAGAAAAAGCACTGCAGGAGGCATTGCAATATCTGACATCCAATTATACTACATAGCTGCAGTAATAAAAACAGCATGGTCCTGGAACAAAACAGATGTGTAGACCAATGAAACAGAATAGAAGACCCAGAAAGAAACCCATGCAGCTACAGCCTCCTGATTTTTGACAAAGGAGCCAATAACATACAGTGGAGAAAAGACAACCTATTCAATAAATAGTGCTGGAAAAACGGGATATCTACATATAGAAGAATGACTCTAGGTCCCTCTCTCTCACTTTGTACAAAAGTCAATTAAAAATGGATCAAAGACCTTAATGTAAGATCTGAAATATTGAAAATACTAGAGGAAAATATAAGGAAAACACTTCAAGATATAGGCTTAGGCAAGAACTTTCTAAAAAGGACTCCAATAATTCAGGAAATAGTAGCAAGAATTGATAAATGGGATCACGTGAAATATAAAAATCTCTACACAGCAAAGAAAATAGTTAATAGAATAAAGAGTTCATAGAATGGGAGAAAATCTTTGCTTGCCATACATATGACAGAGGATTAATATAAAGAATATAAAAAGAGCTCAAAAAATTAAACATGAGAAATATCCAATTAATAAATGGGAAAATGAATTTAGCAGATAGTTCTCAAAAAGAAAAGTTCCAATTGCCAATAAATACATGAAAAAATATTCAACATCCTTAGCCAATGGGGAAATGCAAAGCAAAACTACACTGAGATTCCATCTTACCCTAGTCAGAATGCCTAGCATCAACAAAACAATCAATGAAAAGTGCTGGCAAAGATATGAAGAAAAAAGAATTCTTATACACTGCTGTTGATGTTAGGTGCTGTCAAGTTGATGTCTGACTCATAGTGATCCTATGTACAACAGGTGAAACACTGTTGGGCTTCTCTGCTATTCATAGGGTTTTCAATGGCTGATTGTTTTTTGGGAATGGGTTACCAGGCCTGTCTCCCAAGCCTATAGCACCTGGTGTTCCCAGGTGGGCTCCCATCCAAGTACTAAGCAGGCCTGACCCTACTTAGCTTCTGAGATCTGACAGGATCAGACGCCACAGTGCAACAGCTACAGGCATACTTTTGTCAGTGCTTCTCTGCTGTTCATAGGGTTTTCAATGGCTGATTGTTTCAGGAGTGGGTTGCCAGGTCCTTATTCCATTTTTGTGGTGCTGATAGTGGGAATGTAAATTAGTACAACCATTATGGAAATCAGTATGGAGGTTCTACAGAAAACTAAAACTAGAATTACCATACGATATAGTTATACCATTCCTGGGTATACACCCAAAGAAATCTAAGTCAGCATATTATAAAGAGATCTTCACTTCCATGTTCATTATGGCAAGTCTAAACACTGCAATCATAAGATTGAGATTGTCATATTGAAGTAAAAATCAAGATTCAACTACATCCTGTGTACAAAAGATAGAAGACACAAAGAAGTTGAAAATAAAATGATGGAAAAGGGCATATGAAATGATACCCAGAAGAGAGCTCAAGTGGGTAGATTAATATCAGAAAAAATACATTTGACTACAGAAGTATTACTCTATACATAAAGAATATTTCATAGTGATAAAAGTGTTAGCATGTCAAGAAGTAAAACAATTTCAAATGCATAATTGCCTAAAAAGAGAGTTTCAAAATACATTAAGCAAAAATTGACAGAACTGAAGTTGAAATAAACTACTCCACAAAATGCTGGATATTTCGTTATCCCCTCTCAAGATCTAGAAGAAAAACTAGATAGAAGGTCAATAAGGATCCAAAAGAATTGTATGATGATACCAATCCAAACCTGACATATATAGAAGACTCTTATTGCAGAATACACATTCTCTTCAAATGCAGCACTCCTTAAGGTGGACTATTTGTGAGGCAATGAGACATCCTAATATAGTGAAGCAGATGAATTGTGTAAAGTGCACTCTCTGACTTCAACAGAATTAGAAATCAGTGGAAAAAAAAGAAATCTAGGAAATCCCAAGAAATTAAATAACACTTCCATATAATCTACAGGTCAAGGAAAAATTCAAGGGGAAAGTAGAAAATGTATTAAGCTGATGTATATAAAAATACAACTTGTAAAAGCTTACAGGATGCAGCTAAAGCAGTGTTTAAATGGATATTTATAGCATTAAATTCCTACCAGAAAAGGAAAGGTCTCAAGCCAATAACCCAAGTTTCTACATTAAGAAGACAGAAAAGGATATTTAATTTAAACTGAAATCAATCAGAAAAAGGAAGGAATAAAGATTGGAAGAGAAATAAAATAGAAAAAAATTGGAGAAAATTCAATGAAACCAAAATTAGTTTTTTTTGACAAGATCAATAAAATCAAGAAGCCATTAGCTAGACTTGTGGAGAAAAAAGGAGAGAGAAGGTACAAATTTCCAAATTCAATAAGCAAAAAGAAGATATTATTATTGATCCTATAGAAGTTAAAAGGATAAATAATTATTATGAATTACTTTATGCCAACTAATTGTTGTTATTAGGTGTTACCCAGTCCTGTCTGGCTCATAGTGACCCTAGGTACAACAGAACAAAACACTACTCAACACTGCACATTGCATGGCACTATGTCAGTGCTTCTTGGTGTTCATAAGGTTTTCAATGGCTGGTTGTTTTCAAGATTGTTTTGAGAATGGGCTGCCAGGTCCTTCTCCTGTTTTTGCAGTGCTGGGGATCAAACTCATGGTCTCAGAGTACACAGAGCAAGCATTCTACCAACTGAGCTAAACCCTAGCCCCATGCCAACTAATTGTTGTTAGGTGCTGTTGAATAGCTCCAACTCATAGAAACCCTATGTACAACAGAAAGAAACACTCCCCCACACTGTGCCATGCCCAGCACTGTCTCAGTACTTCTCTGCTGTTCATAGGGTTTTCAAAGGCTGATTGTTCTGGGATTGTTTCAGGAGTGGTTTGCCAGGTCTTTCTTCTGTTTCTGTGGTGCTAGGGATCAAATGCAGGGCCTCAGAGAGTGCAGAGCAGCACTCTACCTACTGAGCTAAACCCCAGCTCATCAACTGATCAGACAACAAATAAAATGAAGAAATTCCTAGAAAGACAAAAATTATCAAAACTTACTCAAGAAGAAATAGAAAATCTGAAAAGAACTCTAAATACCACAGTTAAATAAGTTAACAGCTTCCCACAAAGTAACTTCAGAATGGAAGTCCTCACGTGTGAATTCATTAAATAATTAAAGATGTATCAATGCTTCAAAAACTCTTCCAGAAAATGGGAGAAGAGGAAATACTTCTTTTTTTCAAAATTTATTATTATATTATTATTTTTATCAGAAATTTTTAATGTACACCTTAATGTGATTCACTCTGACATGCTTTTCATTGTGACATTTCCATATATGAATTTTTTTGTACATTACACAGATAAGTTCCCCTTACCCTTTTGTGCACTTCCTTTCCCCAACCCGTTGCATCCCCCACCAAAGACTTCTCTTCCATTTGATTGTGTTTTTATGGTACTATTTTTCTGTATATCATTGGGTTCCAATTATGTTTAAGATCGAAACTTTTTCTGTAGTGAACTTTCTTTTTACATTGTCAGTACTATTACATGAATTTTCTAGCCCATCTATATTATTACCATTCTTTGGTATTATTGGTGTTATTATAATTATTTCCAGGACTATTAAAGTTGGGCTATTTGCCCTGAGGTCACCCCTCCCCCTTCCTCATTCCTCCTGTTCCTCCTCTCCCCACCTCTTCTCCCAGGATTTCCTCCTTTTGCTAGATCTCTCTCTCCTTCTTTTGCATTCCCCAAATTGTCCCTTCTCCGCTAGGACGACTTTAGCTTTTTTTTTTATTATGTTCCAACCTTCACATAGGATTTTTTCCTTCTTATACTTTTGATTCAGCTCCCACATATATATGAGAACATGTGGTATTTCTCTTTCTGAGCTTGTGTTCATTCACTTAAAATAATTTTCTCTGATTCCATCCATTTTGCTGCAAATGGCATTATTTAATTTTTTATTGCTGGGTAGTACTCCATTGTGTATATGTACCATAGTTTTTTATCCATTCTTCTGTTGATGGGCACTTTAGTTAGTTCCATATCCTTGCTATTGTGAAAAGTGCTGCATTGAAAATGGAGATGCTGTGTCTCTGTGGTATGATGACACATCACCCTTTGTGTAAATTCCCAATAGTGTTATAGCTGGGTCATATGGTAGATCTATTTTTATTTTTTTAAGATACCTCCATATAGATTTCCAAAGTGGTTGGACTAATTTACAGCTCCACCAGCAGTGTAAGATGGTTCCCTTTTCTCTGCAACCTCACCAGCATTTGTTATTTGTATTATTGATTTTGGCCATTCTTACTGGAGTAAGGTGGAATCTCAGAGT
The DNA here is from genome assembly GCA_007922755.1 of Pedetes capensis. Lineage (NCBI taxonomy): Eukaryota > Metazoa > Chordata > Mammalia > Rodentia > Pedetidae > Pedetes > Pedetes capensis. The sequence goes on along the minus strand of VMDO01001212.1, from coordinate 108,498 downwards.
TGTTTTAATTTGCATTTCCCTAATAGCTAGGGATATTGAGTATTTCTTCATGTGTTTCATGGCTTTATGGGCCTTTTCATTTGATATCTGGCTGTTCCTTTGCCCATTTGTGTGTTGGGTTATTTGTTTTCTTGGGTATTTTTTTCTTAAGTTCTTTATAAATTCTGGTAATTAGACCTTTGTCTGATGTATAGGATTCAAAAATTTTTTCCCATTCAGTGGGGATTTCCTTGACTCTGTTAATTGTTTCCTTTGCTATACAGAAGCTAAAAAGCTTCATGTAATCCCATTTATCTATTCTTGTTGTAATTTCTTGAGCAATTGGAGTCCTATAAAGGAAATGCTTTCCTATGCCTATATGTTGAAATGTATTACCTATCCAATCTTCTATTAGTTTTAAAGTTTCTGGCTTTATGTTGAGGCCTTTTATCCATTTTGAGTTAACTCTCATGTATATTGGGAGATGCGGGTTGGTTTTTATTTTTCTGCTAGTGGATGTCCATATCTCCCAGCACCATTTATTGAAAAGACTATCCTTTTTCCAATTTACTTCCTTTGCTCCTTTGTTGAAAATTAGGTGGCTATAGGTGTGTTGAGGTATTTCTGGATCTTCTATTCTGTTCCACATGACTTCAGGCCTAATTTTTTGCCAGTACCAAGCTATTTTTGCCACCACTGCCCTATAATATAGCTTAAAGTGAGGGATTATGATTCCACCTGCACTAGTTTTGCAGTTTAAGAATGTTTTGCCTATACGTGGTCTTTTGTGGTTCCATATGAATTTTTGGATCATTTTTTCAATTTCTGTAAAGTCAGTCAATGGAATTTTAATGTGGATTGCATTAAATCTATAAATTGCTTTTGGTAGGATAGCCATTTTTACTATATTGATTCTCCCTATCAAGGAGCAGGGAAGGTCCTTCCATTTTTTTGTATCCTCTGCTATTTCTTTCTTTAATGTTTTGAAATTTTCTTTGTAGAGATCTGAAGGGTCTTTGGTTAGATTGATTACAAGGTACTTAATTTTCTGGTGGGCTATCATGAAAGGTATTGTTTTTGTAATTTCCTTCTCTTCCTGTTTGCAGTTGGTGTAAAGAAAAGCTATTGATTTTTGTGTGTTGATTTTATATCCTGCCACTTTGCTGAAGGAGTTGATTAGTACTAAAAGTTTTCTGGATGAGGTTTTGGGGTCTTTTAGGTATGGAATCATGTCATCTGCAAATCAGGGTAGTTTGACCTCTTCATTGCCAATCTGTACCCCTTTGATTTCTTTCTCTTGTCTGATTGTCCTGGTGAGGACTTCAATTACTATGCTAAATAGAATAGGAGAGAGTGGACATCCTTGCCTTGTTCCAGATCTAAGAGAAAATGGTTTCAGTTTTTCTCCATTAAGTATGATGTTGACTGTAGGTCTATCATAGGTGAGTTTTATGATGTTAAGGTATTTGCCTGTTATACCTTTCTTCTCTGAGGTTCTTATCATGAAAAGGTGTTGCACTTTGTCAAAGGCCTTTTCATCATCAATTGAGATGCTCATGTGGTTTTTGTTTGCCAGTTTCTTGATATGTTGGATTACATTAATTGATTTCCATGTGTTGAACCAGCCTTGCATCTGTGGAATAAATCCCACTTGGTCATGGTGAACAATCTTTTAATATGTTGCTAGATTCGGTTTGCCAGGATTTTGTTAAAGATTTTCACATCTATATTCATAAGGGCTATGGGTCTATAATTCTCTATCTTAGATGAATCTTTTCCTGGTTTAGGTATCAGGGTGATGGTAGCTTCGTAGAACGAATTTGGAAGTGTTCCCTCCTTTTCTACTTTTTGGACTAATTTGAGGAAGACAGGGATTATATCTTCTTTGAAAGTTTGGTAAAATTCTGCTGTGAACCCATTGGGACCTGGGCTCTTCTTTCTTGGGAGACTTTTTATTACCTTTTCTATTTCATGTAATCCCATTTATTTAATGGGCTTGTTTTCGTCACTTATGTCTTCTGGGGTCAGCTTTAGTAAGTCATATGTGTTCATGAATTTATTCTTTTCTTCTATATTTTCATATTTTGGGGAATATAATCTCTTATAGTAATCCCTGATAATTTTTTTTCGATGCAATAAACATGAGCCTTTATTTCCGGCACCAGGGGCAACCCTCCATAGAGTCTCCCTAGCAAGGGAAGGAAGGCGACCCTGAAGGAGAGGGGCTTGGGGTTTTTATACAGTTTAAGGGGTGGCGGGAAGGCACAAGGGAACTTGTTTTGAATTGATTGGTGGGAGGTTGTCGGGGTTGTCGGGGTGGGTACCAATTGGGCAAGTTTGGAGGAATTCAAAAAATACTTTCAGAGTGGGATTCTGGAAAGTTTCAACCATTCCCTGATGATTTTCTGTATTTCTTTGTAGTCAGTGGTTATGGACCCATTTTCCTTCACAATCCTTACTATGTTAATTTTTTCCTTTTTCTTTTTCATGAGATTGGCCAGAGGAGTGTCTATTTTATTAATCTGTCCAAAGAACCAGCTCTTAGTTTTATTAATTTTTTGAATTATCTTTTCAGATTCTAATTGAGATATTTCTCCCTTTATTTTTGTAATTTATTTTTGGATGCTCCTTTTAGGATTGATTTGTTGTTGAATTTCTAGTGTTTTAATGTGTGTCGTTAGGTCATTTATTTGGCTCTTCTCCACCTCATTGATGAAGGCCCTAAATACTATAAACTTCCCTCTTAAAACTACCTTTTATCCCATATGTTTTGGTAGGACATGTTTTCATCCTCATTTGATTTCAGGAATTTTTAAAATCTGTTTTGATTTTATCAACAACCCATTGGTCATTCAGTAGTGTATATTTAGTCTCCATGAGTTTGTAAAATTTCTGGAATTATTCTTGCTCTTGAGCTCTGATAAGGAACAGGGGATAATTTCTACTTTTTTTATTTGTTGAGGGAATTTTTATGGACTAGCTTATGATCTATCTTAGAAAATGTTCCATATTGAGCTGAGAAGAATGTGTATTCCTCATTGTGTGGATGAAATATTCTGTATATATATGTGAGATCCAATTAGTTTAGGGTGGAGATTAGGTTCATCATTTCTCTATTGATTATCTGTTTTGATGACCTGTCTCTTGATATAAGTGGGGTATTGAAGTCTCCCATTATTATATGTCTGGTCCAATAAAGTTTTTTATGTTCTGTAAAGTTTATCTTATAAAGCAATGTGCCCCAGTATTTAGGGTATAAATATTTAGAAGCATTATTGGTTCCTGATTGATTGTTCCTTTTACTAAAATATAGTGTCCTTTGTCTCTTCTAATTGGTTTTGGATTGAAAGTTAATCTATCTGATATTAGAATTGCAATACCTGCTTCCCGCCCCCCCCCTGCTTAGTATATTGTTTTCCAGCTCTTAATTCTCAGTATAATGCAGTCTTTGTGAGTTAGGTGGGTTTCTTGAATACTACATATTGAAGGTTTATGTTTTTTCATCCAATTAGCCAGTCTCTGTCTCTTAACTGGTGAGTTAAGACCATTTACATTAATAGTGATTATTGAGTAGTATCTATTGTTATGCGTCCAATCATTACATGTTAATGATTTATGAATCATGGTTGCTTTGTTCCTTTCTTGGATTGCGCTCATCTCAGCTAACCAAGTCTTTAGTTACCTCTATAGAGTCGTCCTATCTCTCCTGGATGTGGTAATTGATTTACAATCCTCTGTAGAGCTGGGTTGGTGGTTGCAAATCCTTTGAATGTGTCAATATCATGGAATGTCTTATACTCCTCTTCTATTTTCCAAGATAATTTTGCTGGATATTTTATTCTTGGTTGAAAATTGTTCTCTTTTAGGATGTGAATTACTTGTGTCTTACCAAGCCTTTCTATCTTTCAGTGTTGATATGGAGAAGTGTGCAGTAATTTTAATAGGTTTCCCTTTAAAAGTCATTTGGGATTTCTGCCTTGCTCTTTGGGGATAGCTTCCCTGGTTTCTAATGAAAGCATTTGAGCTATGATGTCTTGGGGATGACCTATATTGATCTACTCTGGATGGGGTCTTGAATATTTCAGTTGTGTATGTATCTATATTCTGGATTATCTCTAGAAAGCTTTCCTTGAGGATATCATATACTAGATTTTCTAGTCCTCTGGTTGATCTTTCCTCTCCTTCATGGACACCCTGAATTATTAAGTTTCATTTTATCATTCTGTCTGAGCTTTCTTGGAAATCTTTTTAAAATTCCTTCATCATTGTTTCCATTCTGACTCTATGTATTTAACTTCTTGGATTGAGTACTCAGAATCAGAAATTCTTAGCTCAGCTTCATGCAGTCTCGATGAAAAGGATTCTTTTGCAGCGTTTAATTCATTTAGTTTAGTTTGCATGTCAATGATTGTCACTTGATTTTTCCTAATCATTTCTAGCTGGGAGAGGAGTACAGACTCCAGATGAGATACCTTCTTTTCAAGGATTTCAAGGGAGCTGGTGGTATTCATTTTGATTTGTCTTAGCATATTAATAACCATAACTCTGAATTCCAATTCTGAGATCTCTAGGAGTTGAGATTCATTGGAGGAATTTGTTGGGGGGCTTTGGTCTGTGGAGTCTTCACATCCAGCCTGTCCCTTTGCATTTCTTATAGGTTTACTTTGTTTGCCCATAATATGGTTTGGGAAATAGATTTTGTCTCTCCCAAGTGTGCAGAACTTCTCCCTACGTTATTCCTTTGAGTTTGTGTGGTGATGGATCTCTGGCACTTTATTTTTGTTCCTCAGCTCCATATTTTACAGCTTCAGGACCCTAGACAAGGATCTGTTGCAGACTCTGAATTAAGTTCTGACACATTCAGATTCCCTCTGATCCCTGAGAATCCAGACACTGGATTATCTACTGGGTACAACGTGATTCCTTGATTGTCTAGTCTGTGGGGCTCTTAATCTAGTTCACCAGTCCTACTCGACTCTTAATGGGCTTAGTTGTTAATCAGATCTCCTAGGTTCAGTGGACCATCAGCTCATGGCATTCTTATCTGCCTCCTATACTCTCTACTCCTCAGTTTCCCATTCTCTGGTTCACTATTCCAGTGGGGCTGGGGGCTAGGGAGGCAATAGATTCTGTTTCTCTGCTGGGGGGTGAGAAGGGGGAGGATATGGTGAAAGAAGAGAGAGAGAACAGAGACTAATAGAAATTAAAGTCAAAATTAAAGTTAAAATTTAAGGATAAAATAATTAACTAAAACAAAAACACATATATAGGATAAGAAAAAGAGAAGGAAAATAGAAAAAAAAAGAAGAAGAAACACACGCATACACACACTCCTACACCAAAAAAAAAAAAAAAATACACACACACACACAAAAATACCTGTATTCTCTCACAAGAAGTATCTGAACTACGAAGATAATAAGGATGAAGTGAATACTGCAGAACTCAGGCTGCCAGTGTTTTTCATACTATCTGTGGCAGAGTTGAATCTTCTGAGAAGGGCCTGACTCTCTTCCTTCAGGCTGCTGACTTTGCTGCAGGAAAGGTGCTTTTCCCTGGCAGTTTTGTTGTTGTTGTTGTTGTTGTTGTTGTTGTTGGGAGCAGGCTGCCTTAGGGGGCGGAGCTTCTGCGCAGCTTCCCTCTGCCGAGTGGATATGGCGGGTGGGCACACGATCCCCAGGGTTGAAGTGGGGCACTGGGTGCCCTTAGAGACTACCCTGAGAAATATTCCATCCCTGTTGTATTGTCACAGAGGCAGTGGAACCTGTGGTGGCCTTCCGGGAATTCTCCCTGCCCCATGGAGTTCAGGTGCCAATTCCCCAAATCAGAGTTCACTGCCCCCAAGCCTATGGCAATGGGGGAATATGGTTGCTATAGTGAGGTCTTTAATACAGGACTCTCCATCCACTTGCACCTTCCAAATCCCTTTGTGGTCTCACCACTCCCACCCTATAGCAGGCGGGATGATATCTGACCATCCCTGATGAATCTGCAGCCTGTCTGGCCATGCGGCAGTCACGCTTGAAACTGCCCTGGGACAAAGTGCACTGCTGTGCCCCTTGCAGAACCATGGTCGCGCTTTGCCCACGTGGGACTCAGTCGCTTCTGCAGACCCTAGCCAGTTCCACGGTGCAGTAAGACAATATTGAATCACCTCCAGTGGATCTGGGGTCCAAGTGCATGTGTGCTCATGTGTCTGTGAAAGTCGCGCTGTGCAACTGCCCCACCACAACAGGAGGGAGGCAACCATGTCGTGGCTCTGGGCACACTCTGCTGATGCCCGTTCCCCAGCACCTTCTGCATTCACTCCCCGCACCCACGTCGGGATGGATGAGATGATAATGTATTACATCTGGTGGATCTGAGGTGTGCACTATTGCATGAGGATCCTGCACCAGCTTAGAGACACTGGCTGCACTGCGGCCATCACTTAGAAATGTCTGCTCTGTCTGCCACTTCAGGGACACTCACCTGGAGCTTGCAGTCTGTGTCCTGTCAGCAGGGTGTTGATGTGATGCCAAGGCTGTATTCCGTGTAGGATCCGGGTACCCATGGATGTGTGTGTGGAATCTTCTCTGAGTTTCAGCGATCTTCTGTCTGCTAGATGGCAACTCAGCTGCTGCCTTTTGTGTAGATATTCTGGACTTTGATTTGCGATCTTGATGCTCATCTGGTTCTTTCTGCTGTCTCTCATCTAAATCATTACTGTGTCTATCTAGTCAATCTGTGTTCTAAACTATTAATTAAGGTTTCCTTTTGCTCCAGGTCAGAAGGCGTGTCTTATCTGTCTGCCATCTTTTCTCTGCTCTACTTTATTCAGGATATACTTCTTAATTCATTCTATGAGGTAAATACTACCCTGATAAGGACATTTTAAGAATATAAAATGACAAGCCAAATATCCCTAATGTACGTAAAAGCACTAATCTTTAATAGGGCATTAACATCTTGAATTCAGGAATGTATAAAAGGTGACACACCATGAACAAGTGCAATTTATCCCAGGAATGCAAACTTGGTTTAATATTTGACAATCATCATACGATATGGTAAGTGAGTAGAATAAAGGACAAAACCCAAGCCTGGCATAATGACACCTGCCTATAATTTCAGCGATTTGGGAGGCATAGGTAAGAGGATTGCAAGTTCCAGATCAGAGGCAGCCTGAGTAATTTAGTGAGACCCTGACTCAAAATAAAAAATAAAAAATAAAAAGGATTTAGCAGGGCAGTTCAGTGGTAGAGCACTTGTAAAGTATGCACAAGGCCCTGAGTTCAGCCCCACAAGAAGAAGAAGAAAAAAAAGGGACAAAATCTATAGGATCATCTCAAAAGATTCAGAAAAGTACTTGAAAAAATTAACACTTGTTTGTGACTTAAACAAACAAACAAACAATAAAACAAAGAAACTCAATAAATTAGGAATAGAAGGGACCCTTCACAATTGGATATGAAGCATTTGTGGAAAAACTCAGAGCTAACATCATACTTATACGAAAAATGAGTATCTTCCTTCTAAAATCAAGAGGAAGACAAGAATATCCATTCTTGTCACTTTTAACTAGTTTTTAAAAACCAAGTTTTATCCAGTAAAATGTGCAAAACAAAACAAAAAGTACAAAAACACAAGCATCTTTATTCCCTAAAGACATGGTTCTGGATGTAGAAAATGCCAAATAAACCACCTAAAACAAATATGAGGAAATAAATAAGTTAAGCAAGGTTGTCTGAGAGAAAAATTACAAAGTCAAAATTTAAAAATCTGTTGTATTTTGATATAGTAACAATGGAAAATCCAAAGTGAAATTAAGAAAACAGTTCTGTTTATAATCATTTCACAGACAATAGAATACCTAGACATTAATTAATATAAATTAATAAAGGAAGGACTAGACTTCTACATGGAAAACTTCAAAACATTGCTGAGAAATATTACATCAGAGATAAATAAATGGAGATATATTCCATATGCGTTTGGATTGTCAGGATGGCAATTGCCTCCAAATGGATCTATTAATCTAACACAATCTCTGCCAAACTCCCAGCAAGCTCTGTAGTAAGAATTGACAATCTGAGTTTTAAAAAGCTGTATGAAATTTCAAAGGACCTACAGGGACCTATATATATACATATATGTGTGTGTGTGTGTGTATGTGTGTGTATATACACACACATACATACACACACATATATATGTATGTATATATGTGTGTGTGTGTGTATATATATATATAATAAAATAAAGAAGACTAAATTAGAAACTTACATTACTTGATTTAAAATTCACTGTAAAAATCACACATACTAAGACAGCTTGGTAGCACAGGGGTAAATATATAGATCAATGCAACAGAAACATAAGCCTACAAACGATCCACATTTAAAACCAGCTGAGTTTTTACAAATTCTTTCACCAAACATTGTTGGATATCCACATGCAAAGGGAAAAAAAAAGATATCATTAGAAAATGAAGCTGGGTGCAGTGGCTCATGCGTGTAATTCCAGCAACTGGGGAGGCAGAAGTAGGAGGATTGTGAGTTCAAAGCCAGGAACAGCCTGTGCAATTTATCGAGTCCCTGACTCAAAATACAAAGTAAAAAATGGACTGGGGGTGTAGCCCAGGGGTACAGCGCTTGCAAGAAGTCCTAAAAATAAATAAATAAATAAATAAATAAATAACCCATAGATGGGAAGGAAATATTTGCAGCTATATATCTGATAAAATACTTACTGTGTATTTTTAAAATAATTTTTTAATTTTTGTGTATTTTAAAAATAATTACTGTGTATTCAAACTACATAAAGAACTCCCTCAACATGTCAGCCTGCAGCCATACCACTGTGGCATCAGATCCCGTCATTTAGTACTTGTATGAGAGACCGCCTGGGAACACCAGGTGCTGTAGGCTTAAGAGAAGGACCTGGCAAACCACTCCGGAAAAACAATCAGCTTTGAAAATGCTATGAATAGCAGAGAAGCAGTAACAATACTGTTTTGCCTGCTGCACTTAGGACTGCTATGAGTTGGACACAAACTCGAGGGCACCTAACAACAAAAACAAACATGTTAAGGAAACAAATAATCCAACATAAAGATGATTAAAAGATTTGAAAAGACATTTCAACCAGTAAGTTATGCAAATGGCTAATAAATTCCTGAAAAGATGTTGGACAACAGTTACTACTAAACAATTTCAAATGAAAGCCACAATGAGATACTGCTGTACACCCATCAGGATGGCTGTGACACACACACAAAATACGATCCCGACTGCAACAAGTATGACAAAGACATGGAGTAACTGTACCCCTCATATGTTGCCAGTAGGAATTTAAAATGATGCAGCCACTTTGGATAACAGAGCAGCATTTTCTTAGAAGTTACACTTTCCACTTAACACCGCAATTCCACTCCTAGGAATCTACCACAGAAAAGTGAAAGCACAACAAGAGAGGCACGCAAATGTTCGGAGAAGCATTGTTTCTAATGCCTCCCAACTGGAAACAATCCACATGTCTATTAACTGGTATATGAACAAACAAAAAGTATCATATGCAAGCAATGGAATACTCCTCAGCAATAAAAAACCTTAATAATCCTATGATGTAGGAATCTCAAAAATATTATGCAAAAACACAGTAAAAGAACCCAGAAACAAAAGACTACAGATTAGATGCTTCCATTTATCATAAGTATCCAAAATAGGTAAATTTACAGAGACAGAAAGCAAAATTTGCATTTGCCTGAGAGTGGGGAGAATTGGCGACAGTATGAGGGAACATTTAGCGTTAATGAGATGTTTTAAAACTGAAGAGGGGTAGTAATTGTACACCTCCATACATTTGTTAAAAATCATTGAATTGAACACGTTCCATGGGTGAGTGCAGAGGTCTTTGGATTATACCTCAGTAAAGCTGCTTAAAATTTTGAAGACATGAAATAGAGAAACCTACAATCCAACTGCGGCCCATTTGACTCCACTTTGCTATGAGTCATTGCTGTTGCTGAAGTTAAGTTTGACTTTGGAATGATTGTGGGAGTTTAATGGATAGATCTCCAAGAAGATTGGTTTTAATGTACCTAATGATATTTAAAGAAATAAACATTTCATAAATTTTGTCATCTGTTTACCGCAGTTCACCATTTGCTCTGCTTTCTTCAGTACATGCTGCTTCACTTCTCAGGGAGTATCTCTCCCCAACATGAGCAGTAATTAATTGAGAGCTCAGCTCCCGCCCAGGAAGCAAGCAGAGGGCAAACAGATGTCCTCTAAATGAATCTGGTTCTTCTAGCAAGTCTCGTAATTATCACTAATGCATACTTGTGCCATGGGTTTGAAAAGACTTATTTCCTTTCAGGAATACAGTAAAAGTAATCAGCCACAAACAAAACAAAACAAAATACCAAACACACTTCCAATCTTATATACTGACAATTGAAATATGTAGATATAAAATCAACTCATGCATTGAATCAACTCTCACTATCATGGCTAAGGGAGAGGGGATGGATTTTTCCCTAGTAGATACCTAGACTTATTTTAGAACCCTAATCGGATACCGATTCAACGGCACCTAACAACAACAACAACAATCAACCAGGGTCAGACCTGGTTAGTACTTGGATGGGAGACCGCCTAGGAACACCAGGTGCAATAGGCTTGGGAGACAGACCCGGCAACCCACTCCTAAAAATCAATCCGCCATTGAAAACCCTATGAACAGCAGAGAAGCACTGACAATAATGTTTTGCCTGTTGTAAGCAGGGTCGCTATGAATCACATACTGACTCGATGGCACCTAACAACAATAGTCAATCTAAAGGTGGTATTGGTATTGTAGTATATGAAACCAGAGAGAGAGAGACAGAGCCATAGAATATCCTATGACATTACAATGAAAAATTCTACTACACTGAATTTAAATACTTCTGTTCAACAACCAAAATATAACAAAAACTAAGTAAGGAATAGTAACAGGTCAGTAAACATTTTTCTGTAAACAACCAGATAGTAAGTTTTTTAGGCTCTGCAGCCTACATACATCTCTGGTACTGAAACAGCTACTAATTCCTCACCCTGTCTTTTCTTTTTAAAATGCAAACTTTAAAAATGGAAAACACCAGACTATATTAAAATGAATTCAGGAGTGCACAAAAAGAGACCATACTTTGCCAACCACTGACCTATAATATTAGAGAGACAATTTCAACTAATACAATTAACAAAAGACTTGTAATTCTAATATGTAATTCTAAAATTATCTTCACACCAATCAATAATACAGACAATCCAGTAGGAAGAAGAGCAAATGACATGACCAGGGAACCTAATACAAAAACAAATTTTTGCATGGAAATAGGAAAATTTGTTTTTGCAATTCCAGTGGCTTGGGAGGCAGAGGCAGGAGGATCGCAAGTTTGAGACCAGAGGCAGTCTGCATAATTTAGCGAGACCCTGTATCAAAAAGAAAAAAAAAGTGAGAATGTTTCTTTATCAAAAGATAAAACAAAAAGTGAAAAGGCAAGCCACAATCCAAAAGTAAATATTTGCAGCATACATAACCAACCAAAGATATGTAAAGAGTTCTTATAAATCAATAAGAAAAAGGACAATTTCAGCAGAAAAATGGACAAAGGATGAAGCTGTGTCTTCACTGAAAAGGAGCTAAAATGACTAATAACAATGTAATATGATAATCAACCTCATTAATAATCAGAGAAGTGGAAACAGAAGCCAGAGCAAGATATTTTTTCCCCCAGTGGATTGGCAGATATTGGGAGAACTGTGAGGCACTTCAAACACTTATACAGTTATGGTAGAGGTATAAACTGCTCAAAACTCTGAGTATAAACAGGTAGAATCACTGTGAGAAATAATTATAATAATACAAAACCCCAGAAATCCCACTGTTAGATATTGACCACAGAGAAATTCTAGCATATATATATATATATATATATATATATATATATATATATATACATATATATATATATATGTAGTCACACATACATGTGTATATATAATCTCAGAAAAAAATACAATTTTCATAATAACAATGTTTACAGTAGCAAAAAGTTAAACAAATGTCCCATGGCAGCACAAGACATAGTATGTTTATCCATCAGAATACTATGCAGCAGTGAAAAAAATCAATGAACCATAGTTACACTCCTCAACATGGATGAATTTCTCACTGTGTTGGCTAGGGTTCTCTAGAGGAACAGAACAAATGGAAAAAATATATAAATATATGTGGGGTGTCACCCTGCTGCTGGATTCACTCTGTGGTGAGCAGGAACCAGCTGCCAAAGGCGTGCTGTCTGGTGAGGAGGAGCCAAGCACTGGAGAACGGCATTGCCCAGAAAGGAGGCTTATGCTCATGACTACTCCAGCAGTTCCTGGAGACAGCTTGGAGGTTTATGCTCATGGCAGCTCCTTGCTTCGTTCATCCAGTGAAGATGCCGACTCCCAGTGCTCAACTCAATGCAGCTCTTTATTGCTTTGTCTGTCCCTGTTGGTGGAATAGACCCAGAATGCTCATGCACCTTCCTTATATTCCCTTCAGGGACTAACCAGGGACCAATCAGGGATTGCCACTTCATATGGGCCTTGGCCAATCAGGGGAGACTTGCAAATTTGGGTTTGTAAAATGGACCAATCGGGGGTGGTTCCTGAATGGTCCAATCAGGAGTCATTTGGTGGTTTGGAAACAGCCAATCAGGTGTCAAGGGGTCTGAGGAGAGGAGTTGGACACCAGCACCATCTTTGGAAGCTCAACACCCAGGAGTTCCCAGATGTAGGGCAAAGGTTACTGTCCAGGGAACGAGTCTCAGACCTCCAAGCAGGCCAGATAGGCCCCGGAGTGAACTGCCTCTCCAGGTAGTGCCCTATAAATGTATATATATTTAGAAAAAGGGGTTTATTGGATTGGCTTAGATTAAATAGTCACACAAAGGCTATCTGCAGGCTTGAGAGGCAGGGATACTAGTAGCTCCTCAGTTTAAGAAATTGGAAGCCTCAGAAAAAGAGGGGTCAGTGTCTGAGTCTAAAGGCCTAGAAGCCTTCTAAAGAGTCACTGGTGCAAGCCCACATTCAAGGCTGAAGAATCTGGAGTCAGATGTCCACAAGCAATAGCAGCAGCAAAAAGTGTACTTGTCCAAGAAGGGTCGAGCCTATACATGAAGGAACTTCCCTTTCCTTCCATTTGAGCCCCCAGACTATTGCATGATTCATCCATACTCAAGGTGGGTCTTTCCCACTTAGTTCACTGATCCTCGGGCCAATCATGTCTGGAAACACCCTCACAGACACACCCAGAAGTGTGCTTTACCAATTTTCTAGGCATTTCTCAAGCCAGTCAAGATGAAATCTGAGATTTACCATCACACTCACAGACATATGAAATCAAAAGAAAAGTCCCAGAAGAACATATGCAACATGACCTTTGCTATGGCTTGGATCTAAAATGTCCCCCAAATTTCATGTACTTTGGTCCCCACCTGGTGGTCCTGTCCTGGGAGTTATGGAACTGTGGGAGGCAGATCTAGCTTATTGGAAGTAAGTCACTGGGGGAAGGCCTTTGGTGGTTTTTATTCCAGACCTGTGGCTCCACTTGTTCTCTCTGCTTCCTGTTCATGAAGATGTAAGGTCACCTGTCACATGGCCACCCCTACCATGTCTGCCTTGCCACCTTATGGACTGTTCTACTAACTGTGAATTTCCAATAAACCTCTTCCCCAACATTTATTTTGGTGGTTGTTTCTGCTACAGTGATGGTAGCTGACTAACAAGCTTCTGTTTTCCACGTAGTTTAAACACATTCAAAACTAAACAATGTGACCTTCAGAATTATACATATTATAATGAACTATAAGAAATGTGAGCCTGCAGCCATCGCACTGTGGCATCCAATCCCATCAGATCTCAGAAGCTAAGCAGGGTTCAGCCTGGTTAGTACTTGGATGGGAGACTGCTGGGGAACACCAGGTGCTGTAGGCTTGGGAGAAGGGCCTGGCAACCCATTCTCCCAAAATAATCAGCCATTGAAAACCCTATGACTAGCAGAGAAGCAGTAGCAATACTGTTTCATCTGTTGGATATAGGGTCACTATGAGTTGGATACCAACTCAATGGCACCTAACAACAACAACATAAGAAATGTGAGGAAACAAAAAACACTCAAAGAAACAGTTGCCTCTCATGGAGGGTCAGGCTGATACAGTAGGGAAGGGACTACATGGATACTTCAAAAGTAAAGGCAATGGTCTACTTCTGCTGGGTGGTAGGCATACAGTATGGACTTTGTTACTCTCATTGTTACAGTTGGTCTCCACATCTTGGGTTCCACATCCACACATTCAACCATGAATCAGAAATATTCAGAAAGAGCTGGATGTAGTGGCACACACCTGTAATACCAGCACTCAGGAGGCTGAGGCAGAGGATTAATGCAAGTTCAAAGCCAACCTGGTCTACATAGTGAGTTCCAGACCAACCTGGGGTGGGGGAAGTATCTATCTATCTATCTATCTATCTATCTATCTATCTATCTATATTTGCTGTTGGGTGCTGTCAACATGCTATGAGTCTGATTCATAGCAGCCTATGTACAACAGAAAGAAACACTCCCCTACACTGTGCCATGCCCAGTGCTATGTCAGTGCTTCTCTGCTATCCATAGGGTTTTCAATGGATGATTATTTTGAGATTATTTCAGGAGTGGGTTGCCATGTCCTTCTCTTGTTTTTGTGGTGCTGGGGATTGAACCTGGGGCCTCAGAGAGTGCATCACTCTACCAACTGAGCTAAACTTCAGCAAGTGTGTGTGTGTGTGTGTGTGTGTGTGTGTGTGTATTTTTTTCTGAAAAAATGAACATGTGCAAATTTATTTTTATTATTAATCCCTAAATAGTATAGTATAACAATAATTTGCATGGTATTTACATAATATTAAGAATTATAAGTCCTCTAGAGATTGAATATACCATGGGCAGCCAAAAGAACCAACAAATCTGTCCTAGAAGAAGTGCAACAAGAGTGCTCCTTGGAAGCATGAATGGCCAGACTACGTCTTACATATTTCGGACATGTAGTCAGGAGAGATCAATCCCTGGAGAAGGACATCATGTTTGGGAGAGTGGCAGGTCATCCCAAAAGAGGAAAACCCTCCACCAGATGGATTGACACAGTGTCTGCAACAATGGGCTTAAACATAAATAAGATCGTTTGCCTGGCACAGAATCAGCAAGTGTTTCGATCTACTGTACATAGGGTCGCTATGAGTCGGACTCGACTTGACGGCACCTAACAACAACAACATAGGAGATTGTGCTTAGGTTCTATGCAAATACTACACCATTTAATATAAATGACTTGAACATCTGTGGATTTTGGTATCCACAGGAGTCCTGGAACCAACTGTCCAGAGTACCATGGGATGACAATATATATTATGCATAATGTGTCTAACATTTGTATCAAATATGTGATGTTTAAAATAAAATTATTAGGCAGAAAGAAAAATGCAGGAAGATTCCATTTATGCAAATCTGTAAAGCACAGAAAATGAGAGTCTAGTTTGTTTCTTGATGCTTACACAAATACGAAAAACAGAAAAACACCCACATAAGGATACTCAGTAATATAATAACTAATGGACATTTTTGGAGAAGAATGGGGTGTGTGTGGAGTGAGGAGAGGGAATTAATTGGCAAAGGTTACAAAGAGATTTCAACTGTGAGTGATAAGTTTCTATTTAAAATATTGAAAAAGCTAAGGCTAAGGTAGAAAAATACTAACCATCAGTATTGGATGTGCAGATTTCAGGTATAGAATAGCCAGATTTAGCACATACACACACACAAAATACACAACATGCAGTTAAATTGAATTTATTTGTCAGATAAATGACAAATTTTGTTTGATTTGTTTCATTTCTGATTTTTGAGGCAATGTCTTGCTGCTTAGCCAAAGCCAGGCTTAAGCTGACTATGTAGCCCAGGCCGGGTTCAAACTCCTGATCTTCCTGCCTCAGCCTCCTGAGCGGTGGGGTTATAGGCATGTACCACTATGCCTGGCTGAATAATTTTTTTGTATGAATAATTTTTATTAGAAACATCCCATTGAGACAGCCTATACTCTATCTTTCAACTTGAGTTTATTATATTAATTTCTGTATATGAAATAGCTTGTAAGACAAATGTCCTGTTGCTGCACATTATGAAAAATTAGCTACATGCAACAGGAGAAACCCTATTGTTACTGCTTCTCTGCTATTCATAGGGTTTTCAGTGATGGATTGATTTTTGGGAGTGGGTTGCCAGGTCCTTCTCCCAAGCCTACAGCACCTAGTGTTCCCAGGCGTTCTCCCATCCAAGTACTAACCAGGCCATACCCTGCCTGGCTTCCGAGATCTGATGGGATCCGATGCCACAGGGCCAAGGCTGCTTGAACGCATACTAAATACACTGCAGAATCCTATCCCATCAGATCTCAGAAGTTAAGCAGGGTTTGGCCTGGTCAGTACTTGAATGGGAGACTGCCTGGGAACCAAGTGTTGTAGGCTTGGGAGAAGGACCCAGTAACCCACTCCCAAAAAAGCAATCAGCCATTGAAAACCCTATGAACAGCAGAGAAGCACTGACAATAATGTTTCGCCTGTTGTACACAGGGTCGCTATGAGTCGGATATTGACTCAATGGCACCTAACAACAACAACAACAACAACAACAAATGAGGGAGACCCCTGGGTATCCTGTCCCTCTTTGCCAGTAGATCCAAGCACCAGCCTCCCCCTACCTGCTGCCCATATCTTCAAAACTTTCTGACTGTTTAACACCAAGACACAATGTGCCCGTCATTTAAAAATGCTAGTTATCATTTACTATATGGTAAGCACTTGACATGCATTGTCTTATTTAGTTTCTATAGTACTGATCGCAGTGTGGGTACTTTTTGGTACTTTTTGTTTTATTTTCTTATAGTTCCCCAAAGTTCAGAAACTTGCCAAGGCTACACAGCTACCAAGTGGTTCTAAAGTTATTGTTCCTCCCACTCCCAACCTCTTGCAACTGCCTCCACCAGTCTCTTCCCTACCCTTCATGGTGTCTCCTTGCCTGCACTTCTACCCCACTTTTCCGTCTGGTTCCTCCTTTAGCAATGAGCACATACCCGCCTTGTGCTCATTCCCCTTTTAGATACAGACAATCCTCCTACGAAGGTTGCATATTTCTTCCCTTATCATTACCCAACCCCAACCCCAAATCTCTGACTCACTGGTGTCTTGTAGGGACAGGCTCACAGTAAACACTTGCCAGCTGACTGGTCAGTATTTGCTCTGCGGGCATTCTGGAAGGCAGCAGTGGACCTGGCCACTTGCATCAGTTCTGCTGCAAACACAATGTTTGTTGGCTTCCAGTTTTCAGATTAAAGTGCTTCAGTGCCTTCAGGGCAACAGAGAGGGAGCATAGTTGGGGGTCAGAGCCCTCGACATGGACATCATTCTGGCAGCCCAAGATTATTTTCTCCTGAGCCTCTGTATATAAACAGCCTGTGTCCACCCTTACTGCTATTTTTAAATGCTCCAAACACAGACCGTTTGGGTCCTTTGGAGGAGCATGGAAAAGCTCCTTCTGCCCCACAAAAGAACAAAAGACCAGTTGGCTTCCTTTCAAATATGTTGATTGCCCAGCTTCCAAGTTTCAGTTCAAGGCCCATTTTTATGCCTGACTTAAAAATAAAGCCCCGACAGTAGGGTCTTGAATGGAAATGCTGAGCACACTGACTGGTGAGGACAAACAGTAATTCCAGGAAAGGCACAATGGTGGCTGCGCAGCACTGGTGCTGGCCTGCACACAGTGGGGCCCTTGCTTTGTGGGTGGCCATCTAGACCCAGAGCACAAGTCAGGCTCCACGGGCCCAGACCCAAGCCCATTTCTTCCTGCGGAGTTTGAGGAAATGTGGTCCTATTTTTTCTCCTCTTGGTATAAAAGTGGGGCCAACTGTGCTTTATCTCCAGTTATGTGGGAGGGCAGCCTGGGCATCCGCACATGGGGGACAGCACTTTCTGAGCTTCCAAGCAATGGATGTGCATGTGTGAGTAAACATGGGAATAGGCTGGGTCTCCTAATGGGTGTGCAGTTTCCTTGTTCCTGCCTGTTAAGTCTTAGAAGGATGACTTCTAGGTGCCATTTAAAATGAGGCCTTCCAGACCACTGGACACAAATCTGGCCTGGGAAGAATCTCACCAAGCTCACTGTTCTTGGCTGATATGGAGAGCTGACATTAGAATCCAAAGGATTTGGGCCCTATCCCAAAGTTGAACAGCTTTGTCTGCCACACACCAGCTGTTAAATTCTATGAGTCTCAGTTTCTTTATCTCCAAAATAAGTATAATGCTACATCTGAGATGCTTCTGATGTTAAAGGAGACTATATATTTGGGGCTGGGATTTAGCTCAGTTGGTAGAGCGCTGCGCTGCAGTCTCTGAGGTCCTGAGTTCAATTCCCAGCACCGAAAAAATGGGAGAAGGACCTGGCAATCCACTCCCAAGGCAATCCCGAAACTGTCAGCCATTGAAAACCCTGGGAGGGTCGCTATGAGTCGGATACTGACTTGACGGCACCTAACAATGGCAACAAAAAAACATATACACACAGGGGCTGTGATTTAGCTCAGTTGGTAGAGCACCGCTCTACAGTCCCTGAGGTCCTGAGTTTGATTCTCAGCACCACAAAAATGGGAGCAGGACATGGCAATCCACTCCCAAGGCAATCCCGAAACAATCAGCCATTGAAAACCCTATATAAGGGTCGCTATGAATCGGACACGACTTGACGGCACCTAACAACAACAACAATATACACACAGCCTGCAACTGAACCACAATTGTGTCCAATCCCGTCAGATCTTGGAAGCTAAGCAGGGTTGGGCCTGGTTAGTACTTGGATGTGAGACTGCCTGGGAACACCAGGTGCTGTAGGCTTGGGAGATGGACCCGGAAACCCACTCCCAAAAACTAATCAGCCATTGAAAACCCTATGAATACAGTTTCACCTGTTGTACATAAGGTTGTTATGAGTCGAACACCAACTTGACTGCACCTAATAATATACACACATATGTACATGTACATATATCCATGTATAAATAGATGCATATATAGTTGTCCCTTGATGCCTACAGTATATTGGTCCCTGGGTTCCTCACAGATACCAAAATCCACAGATGTTCAAATCCCCTCTACATGGTGTAGAATTTCCATATAACCTACTCACATCCTCCCCAATACTTTAAGTCATCTCCAGATTACTTATAATACCTAATATAATGTAAATGCTATGCAAATAGTCATCATACTGTGCTATCTAGGGAATAATGGAAAGGAAATAAGTCTGGGCGTGTTTAGTCAGATGCAATTTTGTTTCCCAAATATTTTTTATCTGGGTTGGTTGAATCCAAGGATGTGGAACCCAAGGAGGCAGAAGGCCAACTGTAGATGCTGTGATTGGAATGTCCTGGGACATTAATAAGTGAATATCATTAAATATTAATGAACATATTAAATGCAGGTACACGAAAAAAGGATTTTCATGGAAACAACAGAAACCACTCTGGCCAATTCAATGGACTCACAGCTGAGTAGTCCATGCTTTACAAAATCACTGTAGGAGTAGGGAAAGTCCACGCTAGGGGAAGATTCTAGGAATGATTCCCAGCAGAAAGCCATCTGTCGGACCACAGAGACCACAAAGCTCACTGCCTCTGAGGCAATCCCAGCTGGCAAAATGACCTCTTGCCCTCTCCTGGTCCCTCTTGGCTTCCGCTTGTGCATCTCATTGGCTGGATCTGAGTGGCAATCAGAGCCCTGGTTGCAAGGAAAGCTGGGAAATGTAGTTTTTAGCTTCTTTGAGGCTACAGAACAGGGAAGCAATCCAGGAGTTACACTGGGTGACAAGGACAGTCCACATAGGATTTGCCAAAAGGAGCTGCCAGTCTTTATTATGCTCTAAGTGGGACGATCTGATCAAGGGGTCAGGACCTGGTCCAGGAGCAAGGATGTGGCGGGATGCTGGCTGTGGATAAGGACAGGTCAGCAGGTGAGAATAAATGGAAAGCAGAATGTCCCTAGAGCCGCAGAGCAGCTGATACATAGGGACTGTATGGGACTTGCACAAGGAGAGCCCAGGGACAGCTGATAGGGCCTCCTGGGTCACACAGTCAGCAAGGCTTTCTCTGTAGGCCATGCCACTCACTGATACCTTGCCGGCACTCAACCTGGAATCCAAGCTGCCTCTGGGTCCCCTAAAACCCACTGCGGTGCCCAGCCTGGCCTCACTCCCTGGTCAGAATTGGATCACCTGAATATGTAAAGGAAAGGCTATGGGCTAGAGGAATTCATTCCAGGAATGGGCTTGAACTCCACCAGAGCCTGCCAGCTGTGAGTTTCCCAGGCCTAGGAGTGAGCAAGCAGAGGAGAGTCACTCCAGTCAATGGTGCCAGCCAGATGGACTCCAAGACCCCGCCTTCCCCTGCAACCCAGTCTTGCTATGAGGCACAAGGCTTAAGTTCCCAGAAAGAGATTCTCACAGGGAAAAAATTAGGCACTGGATGGACAGGTTGGCAAGGTTGCAGTTAGGGTAAGAACAACCTGAAATTCACTATTAAGGCAGGAATTTGCTTAAGCAGCTGACCAAGGTGCTTCATAGAAAGAGGGTGATAGTACTCCCATCCCTTCCCCAGTCAGTGAAAGCATTGCTCTGCCTGCTACTGACCTGAAACAGTTAACACTCTTCCCATGGGGGGCCTGGATTAGACACTGAGAGGATTTGGGAAAATGCCCACTTTTATACACCAACAGGAGTTGGCACAGAAATAGTCTTTTTGAAAATTAGAATCTGGCCTATGGATCAGAGGTGGTTGAGAACCTGGAAAACGAATGAACAAAGAAGCAAAATCCATATGTTTAGTAGACAACATTATGGTAAATTTCTTTCTTTCTTTTATTTGGATTTCTACAAATTTTTTAAATAAAGCTTTGTTCTTATAGATTTCAGGAAAAAATGAAAAAGTGAAATCATTTCTGTGAACTAGTCACTGTGCTAGAAAGATGCAGATGTTCCTAAATATGTCTTATTTGTCTTTGGTGACTGTGGTGGTCAGTCTGAAGCCGTTAGGTCCACATATCACCAGCCTGTGGTTTCCTCATCCACAGATTCCACAGACTGTGGGTGAAAAAAAATATATCTTTTAAGTGACATCTGTACTAAACTGGAAAACATTTTTGTATATTTGTTCCTATCATTGCTCCATTGCCTTGTCATTATATTGTTTGATACAGGAAAACAATGTTAAAGAAGAAAATACAGATGGAATGACATTGGTTCAGGGCACTTAAAATGGAGTTGGGAGGCCTTTGTTAAATCAGGCCTCAGACAACAGGACCACAGCTGAACCTTTGACCTGGACTGCAGAAACATCTCCCCCCACCCTAAATGGGAGCTGACCTTTGAACTGGGCCAACTGGCAAGTTCCTGGGACACTGGTGACCTCTGCAGACCTTCTGTACAAGGAACCTCCTCCCCCCTGCTATCTAAACACAGACCAAACCCAATCCCATTCCTACAGGTCAGCATAACTTTTGCCAGCACCAATCATAATTCCTCACTAAAGTGATATGGTTGCCAATTCCTTTTGCAGTTTAAAGCTATAAAAGCCACCATTTTGTAAAATGTTGGTGCACATTTTCAAGACTGCTTGAGTTTGTGTTTTTCTAGACTGTAATTCTAATTGGACCCAAATAGATGTAATTTTCTTGTCCTCAACTAGGTCATTTTTAATCCTCCATATACAACTATTTACATGACATTTACATTGCATTAAGTATATAAGTAATCTAGAGATGGTTCAAAGTAAAAATTGAGCCTACAAATAAAAACATTCTTGTCATTTCCATCTACTATTGAGTTGAGAGGCCAGGAAAAAGGGCTCAGGTCCAAAGGATTATTGCAGAAATTGCCTCAATAGGACAATCTAGCAAAACAGTCAGGTTCACCTTTAAGGCTGTATTTTTTTTTTCTTTTTTAGCAACTGACCACAGAACTGCCAAGGGCAACCTAGCTCTGCATAGTAACTGCCTTGCTTTCCAGTCAGAGCTTTGCCAGATCCCTAAAGCAACTTTTGTAGCTTGCTCTGTTCCCACAAAAGTCCAAACCTTTCCTTTGTTCTCCAGATGTACCAAGAGCCTGCCCTGTCCTGTGCATGTGTCCCAGATTGCAATCCTGTTCTTTACTCCCAAATGAAAGCTCCATTATGAAAGATTCTTCTCAATATTTTTGTTTGACTTTGACATAGTATACAGGTGGAGGTACATAGGTTATATGCAAAAGACACTATCTTGTATAAGGAACTTGAACATCCTCCAATTTTGGTATCTGAGAGGTTTTGAACAAGGCCTCCACAGATACCAAGTGATGACTGTAATTGCAAATACATGTTGCCTGAGCCTCAACTCTGCAGCTTGACATCTGTGCTGTGGTCAGTGTTTTGGTTGACTTGATCTGACACAGTCAAGTGGGCAGGTTTGGTTTTGGGGTGTTGATGTCCATACAGCAGCAGAGCGAACAAGACATACTGGGACCCTTTCCTTTTGTACAAAAGCCAAATATGCTTTTATAATGGGAACGGGCTGCCATGCTGATTTCTGGATATAGATGGCAGGTGGAATACCCAAATCTAACTCCTATCTCTCCTGAAATCCCACCAGGCATAGTAAAGACAGGGAACAAGAGAAGACAAGGGAGGGGATAACAGGCTTTGGAAACTGGAAAGCAGGTGAAAGCCAAATCTGACAGCAGGAAAGCTGGGCTTGGATGTGACTTCCATTGTGGCACCCTCCAAAGGCTCAGGAGTTGGCTTCCCCAGGAACTTTGGAAATGGGGACACACGAGGGACCTGAAAGGCCTGGAGCAGCAATTGGATATCCAGCCTCCTCCACCCCTTACTCCACTGCCAGGAGACTGGAGGTCCTCTGTGGAGCAGGCAAATGGACCCTCAGGACTGGAACACCAGGCCCAGTGAAGGACTAAAAGCCTAGAAAATGAAACATGCCAGACCCACCAGAAACCGGGGGACCTGAGTGCAGCCTCTTCTATCAGCTCCCAGAAAGCAGGCAGGTAGGGCTTCACCCTCTATGAAGGACACTGGAAGCTTCTCCTCAGGGGAATCAGACCACCAAGCAGGGAGACCTGAAGGGACTGACATCAGGGGTTCCCCAACTCCTGGCCCAGCCAGATCACCTTGCTGAGAAGCCAACAGTCAACAATACCAAACCCTCCCCCGACCCTAATGGCCCCATGCATGTTCAATCTGTCTTCTCCTGACCTGGCCACCCTCTCTCTCCCTGTTCCCTCCCTCAACAAGCCAGGAGCTCCAGCTGTCACTGCACTGGTTTCCAGACCTGCCCTCAATGGTCTTCCCAGTATAGTTATCTTGAAACTTCTCCTATGTCAAATAATAGGTCCTTCTAATCAGCATGTCTGCAGTCACAACACCCTGGCACTCAGTCTCGTCAGATCTCGGAAGCTAAGCAGGGCCAGCCTGGTTAGTCCTTGGATGGGAGACCACCTGGGAACACCAGGTGCTATAGGCTTGGGAGTAACACCTGGCAGCCCATTCCCCCTGCCCCCACCAAACAAACAAACAAACAAAAAACACAAAAAAAACAAAAAACACCAATCAGCCATTGAAAACCCTATGAATAGCAGAGAAACACAACAATAATGCTGGGCATGGCAGTGTCAGGAGTGTTTCATTCTGTTGTACATAGGGCTACTATGAGTCGGACTTGATTTGATGGCAATTAACAATAACAACAACAACAACAACAAACAATCAGCACAGGAAACCCCATGGAGTCTCTCCCATCTTAAGCACACACCTTCAGTCCCACATGTTCACAGCCCCACACCCCATCTCCTCTCCCCTTTACAGTCAAATTTTATCACCTTGCACTTACTTTTTCTGCTTCACAAATCTGCCTTTGCCAAGGAAAAACATAGAAATTGCTTAAAACAATGAAAACATCTCTTTCTTGACTTGGTAGCAGCAGTGCTGACGTCCATCTTCTTGAAGTACTCTTGTTATGGACTGGGTCTGGAATGTTCCCCAGGGGTCATTGGTTAAAACCTTGGTGCCATCCTCTGGCTCTATTGGGATCTGGTGGAACCTTTAGGAGGTGGGCTTGGTGGAAGGAAATTGAATCATTGGCATGCCCTTAAAAGGGATCCTGGGACTCCTCTCCTCCTTTCTCTTTCTTTGCTTCCTGGCCACCATGAGTAGCTCCATTCCACCACACACTCCCACCATCACGTTCTGCCTGGCCACACCCTCAAAAGTAATGTAGCCAGCTGGCCATGGACTGAAACTTCTGAAACCATGAGTCAAAATAAGCCTTTCCTCTTTATAAGAAGTTTACCTCAGGCATTTTGTCACAGTGATGAAAGCTAATTCCCTCTCTTCACCAGTCCCCACACCATCCTACTCTGCTAGTTTCTCTCCTACTGCACTGACCACTTCTCGGCTTCCTTTGCTGCCTCATCTACCTCTACGTACCCTACAAATCCTGGTGTTCTTCAGTCCTAGGCTTTCTCATTTTCTCACTCTATACTCTCCCCTTGGCTGATACTATTCATTTGATTCACAAATGTGTACCTCTATATTTCTTCTATGTCCAATGTCATCATTTCTTTTTCAGTACTAAGGGGTTGAACCCAGGGTCTTGTGCATGCTGGTCAAGTGCTCTACCACTGAGTTGGATCATAGTCCCTCTTTTATTTTTTATTTTGAGACAGGGTCTTTCTAAGTTGCTCATGCTGCCTCTGGCTTTGAATTCATGATCCTCCTGCCTCTGTCTCCTGAGTTGCTGCAATTATAGGCATGCCTAGGACATATTCTTTTCTTTTCCTTTCCTTTCTTCCTTTTTCTTTCTGTGCTGGGGACTAAACCCAGGGCCTCATGCACTCCAAGCCCTCATTCTATCACTGATCTTCACCCTCAGTCCTTCAATATCATCACCAAATATTGTGGAGGTACCTGCAGAAGAAGGCATCCAAAACTGAACTCATCATTTCCCCTCTAAGCTTACTCTTCCTCCAAAGCCTTCTTGGGCAGTGGCCAACAGTTGTAGTCACTCAATTTAAATACAAGGAATCATCTTGGACACCCCCTTCTTCACTTCCCAAGTCCAAGCCTACACCCAAAACCTATCACAAGTCCATCTGTTCTTCTAGCTCCACCACCACCATGGCAGTCCAGCCCTGCCATCACCTCTTGCCTCCTGACCACATACCCTATATTCATTCTTGCTCCTAGTCTTTATTCTTGCCCCTGCTTCAGATCTTCCAATGGTTTTCTATTGCTCTCAGGATAGAACAAAATCCTTAACTTGGTCTCTGAGGCTCTAGGCAATCCAGTCCCTTCCCCTCCAACCTTCAATCTTGCCCTCACAGCCACTTGGGGGTTTCTTTATTCTTGCCCCTGGGCCTTTGCACTTGATGTTTCCTGTTTCCCCTTGTCTCTTTCCCTCTTCTCTCCCATACTCAGGTGACCTATCTGTTTATCTTCAGGCCTCTTTGTAAATCACAATTACTTTTTCAAAGAATTGCCTCTGTTTCTCATTCCCATATGCATTTCCATTTGCATCAGAGCCCTCTATATTCAATTCACATTCTCCTTTGAACTATCACAACAGCATTCCTTGTAGACAGAATTCCTTGTAGACAGGGATAGAGAGGGACTCTGTTTTGTTGATGATGCAACGTGAGCACCTACCTGCTGTGGTGTGGGTATTGTTTGAGTGCGTCCCTGGAGATTTCACATGCTGGGATCTTGGTCCCCAGGATAGTGATGTTGATGTGGGTAGAACTGCTGAGATGTGGACCCTAGCTGGGGGCAATTAAATCACCAGGGGTGCTGCCCTCTGAAGGGATTAATGTGGTTCTTGAAGGATCCAGTTAGTTCCTGTGAGAGTATGTTGTTATACAGAGTGAGCCTGGCCCCTGAGTCTTTCTGGCTTCCTGTCTTGCCATGTGACTGTTCTGTTCCTTTTACTCTCACACCATTTATGATGCTGTCCAGGCTGTGATGTAGCCAGAAGGCCCTCACCAAAGGCCAAACTGATGGGGCCATTTGATCTTGGACAAAACTGTGAACTAAATACAACTTTTCTGTGTTCGTTGACCAGCCCTGGGTATTTTGTTATAGCGATGGAAAATGAGCTAATGCACTACCAGAGGGCCTAAAACTTAGTATGTGTTCACAAATACATATTTTTAATATGTGGTCACAAAAGCCATTTCTAAATTTTAGAAAATCTTCTACAGTACTTTTTAAATTTTTATTTTTGACTCTACAATCTTATAGGAGAAAAGAGGCACATTTGTAGCCTGTACCAAGGTTTTTAATTTACAAGATTTGCCAGTCCTTAAATATGCATTCATAAATTGTAGTAATCAGTACTGTATTATCTTCTGCCATTTTCTTCTTCTTCTGCAACAGAGGGGTATTGGGAAAATCCCCCTGATAGGACCCACACATCCAAAAAAATGCTGCCTTATTTCATGGCTTCTTCCTTTTGGTCACTAGTACATCCCTTAAACTAGTTCAAGTTAATTGTAGACTGTAAGTTATAGACAAGACAGTGCAACATGAAATAGTGCAGTAGTTTGATTTTAGGTTCAAATGCTAAGTCTGAATTAAAGCCACGTGATTGACTGTCAGTGATGCAATCTGAGAAGATGGTAATTTATCTGTGCATGTGTGGCCAGCCCCTGGGTGCCCAGCCTCTCCTGTCAGAGCCAAGACTACACCTGGTTAGTCCTAGAGGGGAAGCAGCTCTTTGGCTTTCTCCTGACCCCGGCTGCTTTTGTGAACTAACATCTGTTAGTAGAAACATCCTCTGATATGGATTGAGTGTTTTAATACCCTCCCCCGACCCCCATCTGCAACAAAGGTGTATGCTGAAACCCTAATCTCCAATGGCACAGAGTCTTAGTCTGTTTTGTGCTGCTATAGCAGAGTGCTTTGAGGCTGGATAGTTTATAAAAACAGAGACTTATTTCTCATCATTCGGATGGCTGTGATGTCCAAGGAAAGAGAGAAAGAGAAGGGCCCTCTAATTTCATCCTCCTCTCAGGACCACTCCAGAAATAACTCACTCTGGTGGTAACAGCATTAATCCATCCATGAGGAGAGAACGCTCATGATCCTCATGATCCAATCACCTCTTAAAGGTCCCACCTTCCACACTGTGGCACTGGCAGTAAAGGATCTTGCTGGGGGATAAGGTGCACATTCAAATCACAGCAGATGGTTTCAGAAGGTGGGACTTTTTGGAGGTGATTAGGTTTAGATGAGGTCATTGAGGTAGAATTAGGACTTTTATAAGAGGAAAAGAAGATACCAGAGTTCCCCTCCACAGTGAGAAGATGGGTTATCTGTAGGTCAGGAAGAACATCCTCTCCAGGAACCAAATTGGCCAGAACCTTGATGCTGGGCTTCCAGCCTGAGAATTGTGAGACATAAGTGCCTGTGGTTTAAGCCACCAGGTCTGTGGAATTTTGTTACAGTTGTCCAAGCTGACTAAGCCATCTCCCAAAGCTCCTCCCCACAGACCTGTGCTTTGTTTCCACTCCAAGGACTGTCATTTCCTCCCTGGGTATCAGTGGAAAGCAGCTATTGAGTTTACTTTCTTTTGTTTGTTTTTTGTTTGTTTGTTTGTTTGTTTTTTGAGACAGGGACTCACTTTTCAGCCCAGGAGCCTGAGACTCCCGAGTGCTGGAATTATAGGCATGCACCACCATGCCCGGGGCTTTGAGTTCACTTTTGCTGAACTCCTATTGTTGCACACTCTATTGTCTACGTAATAGTCCACCTGGACAAAAAACATCTGTTCATGCTCTCATCCCTACACTAGAAAATTAGTGGTTAGCCACAGAAAACACTCAGCTTAGCATGACTTCCTGTGTCCACCTCCAGCCCGAGTTCGTGCTTCGCATCATTTTCAATGCCTGTGTATTCCTATCTATTAATGCAACTTGGTGGACTTACTCATTCCCCTACGATCTATCCTTGAAGTTCTTTAAGTTTTCATTTCTGTAAATAACAGTACAGATTTTATACTGATTGTATTTTCTAGCTTTTAGAATTTTCCTCAAAGTTTCCTGGTTAAAGAGTTTGAGTGAGACAGGGTCTCACTTTTAGAACTAAGGCCATATTGCTTTACAAAAAGCAGTAATTACGGTCAGGGCAACGCCATGCTGGCTGCCAGCAGCGTGCAGAGGAGCTACCCCACCTCCACCCCGTCTTGTCATTTGTTTTTATTTAAACTAGTTTAATAGATATGTAGCAAGCTCTTAGATTTATCCAAATATTCATTTGTTTCTGTGTAGCGCTGTTCTGCCATCCATCAGATACGAGTGCCGGAAGACCAGTGAAAACAGACCTCAGAGCTCTTGTCCCAGTCGAATGTGAAAGTCAACTGTTTGCAGTCAGTTGTACCTTAACGGATTTATGGGGACAAGCAGTGATAGAGAAGCAAACAACTGAACAGCTAAGCAGGAAGCATTCCGTTTTCCAGCACAGGCCTCCTGGAAGTCACTGTGTTAGTCGCAGGCCATCTAGTGGATCCGCACGGGAAAAGTGCCCAGGGTCAGGGAGGGAAGCCGCTTTCCCAGGCTCAGGCGCACAGGGCAGGCTTTCAGGCAGCATGGGCTCAAGTCCTGAGTCCTAGCCGGAAGAAGAGTTGTAGATTCCCCAACTCCTAGGTGTGCTATCATTTCACATGTCCTGGGGCCTCTTACTGGCGTGGGTGTGTGGGAGCCAGCAGAGAATGGAGAACAGTTATTACATTTCCTTACTAAACTGCACGAAGTTGAAGACTTTAAGGCATGAATTTCTGTACAGACGCCCCGCAGTCTCCCATAAGCTGAGGGGCCAACATTACAGGCTGTTTATTCCTTCACCAACTACTAGCTAAGGCCCCAGGGTAGGTGCAATACAAGCAATCTTATCCCTATTCTACAGATTATTGTATAGACTCTAGCTGAGACTGAATATAAGGGAGGAAAGGACTTCTCTGTGAAGAGCTAGTTATGGTGGAGGTAGAAAAACTTGAGGAATATGAAATCACCCTGCAACAGGAAAGCAGAGCAGTTTCCACAGAAAAGGTGGAATTTGTTTTGCTTCGTGGCCTTATTTTTTGTCTTATTTTAGCAAAATATCACTATCTATAAAAATTGAAAAAGCAAAAAGTATATAGTCCATTCACTCCCACAGTGCACTCCTATTCCAGAAAGTTCACCAGGGTTAGTTTGCCTAGTATAATTCCAGGAGGTAGACTCTAAGCTGGGCCTTAAAGTATGAGGAGATTTGGTCTGGGGAAAGGATGGAAGATATGGTGGGATCCTTCAGAATCAAAGAGCTAACTCTAGGTGGGCATCCAGCTCCCTTATCACCTTGAAATTCTAATATCCTAACATAGTCCTCCTTCAGTATACAACAGGGAGTGAGTGGGTCCCAGGACCTCCCCGTGGGTACCAAATCCATGGTGTTCAAGTCCCTTATGTAAAATGGTGTATGTAGTATTTGCATATTATCTACATGCATCCTCACATACGCTTTAAATCATTCCTAGGATAGCTCAGTTGGTAGAGTGCTGCTCTGTGCTCTCTGACACCCTGGGTTTGATCCCCAGCAACACAAAAACGGGAGAAGGACCTGGCAGCCTACCCTCAAAACAATCCCCAGGACAAGCTACCATTGAAACCCCTATGAATAGTGGAGAATCACTGACACAGTGCCAGGCATGGCACAGGGTCATGGAGTGTTTCGTTCTGTTGTAGGTAGGATTGCTATAAGTTGGACTTGACTCAATGGCTCCTAACAACAACTAGGTTACTTACAATGTCAAGCAACAAAAATGTCAAGCAAATATTTGTTATATTGTTTTGTTTAGGGAATAATGACAAGAACAAAAATCCTTTATATAGTGTATTTTTTTTTCAAACATTTTTGTTTCCCACTTAGTTGACTCCATGGTTATAGAACCTGCAGATATGGAGGACTGATTGTATTTTGAGGTCTCTTGAGTTTCTAGTACTCTTTATAATTAAAAAAAAGAAAAGAAAAGAAAAGAAAGAAGAAAGAAGAATTAGTTAATTCATTCCAGATACCTGGCTTCCTTCTGATTTGGGGTTTTTTTTTTGTTTTGTTTTGTTTTTTTTCTTTGGTTTGACCACAGAGTGAACCCAAGACTGTGAATCATAAGGCTTCACTTCATAAATGTTCTATGCCAAGATCTTTAACTTCTGGAACTTTTTATATTGCATTCAGATCTTTTAGCAACTTGATATTTTCCTTCACCCATTAGCCCTTGACACAAGGGTTGTGTTTATCTGTAATTGTGGGGGATGTTTGCTATATAGAAGCAAGTACTTAGTTCCCTATTCACTTATTAGCAGCTTCTTTCTTTGCAGACCTCCTGGACTAGTTTATGTGCCCTTCTCCTGGATAACCTGTAGTTATCTCTGTCAGCGTAGTTAACAATCCACATTATAAATGGCTTTTAACTATTTGGCTATGTGCAGACCATAACACCTATAAACCTCATCTACTCACTGTGGTAGGCTCAGTACTTAAGACCTCAAATGTTTGCAGAATGAATGTATGAATAGGATCGTAGTCTTACCAGAACCTCTGTTGCAGGAGTGGCTTTAGAGTCAGCATCTCACGCTCCGAACATGAGATCAGATGATCAAGCACCAACAGCACAGGAAGTCTGAGTTATGCCTCCTTTGCTGACAGCCAACTCATTCATCTGGAGGAGAGGTGGCACTCTCTGGTGTCAAACTGCTCAGTGTGCCACACACATCCTCCCTGGTCCTTTCTCTGCTATTTCTTTCTGAGCCAGTTGTGGCCAAAAGTCATCATATGCCATGCCACAAAATCATCTTTAACATGGAGTCACTCCATAGCCTGTGGTTGCTGCTCCCATACTGGACACTCAGTGGAATACAGCCTGCTGCACAGAAAGCCATGCCATAAACACTCTTCCCACCTGGACTCTTGTTTCTCTTCCTTAGTGCTAAGCCTTCTCAAATCTGCCTCAGGTCCTCGGTGTTAGTCAGGAGAAACTAGGTGCTACAGCAGTAACGCACAGTTCCCCAGACCTTAGTGATTCCTCACAATATGAATTTATTTCTTGTTGGTGCTATATAACTACTATGGGTTGACAGAGAATTTCTATAATCGTTTAAGAATTCAGGTTTCTTCTCTTCCTACAATTCTACAATGACTACTGTGGCGCAAAGGAGGAAACATGGAGAATTGCTCACAAACTCCCAAGCTTCTGCTCATATTTTGTCGGTGAAGCAAGTCGCTCAGCCATGCCTAATTTCAACAGGTGCAGAGAAGTACAGTCTTACCATGTACCAGAAGGAGAGGAGAACCAGAATATTTGAGCATGGCTTTCATGACTACAGAACTCTCCTTTGACTGACAACGCACTTGGACTTGTCTGTCAGCCATGCTGACCTTGGCTGTCCTTCCTGACTCTCAGCCTTTCTTGTTCCTCCATGTTAATACACTCAAGGCTGCAGGGGAAAAGAATCTCTCTGGCTGAGAAAAACAACCGCTACTTCCAGCCAGAGGAAGGAACTGATCGTCATTTATGGCAGATCAGAGTCATATTGTTAAACAAGATTCCCAGAGAATTCCCAAACACCCTCTTAAGCCAGTCGTTTTCATTCAGCCAGCCAGGCAATTTCCACAAACCTTTCTTAAACCTACATCATGCACCAATGACCCTGCAAGGTGCTGGGGTCACACATAATCACACACAGGCCCTGTTATAAAGAACTCTAGAGGTAACAAGCAGGCTGACCTATTTAAAAACACTCAAAGCAGGTCTTGCCCCCTTTGCCATCCTGGCACCTTCAGGACACTGTTGCACTGGAAGAAGGTACACACAAGGGCTGTATGGGGAAACTCAGCCTCCTTTGATCAGCCTGAGCTCAGAAATAAAGCTGCCAATAAGGGAGAGGTGTTGATCCCCTCTGCTCTCGTTGGCAGGAAAGTGTGTCCAGGAATCCAGGCACTGCCAGTACTGGGAGAGGATAATAGGAAAAATATATATTGCTCACAGCAAATCATGGTCTTTCTATGCAATGTGGGTAATAATTTCAGCATGGAGTTGAGTCTCTGCCTCTGCTCAGCATGCCAGTCTCTGGGCTGTTTCCTCATCTTTAAAATGAAGTCTTGTGAAGATTAAATGAGATAATGTATGCCAAGCCCCTACCTCAGTCCACTGAATGCACTGGAGGCAGACAGTCAGGAAACATTACTCTTTGCTAACACTACAATTGTCTCTCTTTACCCATGAAGGACATGCCTTAATACCCCTGGTGGTGACTGAAACTGTGGATAGTACTGATCTCTATATACAAGCACTATAATACTGTAACCATTTCATAATGAGATGGCTACCAAGTGAGTACTAAGGAGGGTCGTGCATATAGCATGGGTTTGCTGGAAAAGGCATGATTCACATCCCAGGTTGGATGGAGCAAGTATTATACAAGACTTCATCATGCTACTCAGCTTATCATGCAATTTAAAAATTATGAAATGTTTATTTCTGGAACTTTCCCATTTAATATTTTTGGACTGTGGTCAACTATGGAATCTTGAACTACAGAAAATGAAACCGTGAATAAAGAAGGACAACCATATTCAAGGGGCTGGGGTTTAGCTCAGTTGGTAGAGTTCTGCTCTGTGCCCTCTGAGGCCCTGGGTTTGATTCCCAGCTCCGCAAAAAATGGGAGAATGACCTGGCAGCCCACTCCGGGAACAATCCCAACACAATCAGCCATTGAAGACTTGTGAACAGCAGGAAGCACTGACATAGTGCTGAGCATGGCACAGCGTTGGGGAGTGTTCATTCTGTTGTAGAGTTGGACCCAACGTGACAGCACCTAATAATAAGCAACCTTATTCAAAGCCTGTCTAAGCATCACAGAATGTGCCTACTGTATGTGATATCCATAGTGGACCCATTATTGACCCTCATCCTATTTAAACAAAATGTTTTTCAGTGACAAATAATAATAATAATGAGAAAATGCAGTAAAATTTCCTTTTATTGAACTGTGTATAGGTCATCATGACAGCAGAACATAAAATATAAAAGAAAGAAATACACAGTACAGCAAGGAAATAAATTTCCAATATAATAAGGGAAAAAAGCAATGAATTAGTGGATTTTAATTGTGTGTGTGTGTGTGTGTGTGTGTGTGTGTGTGTGTGTATTTTTACAGTCCTGGGGGCTTGAACTTGCAGTCCTCCTGCCTCCACCTCCAGAGTCACTGGATTATAGGCATGCACCACCTCACCCAGCACATTAGTATATTTTTAGTAAACAGGAAAACTGTGATTAGTCTGTCCTGGTCATGAATAATATTATATTCAATAACAATTGAACAGAAAGCAAGATAAATAGAAATATATATTTCAGTTTTAAATATCCACAGAGGATGAGACATGAACTTGAAGTGAACTTCCTTAAAAGGAACACAAAACAAACTTACTCTTAAAAGCAATGAGAGTAGCTGAGTCCACGCTCATCCAAGGTCAACCATGTAACTGAAAGTTCTCTGCATTAACGTCCATGAAGTGTCCAAAATTTATTAAGAATTGTGGCTGGCAGAATTCTAAGATTGTTCTTATCCACCTTTCCCCATTATACAATAACATATTGAGAGCTGGGTACGGTGGCACATGCCAGTGATTTCAGCAATTTAGGAGGCTGAGGCAAGAGGATCACAAATTCAAGGCCAGCCTGGGTAACTTAGCAAGATGCTGTATCAAACTAAAACTTAAAAGAAGTGGGAAGCTGAGGAAGTATCTCAGTGGTAGAGCACTTGCTTAGCATCTACAAGGCCCTGGGTTCAAATTCCAAGTGAGGAAAAAAATAATAATTGAGGGGATTTGCAAATGTAATTAAGGTCCCAAATCAGCTCATCTTTTCAGGAGATTATTTCGATGGGCATGGGAAAATCACAGAAGCTCTTTCTGTCTGGTGTAGAGATCAGAGATGTAGTAAACCAGATATTTGAAGCCTGGAAAGGATTTGACACAGAAATCTGGTTTGAGGATGGAGGGGAGCTGAAAGCAGCCCCTGACTGATAGCCAGCAAGGGAAGGGGACACTGAGTCCTACACCAAGAAGGAACTGAATTCTAAGGATGATGACAACAACAAGAACACCAAGAATATGACCTGGGAAATGTATTTTCCACCAGGGCCCTCAAGTGAGGACATAGCTCAGCCATCACCTTCACTTCAGCCCCGAGTCCAGGAGCCAATGCCAATGAAGCCACGCTGCATGGCACTTCTGACCAACACACCTGTCCACTAGCAAGTGGGTGCTGTTTTAAGTCACCAAGTTTGTAGCAACTTGATAGGCAGCCATAGAAAATGAATATAATATGATATAAGTATGCTAAGGTTTCCATACATCTATCTAAAATCTACAGTAACTGCAGCCATTGTTGAGAATTTAAACCTAAAGTGATTCTGGGCAGTGGGTGGAGGAGGGTACAGAGTATTTTATCACTGACTTTGTTAGAATTGCCAGAGCGTGATGAGGATCAAAAGTGAATCTACATTGACCCGTTTTTTATCACTGCTTTGAAAATTCTTTCCAGAGCCAGGCGCGATGGCACACGCCTGCAATCCCAGTGACCCAGGAGGCAGAGGCAGGAGGATCACAAGTTCAAGACCAGAGGCAGTCTGTGTAATTTAGCAAGACCCTCTCTCAAAAAGTAAAAAAATGGGCTGGTGGTGCAGCTCAGTGGTCCAGCACTTGCAAAACAAGCAAGTGTGAAGCACTGGGTTCAATCTCTAGTATCGCAAAAATAAATAAATAAATAAATAAAAATAAAAATTCTTTCCATGGCGCCCCATAACGCCTGCAGCCGAGGATGCTCCTCCTCTGCCCTTGGCCAGCCATAGGTACCTGGAACCCAAAGGGAGGAAGAAGCATGCTGTCAGGCTGCTCCACAGCAGCAGAGCACAAGGCTGACCCCAGGCCCCTTGACCCCCAGGCCTCTCCCTGGTTGGGTGGCCCTTCATTAGATGACAGCTGCAAGTGTGCTGGACAGGCTTGTGCCAAGTCTTCTGTAAGCTCTCTGGTAAAATTCTTAGGCAACCAGCTAGAACCTAATCACTAGCCAAAGGCTGCCAAGGTTTGTCCAAAACAAACACCTAGTTGATTTAATGTTATTTATCCCAAGGAGGCTGCTTAGCCTGCCAACTAGTCTTCAGGGGCACAGGCTGCTGTAACAGATCTCCATGGTTTGAGGCCTTAACCAGCAGGCTGGAAGTCCAAGAGCAAGGTGCTGCTGCTTTGGTTCCTGGTAGGTTTCCCTTCCTGGCTTACAGACAGATGATTTCTCACTGTGTCCTTCGTGGAGGAGAGAGCATGAGCTCTGGTCTCCTTTTCTTTCAATGAGGACACTAATCCCATCATGGACCTTCCCCACCCTCCATGATGGAACAATACCATCCAAACAGAGGCTAGGGTTGGAGGGGTGCAGACATTCAACCCACCATACCATCATATACCTCTGTGGTGGTGTCAGGCTTTTCAAAGGAAATGCTAATTCAGAACTAGCATTCCAAACTAGGACCTTGGAGATTTCCCACTTCTCATTCTGCAGACTTTCTTCTTTGATGTGTGTCCATTTTATGAAATTATCAGCCACACTGGTTACATGTAGGTCATTTACTCTATGCTTGCTTCAGGACCAGAGTGGCAGGGGGCCTGGGACAGGCTGGCCACCTCTCATACTACACATGGCCACAGAACGTTTATAGTCAGAGATGCAGTGACCACATTGGTTGGCATGTATGTCACAATTCATTTGCAAGGGGCAGCTGTGGTTTGCTAGTGATACGTAATTTAAGGCATTACCCATTTAGTATATAGCTGCTCTTCTCAAATCTGTGACCCTGCTGACCCTTGAGAAGATATCCCTAGACTCCTGGCTTGAGAAACCCTTTGTTAAAAGTTAAGTGACATAGCTCCCAGGAACAACTGTCCAAACCTGTTCCAGTATCATACAAAAATGAAGACCGTGACTGAAACCTTCAGGCAACATTTGATTTTCAGATGATCCTGACCATACATCTCTGGAGGATCACTGTTCCCATAATAGGTATTAAGCAGTCAGCTTTCTGCTTTCAGTTTCCACATATGCAGATTCAATCAACCAAAGATTTAAAATATTAGAAAATAATTGCATCTGTACTGAACCCATACTGACTTTTTTCTCTCATCTGTATTTCCTGAAGAGGACAATATAACAACTACTTACCTAGCACTTACGCCACATGATAAGTAATCCAGAGGTGATTTAATGTATATAAGAGATATGCATAGGTTATTTGTAAATACTACACCATTTTACATAAGGACTTGAGCATTTTGGTATCCTGAGAGGTCCTGGAACCCAAATCCTGTGAATACCCAGGTGCTAATATTTTGGAACTGGATTGTTCTCCAAAGGCCCACATGTTAAATGCTTGGTCTCATCTTGGTGCTATTGGGAAGTGCTAAAAACTTTAAGAGTCAGGGCCTGGCCAGAGGTCTTTTGGTCATTGGGGGCATGCCTGTAAAGGGAATTGTGGAACCCTGGTATCTCTACCTTCTCTTTCTCCCCCTCTCTTTCTCTCTCTCTCTCTCCCTGGCCATGAGGTAAGTGGGTTTAGTCTATCACACATGTCTGCCATGACACGCTGCCATAGGCTCAAAGTGACAGGGTCAGTCATGCACTTGAAACCTCTAATATTCTTAGCCAAAGTAAATCTTTCCTCCTTATAAATTGACAATCTCTGGTATTTGTTGCAGTAACAGAAAGCTGACTAACACACCAGAGAAGACCATAGCAATAAGTAACATTTTTGTCTCTCCCATCCTTTTGAGTTTCTGTAGCTGATCCCAAAGAATTAAGAGCCCAAATGGCCCAGTTATTACGTAGATCCTTCAAAAACTATGAAAAAGGGTCCAGCTTTATAACCTGTACCAGTAGTTATCAAATTTTTTGATCTCACTTCCTAAAATTATTGAGGGGCTCTAGAGTTTTAGTGTTATGTGCAGCCAACCTACTGATATTTACTCAGAACTTTAATTTACTGATATTTACTCAGAACTGATATTTGCTCTGTTAGAGTTTTAAAAACTACTTTTGCTAATTCACTTTAAAACAATAATAAATTGATTAGTTGAGATAAGTAACACATTTTTGAGGGAAAAAAAATGTATTAAAAAAAGAACTTTGTTGGGTATATTGACACATGCCTGTCAGTCCCAGCACTCTGGGGGCCAAGGCAAGAGGATCTATGCAAGTATGAGGCCAGCCTACCCTACAGAAAACCAACCAACTTCCAGGAGCAGTGGCCCATGCCTATAATCCCAGCAGCTCGGGAGGTGGGGGCAGGAGGATCTCAAGTTTAAGAACAGAGGCAGTCTGTGTAATTTAGCAAGACCATGTCTCGAAAAGCAAAAAAATGGGCCCGGGGTGCAACTCAGTGGTACAGCACTTGCAAAGCATATAAGTGCCCTGGGTTCAACTCACATTACAAAAAAAAAAAAAAAAAAAAAAAAAAAAAAAAAAAAAAAAAAAAAAAAAAAAGGAAAAGAAAGAAAGAAAGAAAACCAACCAAACTACAAAAACTTTAACAAGAAGAATGGAATTGTTTTACATTTTTGCAGTTCTCTTAAATGTCTGACTTAATAAAAGACAGCAGCTGCCTACTTGTAGCTACTTCTATAATGAGCCAGTGGAGATATCACACAGAAAATGATTCCTAGTACACTTTGTGCACGCCATGTGAAGGAATCAAAGTGAAAAGGGCCAAGAACAGTTCCATGTTATTGTGAAAATACTTTGACCCTGGGAGGTGGTCTGAAGGGAGTCAGGGACGCTCATATGCCCAACACACCTAGAGAACCACTGGTGGGCACACCATCTTTTCAGATGATCTTTCCTCTCCTCCACCACACCTGAACTTCCTCTGGGATCCTGTCTATGAGCCCAGGCTAAAACAAATATCCTCTGCAGCCCTGGACCCCACTCCCGCCCTCTCCATTGTGCAGATCCTCTGAGCCTTCTTCTGGGGATTTTTGGTGTTTCTACCGACACAGTGTCTGCAACAGTGGGCTTAAACATAAGTAAGATCGTATGCCTGGTGCCGAATCTAGGAGTGTTTCGTTCTGCTGTACATAGGGTCAATGGATCGGACTCTACTAGATGGCACCTAAAAACAATAACATCTGCAAGTGGTCTCCCAGAAAAAGGAGCCCAGAGCCTGCCTCGGAACCTTCTGCATTTCCCTCCATCTCTGTCCCATCATCCATACTTGTCTTTCGGCTGTGAGTCACACAACCTCCAGGCACTGGGTAGAAAAGACAACTTCTTTAAAGGAGGGGAGAGCACAGTCAGAGAAGCTAAGCAGGCAGAGATGAAATTCTCTTCTGGGAGAGAAAGGAGAGAACAATTGAATCTTTGCTTCCTGTCAAAAGGCTAAGACCTGAGCCAGTAAGACCCGGCAAATCACAGTTTTCTCTTTTTTCTCTTTTTTTTTTTTGGGGGGGGAGGCATACCTGGGGCTTGAACCCAAGGCCTCCTGTGTACTTTGTGAGTGCTCTATCACTGGGCAGCACCCCCAGTGCATTTTTAATTTTTATCTTGAGCCAAGTTCTCACTAAATAGCGTAAACTGCCTCTGGCCATGAACTTGGGATCCTCCTGCGTCTACCTCCCAAGTCACTGGGATTACCGGCTTGTGCCACTGCACCCAGTAGGCACTGCTTTCTCAAAGCCTCCTCCTGGGGGCCGGTCTGCCTCTGTGAGGCCCCTGCCCTAATCTGTCATGAGCTTCACTGCCCTTGCCTGCCTGTTCCCCCCACTGCAGCAGGGCTGTCACGCAGCACCCCTGGACCCTTGTGGACACTGCACAGGTATTGAATAATGAACTACCTGGGCCCCACTTTCAGCCCACAGAGTCTAAGATCCATGTTGTATGCCCCCCTGTACCCACATGCAGGGCCTGGCATGTGGTAGGTAACTAGTAAAAATTATAAATATGTGTTAAATGACAAGGAACATATATAATCTGCATAGATTATCGGTGGTGGCCTATTTTTCCCATTGGTTGCTGCTATGGTTTGAATGTCCTCCAAAAATCCATACTTGGAAACTTAATCTCCAATTTCATCTGTTAATGCTGTATGAAGTGGGGCCTTTCTTAGGAAGTTAAGAAGGACAGATGAGGTCAAGAGGGTGGGGCCTCCATGATGATGTTCCTATCTTTATAAGAAGAAGGAGACCTGAGTGAGCACACTTGCCGTCTCACCATGGATGCCTCTGCTATGCTATGATGCAGCAAGAAGGCCTCCCTGCACGTCAGCACCATGTTCTTGGACTTCCCAGTCTCTAGAACCATAAGCTAAACAAACCTCTATTCTTTATAAATTTCCAGGTCTTGGCTATTTTGTTATAGTGATGGGAAAATGGACTAAGACAGTTGCCCACCACAAAATTAAAATGAAAATTCTTAACTTCTGTGCCAGAAATTGTGTCAAAGGTGCTGTTGGATTAGCTGCAATCAAAGACAGCTTCTTTAAGTGGAAAATCTGTCCATCCCCTTCACTTTGCTGCCTTTGAGGCTGAATCCCTTACAGGCACCTGTCCCTTCAGACAGGGGTTCTAGTCATGATTTGAGCAGAGAATGATAGAGAAAGCATCTACATTAGAAAAACAATTTGAGAAATACAAAGGGGGTTCAATGATAGCCCTTAAACAAGAGAACATTCCAACACCCTTCTTCCCATGTTAGTTCTTATGAAAGAGACCAGATGGCTGAACAAAGCAGAAAGAGGTCTGGGACCCACCCTCTCTGCCCAGAGAACCCTGACTCAGTGGATAGGAAAAGGTGTCCCAGTGCAGGCATCCAAGGGCCTGGGATGGATGGCCTACCTGCTTTTGCTTCCAGCCACCTGCCCCAGAAGAGCCAGCCAGGCCCTGTGCACCAGGTCTGTGATGTCATCTCCCTGGGAGGAGCAGGCTGAAGCGGGGCCATGAGAAGTGCCCCAGCCTCTAATCCTTCCCTCTCTGCACTCATCATTGTCTTCCTTGACTTTTACCTTTCCATTGGTATAAGGGCCCCTCAAATCAAAATTAAATGCCGTGTTTTGAGGGCTTCTCCAACCAGAAGGATGTCTACCTTCCCTGCTAGGAGGTCTAAATGGCCACAGATAACATGGACTTTTATCTTATTTCATTTTATTTTGCTGGCTTTTTTGGGGTGGCTATTAAGAGAGGTTAGTCAAAGGAGCTCTGGGGTAGGCTTATTTGCAAATTTATTTATGTATACTCATTTTAACCTATTAACTGATAGTACCTTGAAAATTACTTATTTGACACATCTTTGCGCCCTTTTTATTATATTGAAAGAGTGCTGTACAGCTATTAAATACTCTGTGTCGGTCCTAGCTTGGAACTAAGAAATGCTGAACCCTCTCCCCACACCGGCCCCCCACAGGTGGGGGTCATTAGAAGGGCATTTGATCAAGGGACTGTACGGGGGCAGGGTGGTCGCGGGACACACCGGGCCTGCACAGTCCCTCAGGCTGTTCCCGTGGGCAGCATGTTATCGCAAGTAGGATGAACGACAGCTATTTCTGCCCTGCTTCTGGAAGGGTGTGACAATCGGCTATGGGGACAGAAGGACGAGGTCCGTGGCCTGCTCAAGGATCAACAGGAAGGCTTGTCCTGAGATGGAAGGAGGGGGAGAGGCGAGGGGAGCTGGGGTGAAGCAGAGCCCCAGAGAGCTGCTGAGGGGTGCTGGGGCCTGGGGCGCTGGCTGAGCTGTCGAGGCTGCCACGGGAAGGGAGTTGCCGTGGCTGAGCCCAGCCCCCATGGCAAGCACACCTACCATCAGATCCAGGACCCAAGGGCTATGGCATCACCAGCGCACGCCAGAGATCCTGAGCCTCTCAAGATGGAGTTTGGTCCCAGTCACCAGAGCGTCACAAAAGCAGCTGCCTGGTCACCACCCCAGGGGTCTGAATTCAGATCTGGGAAAGGCCCCTGGGAAGTTCATTTCCAATTCCCAGGGGACACCACTTCGGTCTCAGCACACACACACACACACACACACACACACACACACACGCACACACCATTCCCTGCATTATTGCTTGTATGGCCAGTTTTGTCCACCAAACTGCCTGGCTCATCCCAATGCCTTTCCGAACCCTACTGCATCACAGACCTCCCCTCACCTCTTTCCCTGGTCTCCCCCAGAGGCCGCCAGGGGAGGTGCACCTGCAGACCAGCACAAGAGGTGGGTTGAAGCCCACCCTGATGCCTCCTACCCACAGAGCACTCACTCAGCACTTGATGTTTTGGGGAAGAGGGAGCTGTTCTGGTTTATTCTAAATAAAATGTTTGCAGTTGTCTATCACAGCTTAATATGGTCTGCATGAAATGCTAATGATTTAGACCGTATATGAGCTTTGTAGTAAAATACCCATAAAAGTGCTCCTTTAACCACTTTACAGTGTATAATTCCATGGGATTCAGTATGTTCATAGTGTTCTGCACACACCCTTTCTACTTAGGTCCAAAACATTTTTAGTACTCTAAAGTCAAACCCCTTACCTATTAAGTGGTTTCTCATATAAAGGGAATCATACAGTAGTTGTCCTTTTGTGGCTGGAGTATTTCAATTTAACATGTTTTCAAGGTTCATCTGTGTTATACCGTGTGCCCTTGCTTTGTTCCTTTTCATGGCTGAATAATATTCCATGAGACAGATAGACCACATTGCTTGCTCTTTGTAAGCTTGCACTTGACCCTTGCTGCCTACTGGCCTGACCACCTGTCTTCCTATCCCCTTCTCTACAAGGGCAGGAGCTTCCCTCTCTATTCTCTAGCACCCAAAAGAATGCCTAAGACACAGCAGGTTCTCTTAAACTTGTAGCCTGACTGACCAGCTGACTTTTATTCTTCCTTCTTACCTTCAATTCAAGAGATGGAGGCAGAAGAACTGTGTGTTTGAGGCCAGAGGCAGCCTGCATAATTTAGCCTGACCCTGTCTCAAAATAAAAAGTAAAAAATGGGCTGATGGTGCAGCTCAGTGGTAGAGTACTTACAAAGTATGTGTGAGGCCCTGGGTTCAACCTCCTAGTACTGAAAAAAATAAAAACAACAAACAAACAAAAAACAATAAATGGTGCCAAGGGCCTTTGGCAGGTAATATTTCTGAATAAAATGGACTAGTATGAAGTTCCTGTCCCTGAGTAACTACTTGACCTAGGCCATGAGTCTCATGACCACCTGTCTACTCAGGTTTCCCATTACAGTGACTGTAAAGCCAGCTTCCTATCCATCCCTACAAAAGCCTGAGTGCTTGCTTCCGATTATTGAATCAGACACATTTTCTTTGGGAGACACCAGAAAGCTATAACCTCCCAGTTTCAGCAAATTATTTTCAAACTTATCTCAAGTGACATGATTTCAGTATGTGTAGCACAGAAGTGTTTGAAAGGCACCCTGTGAAATAATGTGAAAACTACTTCTGCCAATAGCCTCAAAAGCAGAATTCTCTTAAAAAAAAAAAAAAAAAAAACAGTGTACATTCTCATTTTGCCACTTATAGATGCATGAGAA
Organism: Pedetes capensis; assembly: GCA_007922755.1. NCBI lineage: Eukaryota > Metazoa > Chordata > Mammalia > Rodentia > Pedetidae > Pedetes > Pedetes capensis. Next base: position 65,729 of record VMDO01001212.1, on the reverse strand, counting down.
TGGCTAGCAGAAATCTTGTTCCCAAAGGTTACAAAATACCTTGCAGCAGAGGTGGCTCTTTGGTTTGGTGATAAAAAACGATCACAATGGCCTATTCATTTACAAAGGCCAAGTCAAGACTGAGGATACAGTCTAGAATTTTGTAGGCAGTTACCAACAGCTGTAAAAAGTGCCAGGAATCCTGGGCCAGGAAAGAGTCATCAGAAAAATTGCAGCAATGGAATCTTCAAGGATTAAAGAGGAGCAATGATAAAATATCAGCTCGACTAATTTCTGCTGTAGAAAATACATCAGAGGGGTGACCAGTCTGCCTCGATTTCACTTCAATTCAAGAAATCTCGAGCTTCTATCTGTGCCAGGGTTGTACATGGACCAATGAATATAAAGCAGTCATTATAAGCTCGACCACAGGAAAACATCTTCCTCTGAGAATCATCATCTAAGGGATGACTAACCTTCACCAGAGGTCGGGAAAGGCCCTCAGAAGAAAAGTCATCAGCCCATCTTTTTGGCAGGAGAAGAAGGGAGAATCCAAGGAAACTCACAGCTTTCTTTTTTGGCTATCAGGGCAGATGAGGCTAGAACTCACCAATACCTCAGGGCTAGACTTGGAAGGGAGCTAAAGGCTGCATTTGAACACCTGCCAATTGAGGTGCCTGCAAAATTCTCCTGTGGCACTTGTGGAATACAGCAATAATAATAATGTATTTTACGTTTTTACTTCTACTGAATTCTTTCAAGACTACAAACACACACTCCATTTCACCCTCTTTTAAAAGCCGGAATGCTAATTTTTTATGGTTGAAGTTACTCTTAAATTATTCTTGGCCATTAACTTAGATTTGTTTAAACTCAGAGATGTCCTTTGTCTTCTCATCCCATGCTGAGGAAACCCAGATCGTTTCTGGTCACAGCTGCAGATTTGCGGTTGTAAGTGATCTCTTGGAAAATTGCTGTAAAGTTGCTGAAAATATCCTTTTAAAGTTTTTATTTCACTTCATGATATAAAACACTTTAGCTTTGTTCTTGTGGCTACATCTCGATCCCTGGCATTTCCCCAAGCACTACACATTATCAAAGAGCTTCATGCATTTTTAAACAAAATTAGCCTACTTTCTCAAGCCTTTCTTTTTCTAGGGACTTCAACTTTAAAGATCTGTTCTAGCAGAAAAATCCAGAATGAACTAATTTTTGCCTCCATTACTACACTACATATCATATAGATTTTTTTTTTGCCTCCATTACTACACTACATATCATATAGATTTTTTTTTTTTTTTACTTTTCTATTAAGTATATCCTTGGAAATGATTCAGTCCTTTGTTTTTCTGGTGAGATCACTTTTTTTCCTTTGGGTAGGCATTATCTGTTACTATGGAATTGATTTTTCTTTGTGTATCCAAATTTGTTGCTGATTTATAATTGTCTAATTTTCAAAATATGGATGAGGATGAAACATAGGTCCCTATTTCATAAGAAGTTATTTTAAAAATATTTATTTTAGCTTGATGCTATGATCACAAACTATATTTTAAAAGATTACTAAACATAAAATATAGGACTTGTTCGTAGCAAAATTTTACCCAAATAATAAATAAATAAAACAATCAGAGAAAAAGCAAGGAGAAATATTTGCAAAGTATCTAAATGAAATAGTTAATATCCCAATTTTGGTATAATCATTACTATAGAAAGAGCTCTTATGAATGAATTAAAAAAAAAAAAAAAAGCACTCCAACAGACAAAGAGGTTGTTGTTGTTAGGTGTCATCGAGTTGAGTCCGACTCAGAACGACCATTGTACAGCAGATCAAAACACCGATTCTGTGCCAGGCAAACGATCTTATTTATGTTTAAGCCCATTGTTGCAGACACTGTGTCAATCCATCTGGTGGAGGGTTTTCCTCTTTTGCATTGACATGCCACTCTCCCAAACATAATGTCCTTCTCCAGGGACTGATCCCTCCTGACTACATGTCCGAAATATGTAAGACGCAATCTGGCCATTCTTGCTTCCAAGGAGCACTCTGGTTGCATTCCTTCTAGGACAGATTTATTGGTTCTTTTGGCAGTCCATGGTATATTCAATAGACATCTCCAGCACCACAATTCAAAAGCATCAATTCTTTTTCTATCTCTCTTGTTCAATGTCCAGCTTTCACAACCATATGATGCCATTGAAAATACCATGGAATGAGTCAGATGCACCTTCGTCTTCAATGTGACATCTTTGCTTTTCAATACTCTAAAGAGATCTTTTGCCACAGCTTTTCCTAGAGCAATGTGTCTTTTGATTTCTTGACTGCTGCTTCCGCGGGTGTTGATTATAGAGCCAAGCAGAGCAAAATCTTGGACAACCTCAATCTTTTCTCCATTTATTGTGAAGTTGCGTGCTGACCCAGTTGTAAGGATTTTTGTTTTGATGATGTTTAGTCGTAACCCATATTGAAGGCTATGATCTTTGATCTTCATCAGTAAATGTTTTAAATCCTCTTCACTTTCAGCAAGCAGAGTGGTGTCATCTGCATAACGCAGGTTGTTAATGAGTCTTTCTCCAAACTTGATGCCACGTTCTTTCTCATAAAGTCCAGCTTCTCGGATTATTTGATCAGAGTATAAATTGAAGAGATAGGGTGAAAGTATACAGCCCTGACGCACACCTTTCTCAACTTTAAACCACTCAGAGTTTCCTTGTTCTATTCGAACAACTGCCTCCTGGTTCATGTACAGATTTCTCATGAGCACAATTAGGTGTTCTGGTATTCCCATTTTCCGAAGTGTTATCCATAATTTGTTATGATCCACACAATCAAATGCTTTTGCGTAGTCAATAAAACATAGATAGACATCTTTCTGATATTCTTTGCTTTCAGCTAATATCCACCTGATATCAGCAATGATATCCCTAGTTCCCCGCCCTCTTCTGAATCCCGCTTGCTTTTCTGGTAATTCCCTGTCTATATACTGCTGCAGTCGCTTCTGAATGATCTTTAGTAGAATTTTGCTGGTGTGCGATATTTATGATATTGTCTGATAGTTTGCACATTCAGTTGGATCCCCTTTTTTGGGAATAGGCACAAATATGGATCTCTTCCAGTCAGTTGGCCAAGTAGCTGTTTTCCAAATCTGTTGGCATAAACATGTTAACACCTCCAGTGTTGCATCTGTTTGTTGAAACATCTCTATTGGTATCCCATCAATTCCTGGAGCCTTGTGTTTCACCAGTTCCTTCAAGGCAGCTTCCACTTCGTCCTTCAACACCATTGGTTCCTCTTTGTATGCAACCTCTTGGAATGGTTGGTCATCTACCAATTCTTTCTTGTAAAATGACTCTGTGTATTCTTCCCATCTTCTTTTGATGTTTCCTGCATCATTTAATATTTTCCCTGTAGAATCTTTCACTACTGCCACTCGAGGCTTGAAGTTTTTCTTCACTTCCTTGAGCTTGAGAAACACAGAGCGTGTTCTTCCCTTTTGGTTTTCTGCCTCCAGCTCCTTGCACATGTCATTACAATATTTGTTTTTGTCTTCTCAAGCTGCCTTCTGAAATCTTCTGTTTAGTTCCTTAACTTCATCATGTCTTCCTTTTACTTTAGCTGCTCAACATTCAAAGACAAGGTCCAGTGTCTCTTTTGACATGTAATTTGGTCTTTTCTTTTTTTCTTGTCTTTTTAATAACTTTTTGCTTCCTTCTTGAATGATATCTTTTATGCCATGCCACAACTCGTCTGGTCTCCTATCATTTGTGTCTAATGCATTCAACCTATTTTTGAGGTGGTCTCTGAACTCAGGTGGGATATACTCAAGGTCATACCATGGCTCTCGTATACTTATTCTAATTTTCTTCAGCTTCAGTTTGAACTTGCATATGAGAAGTTGATGGTCTGATCCACAGTCAGCACCTGGTCTTGTTTTGACATTTTGTATAGAGCTTTTCCATTATCTCTTTCCACATATGTAGTCAATTTGATTCCTGTATGTTCTGTCTGGTGAAGTCCATGTGTATAGTCTCCGTCTATGATGTTGAAAAAATGTATTTGCAATGAAAAGGTCATTGGTCTGACAAAATTTTATCATGTGATTTCCAGCTTCGTTTCTGTCACCAAGACCATATTTTCCAACCACTGAGCCTTCTTTGTTTCCAACCTTTGCATTCCAGTCACCAGTGATTATCAGTATGTCTTGATTGCATGTTTGATCTATTTCAGATTGCAGAAGCTGATAGAAGTCTTCCCTTTCTTCATTTGTGGCCTTAGTGGTGGGTGCATAAATTTGAATAATAGTCATATTAACTGGCCTTCCTTGTAGATGTATGGATATTATTCTATCACTGACAACATTGTATTTCATGACAGATCTTGAAATGTCTTTTTTTGATGATGAATGTAACCCCATTTCTCTTTAGTTTATCATTCCCAGCATAGTAGACCATATGATTGTCTGACTCAAAATGGCCTATGCCAGTCCATTTTAGCTCACTCATGCCTAGAATGTCAATGTTTATGCATTCCATTTCTCTTTTAACAATTTCTAATTTTCCTAGATTCATACTACATACATTCCATGTTTCAATTATTAATGGATGTTTACAGTTGTTTCTCCTCATTTTGAGTCATGCCACATTAGCAAGTTGAGCACGCTGGGGCTTTAGTCCATTTCCGTCATCACAGTAGACTCTCCTTTGAGGAGGCAACTCTTCCCCAGTAGTCTTTTGAGTGCCTTCCAATTTGGGGGGCTCATTTTCCAGCACTTTATCTGACAGTGTTTCTTTGCTATTCATAGGGTTTTCAATGGCTAGTTGTTTCGGGAGTGGTTCACGAGGTCCTACTCCCTACTCTGTCTTAGTCTGGAAGCTCAGCTGAAAACCTGTCCACCATGGGTAAACTTGCTCATGTCCAAGGTTACAGTGGCAAAGTTCTCAGCCTCCTCGCAACACAAAAGCCCCCACAGTGTGGCAAACTGACAGACGTGTGGGGCACAAAGAGGTAGAGAATATAATTAACCAATTCACAAAAGGAACTTTAAAGGCCATGAAACAGCACACCAGTAATTCCAGTGACTCAGGAGGCAGAGACAGGAGAATCACATGTTGGAGGCCAGAAGCAGCCTGTGTAACTTAGTGAGACCCTGTCTCAAGATAAAAATACAAAAGGGTCTGGGGATGCAACTCAGTGGTAGAGCACTTGCAAAATATGTGCAAGGCCCTGGTTCAGCCCTCCCCCCTCAGTACTGAAAAAAAGAAAGCCACAAAAAATGTGAATATGGAAATGAGAAAAACTCACTGATTAGATTAGCAATATGGTTTAAGAAACAATCCCAAACTACCTTTACTGACTGGCATTTGAAAACAGCATGGGGCAGGAAAAGTAGGAATAACATCTGTAGAGAAATTTGACAGTATATATTAAAAACTTAAACATGGCTGTTATTTAACCCAACAATTCTATTTCCAAGAAGACATACTAAGAAAATCACTCACTTGAGTAGAGAACCCTGCAGAATGTTCTTTGTTGCTTTATTGTTTGTGGTGGGTGGGGGAGGGATAACATTTCCTGTTTGTTTAATAACAAGTGTATATTGCCTTTGTAATAACAATAATAAACCTATTACTATCTAAGGGAAAAATAAAGCATGTGACTGAAAATTTCCAAAAATTGATGGTAGAATATTTCTTTCTTATATACCACAGAGAAAAGCAATAACACTTGATTTAGCATAATTTGAGGAACCTAGAGGTGGCTGAGCTCTAGAGAGTGTCTGCCAAACCTCAAGGTCTTACAAAGACCTATCATATTAAGGCTGATTTAAGCTAGCACAGTGTTAATAGCTAGGAAAGTGTTAGGGAGCTGAGGTTCAGTTGGATCTACTATCATAAGAGACAATCATTTTTCATAGAGACACCATTGTTGGTGTAGAGAGCTCTTGTTAAAGTAATTTTAAGTGTCTATGGAAACAATATTAGTTTCTCAAATCCATTTTTATACAATGCAATGTTCAATTTAAACCTGTGACTAATTAATGAATGCCTACTACTTTATTATGAGTTTTGTAGTGACTTTTTCATCTATAAATAAATTGATAGGGGCTGTAAAATAGTTTCAATGCTATTAAATGGCTTTTGCAATAATTTAACCTTGGAGAAATTCACTGAATAGAATTAAAGACTGGCAATTTCTCCAGTATATTGTTGTAGAGGTCCTCAAGTCAGGTCTGACTCATAGTGGCCCTCATAGGGTTTTGAATGGCTGATTATTTTGGGATTGCATTGGGAATGGATTGCCATGTCCTTCCTTTTTTTTTTTTTTGCTGTGCTGGGGATGGAACCAGGACCTCAAAGAGCTTAGAGCAGCACTCTACCAACTGAGCTAAATCACAGCTCCTGCATATTGTTTAGTGTCCTAACCTCTTGCATTGTCATTTGTCTGATTTTACAGCTATTTATTTATTTATTTATTTATTTATTTATTTATCTTTGCAGTGTTAGGGATTGAACCCAGGGCTTTGCTGCATGCTAGGCATGTGTTCTTGCTGGGGTTTAGCTCAATTGGTTGCACTCTCTGAGGCCCAAAGTTTGATCCCCAGCACTGCAAAGATGGGAGAAGGACGTGACAATCCACTCCTGAGACAATCCTGAAAACAATCAGCCACTGAAAACCCCATGAGGGTCGCTGTGAGTTGGAGCTGACTCCACAGCACCTCACAACAACAATAAAAACAATAGCCAAGTGCTCTACCACTGAGCTACATCTTGCTTTTTGAGACAGGGTCTCACTCTGTGGCCCAGGTGGGCCTTGAACTCACTGCGTACCCCAGACTGACCTCAAACTCACAATCCTCTAGTCGCTACCTCCCAAAGGCTGAAATTACAGGCATGTGCCACCATATCCGGCTGTTTTTACACTTTCTTTGTGTCTGTTATTCATGTAAAAAAAATGAAGCAAAAGCAGGAAATACAATAGGAGACTGACTGCATTTCCTTTCAAGATTATTCGGGAATATTGTTGAGCAGGCTCTCTCTGATTCTCTAGGGACAGTTCCTTTGTTCAGATAATAATGACAACTGAGTATGGCCCAGATTCTTAATTTTAGATTTTCTTTGTCCAGTAGATTTTCAGGTGATTCCAAACTGGTTAAAAATATATATATATAAAAAATATATATAATATATATAATATATTAAAAAAATATATAAATATATAAAATATATAAAAATATATTTAAAAACTGGTTAAAATATATATAAAATAAAATAAAAATAAATGTATATATATATATGTGTATATATATATATATATATATATCCTCAGCCTGTAGCCATAGCCCTGTGGCATCCGATCCCGTCAGATCTGGGAAGCTAAGCAGGATTGGGCCTGGTTAGTACCTGGATGGGAGACCGCCTGGGAACACCAGAAGCTGTGGACTTGGGAGAAGGACCTGGCAACCCCCTCCCAAAAATCAGTCTGCCATTGAAACCCTATGAACAGCAGAGAAGCACTAACAATAGTGTTTCCCCTGTTGTACAGAGGATCGCTATAAGTTGGATACCGACTCGACGGCATCTAACAACAACAACATATATCCTCAAATGTTGCAGTCTTCTTGCCCTGTGAGGACATTAACTAGTTTTATTAACCACTTAGTGTCATGGTCTGAATTATGTCCTGACCCCCAAAATTCATGTGTTGAAATTCTAACCCCCAGTTTCAGCATGCCTTTAGAGGTAGGTCCTTTAGAGGGGTGATTAAGTCAAGATGAAGTCATTGGGTGGCCTTAATCCAGTTCAACTGGTGTCCTCAAAGGAGATCAGGACTCAGATCCACACCTAGGGAAGGCCATGTGAGGACAGACGGGGCAGACCACCAGCTGCAAGCCACAGAGAACACCTCAGACACAATGCACCCTGATGACACCCAGCTCTTAGGCTTTCGGCCTTCAGAATTGAGAAATTAAATTTCTTTTGTTTAGCTATCCTTCTGTGGTACTTTGTTTTCGCAGCCTTAGGAAACTAATACTCTTAGCTAAGTCATTTCAGCATGCCTTTCCTGACAGACTAAATAGAAAACAACTACTCCCTCTCTCCTCCTCTTCCATCTTCTTCTTCCTTCCTTCTTTCCTTCCTTCCTTTCTTTCTTTCCTTCTTTCTTTCTTTTCTTCTGTCGTCATTTCCTCCTCCTCCTTCTCCTCCTCCTCCTCCTCCTCCTCCTTTTTCCTCTCTCTCTCTCTCTCTCACACACACACACATCCCCAGCCCCTAAATAAATTCTTAAGTTCTTTTTTTAATGGCCTTAATGTCTTGCTGAATCTCTCAATAATGTTAAATACATCTTCCATATTTCTATGACAGTCATGTTTTTAGCCATTTGAACATTATACTTTGACATACAGGTTAAAAAAAAAAAATCAGTAACCTAGCGGGCCATGGTGATGCACTCCTGTGATCCAAGCACTCAGGAGGCTGAGAGGCAGGAGGATCAAGAGTTCCAGGCCTGTCTGGGAGATATAGTGAGACTCTGTCATGACTAAAAACAAAAGAAAACAAGACAAAACCCAATAAACCTCTCTGCCGATTCCCTTTTGCTCGACAATTATTCCTCCTGAGTACTCATTTCCAAATGTTCCATTGTTAATTATTTTGCTCTCTGGGATATCAATCAACAGGTTGTCAATTCGTTATGATCAGTTGTCCTGCAGTTGTTTGCTTCTCTTTATTCATCAGATCCAAAGCTCATTCTCATCAGTATTTTTTCCTTTTTTTTTTTAGCATCCCTTTGGGACTTGAGATAGAAATTTCTACAGCCATCATTTTCCAGTGCCTGCAGGTAGTTCTTCCTCTTTGGTGTTACCTTAGGTTAGAGGGAGCTGAGAGTGCTTTACCCTGAAGGGTCCAAGCCCTGGAAGGATTTTCAGGCTCCATGGGGACCTGCCCAGGGAGGAACAGAGGAGGCTTTTCCAGGGAAAATAAGCTTTTGGAAAGATGTTAGCCTGTCTCATCACTGAAGCCGCTCAGCTGGGGAGTATGACATTGAGTATTCTGTATCAGCACCCTTTAGTGATGCTAGCAGACATAAAATCTAATATAACCCCTTCACAATTCATCTGGAACCATTTCTTAATCCCTCTAGGTAGAATCAGACACTTTATTCACAGCAAGGCCTCTCTTATTTACATTAATAAACCAACTATTCCCTAGCACTAAGGAGGATTGGATTCCTCCCATTTACCAAAGATAGAGAACAGACCCTATCTACAGAATTCGATGGGAGGAGGTCATTTTTATTTAGAATAGCATTAGATAATTTTCAGTTAGGAAAACATGTATTAGTTTATTCAAGGCACCAAAAGCCAATGAGGGAAGCTCCAGCCCTCTGCAGAAAATAGCATCAGTGCATTTGGAAGAATTAAGTCTCTAACAGGTATTTAATTAAACAATTATTTAAAATTATATAGGTGATTTTTGAGATAATTAATGGATTAATAATTGTTGTTGTTAGGTGCCATCGAGTCGGTTTCGGACTCATAGCGACCCTCTGTACAACAGGGGAAACACTATTGTCAGTGCTCCTCAGCTGTTCATAGGGTTTTCAATGGCAGAATGATTTTTGGGAGGGGGTTGCCAGGTCCTTCTCCCAAGCCTACAGAATGTGGTGTTCCCAGGCGGTCTCCCATCCAGGTACTAACCAGACCCGATCCTGCTTAGCTTCCAAGATCTGACGGGATCGGATGCCACAAGGCTACAGCTGCAGGCTGGATTAATAATTAGTGGGCACTAATTCAGAGGCGCTGGGATTTGGCTCAGTTGGTAGAGCGCTGCGCTGCAGTCTCTGAGGTGCTGAGTTCAATTCCCAGCACCGCAAAAATGGGAGAAGGACCTGGCAATCCACTCCCAAGGCAATCTCGAAACAGTCAGCCATTGAAAACCCTATGAGGGTCGCTATGAGTCGGATACCGACTCGACGGCACCTAACAACAACAACAACAATTCAGAGGCAGAACCCAGGCTGGGCTGGAGAAGGGAGGAGGAGGGTGGGAGTCAGCTGGGAGACAGGGGATCCCTAGTGAGTAAGCTCTGGACACCAAAACAGCAAAATGACCACACTGTTTCCTTTAATTTCCAAGAGGAAATGGACAGTAAATATTTCGCATGGCCATGTCTGGAGGAAGTGTGCTGCCTTCTGTCTGGGAGTAGGGCTGCCGGCTGGGCACTGCTGAGTCATGCCTTTGGACTCTAAGAAGAGCCAAGAGCTCTATGTGCTAAGCATGTGCCCACCACAGACACCTACTGTCACCATCTCATGGGGTGTACCCGTCTCCTGTTCTCATTCCCTCTGCAGGCGAGCAAATGAAACTCAGCTCAGAACTCTGGCCACAGTCAATTAGAGGCCATGTTGGGGCTAACTTCTGACCTCTGTTCTCATTGATTCCTGAAGGTCGTGCTCTGATAGGCCACATGGGCAGCCAGAATTCTAACCTGGCTCATCAAATGCATGCTGGGTAAGCCTGGAATCAAGGAGCATTTTCTCAATTATTTTATTTTACTTATCTAATAAGCAATATTGTAACAATGATTGCATAGGATTTTTAAAAGAAAAAAAGAAACTGTAATCAATGAAACCTGTTCATTGAAATGTGAAGGATAACCACTGTTTACCCTATCTCCTTACCTCACAGCCTAAAGCCTTCTTCCTGTGTTTTCCTACGGTTTGATTTTTTCTTTAAAATTTGCTCTTCATGTGCCTTTTCTGCAGTTTTTTTCCTGACCATGTCCCTAAAACCCATTTTTGTTGCATTGTACACAATTTTGATATTACACACAAGTTCTTCTTATATCTTCTGCCAGAAGAGGCGGAGTTAACCCACCCTAAGAATGTGTTCGCTTGCAGCTGCAGCCCGGTGGCCTCCAATCCTGTCAGATCTTGGAAGTTAAGCAGGGTTAGGCCTGGTTAGTACTTGGATGGGAGACCACCTGGGAACACCACGTTCTGTAGGCTTGGGAGACAGACCCAGCAACCCATTCCCAAAACCAATCCGCTATTGAAAACCCTATGAACAGCAGAGAAGCACTGACTATAGTGTTTCCCCTGTTGTATGTAGGGTCGCTATGAGTCAGATACCGACTCACTAGCACCTAACAACAACAAGAAGAATGTGTTCATCAACTGACATTTAGTGACTTCCCAAAAAATATTTCCGACACTATCAAAAAATGCTAGGTCTGAGGATATAAAATGACTATAACACAGGCTTTGACCTTAAGAAGCTTTACATTGGGGAGTAAAGAGAAGTAAACAGTGGCAGTACAACTGATAATAATCAAGCAATCCAGACCAACCTTCCTGCTGATGATAACTTAAAAATATGTCTGAATATTTTTCAGAAAGTTTAATGACATCTGGGAATCAATATGACGGTGAAATGTCACTGGGCTGCAATGTGGAGAGGTGAGCATCTTCGTGCATTTTATAGTGTAATAAAAAATGCCTGTATTAGTCAGCTTTCTGTCACAGTGACAAAAATCCCTGAGAAAACCAACTTAAAGGAGGAAAGGTTTCAGAGGTTCCGGTCCATGGTCGATCGGCTTCTTTGCTTCTGGGCCTATGGTGAGCCACAGTATCATGGCAGAAGGGCCTGGCAGAGGAAAGCTGTTCATCTTATGGCAGCCATGAAGCATGGAGAGAGAGAGAGAAAGAGGAGGGATAGGGATAAGGTATAGTGCCCAATGGTACTTCCCCAAGACCCACTCCCTTCAACCAGGTCCCACCTTGTAAGTTTCCATCACCTCCCTATAGACCATCAAGTTCTGAATCCATCATTGGGTTAATCCACTGACAAGGCCAAAGCCTTCAGGATCCAACCACTTTCGAAATCCCTATCTCTGAACACTACTGCACTAGGGGCCATACTGTCCACCCATGAGCCTTTGGCAGCCAATTTAGATTCAAACCCTAGTAACACCTGAGGCTGGGAAATTTATAAAGAGCAGGTATTTATTTCTGCATGGTTCTGGAGCCTAGAAAATCCAAAGTTAAGGGACCAACACATTCAGATGTCTGATGAGCGTGGCTCTCTGTTTCCAAAATGGCGCCTTGCTGTTGCACCCTCAGAGTGGATGAGGGCTAAGTCCTCACATGGAAGACAGCAGAAGGGGAAGTAACTGAATGCTCTGTGATGTCTCTTCTGTAAGAGCACTAATCTTATTCACGAGAGAGGGCTCCTCCTGGCCTAATGACTTCTTAAAGTCTCTACTTCTTTACATCAATTGAGCTGTAGAAGGAAATATTCAGATGTATCAGTGAGGCATGCATTTGGAGTCACTTTTGTGTGGAGGTACTGGTTGAGCTCAGATAAGTGATTCAGAATCTGTGCTGCTCATCTGAGAGCCTCATGAAGATGGAGCCCATCCGAATACCCTGATAGGAAAATTCCCTACTGCAGGCACACAGCATAAATTTCTGATCCTGAGAAGGAAAAGTAAATCAAAAGGAAATCAGCCTGGCATGGACTGGAACCAGATTTAGAGTCCTTTTGGAGACCCAAAAAATTTCTAGCTTCAAAGATAGATCAGGGTGGTTCTCTATTGCTATAATGTCCAGGTATGTGACAGAAATAAATGAAAATATTTAATAGGGGAAGATAGCATTATTCTAAACTTCACATTATTTTTTCAAATACTTTCTCAAGCATAATATCAAGTACATATTAAAAATTAACCCAGACATCACATCATATCCATTAGGATGGTTACTGCTGGGGAGAAAAACAGAAAATAACATACTGTTGAAGATGAAGAGAAATTGGAATCCTTAGGCATTGTTGATGGAAAAATGGTACAGCCATTGTGAAAATAGTGTGGGGGTTCCTCAGAAAACTAAAAATAGGGATTAGGGGCAGAGCCATGCACAAGGCCCTGAGTTTGATCCCCAGCAACACACACACACACACACACACACACACACACACACACACACACACACACACATTTAAAAATAGAATTACTGTATGATCCACCAATTCTACTTCTGGGTATATACTCAAAAGAATTGAAAGCAGAGTCTCATAGAGATATGACTACACACTTGTCCATAGCAACCTTCTTTATAATAGCAAAAACATGGAAGCCCCTGAATATCCATTGAGTCATGAATGTACAATCAAAATGTGGTATATCCTTAAAATGAAAGCTTGAGGATATTATATTGAGTGAAATAAGCCAGATAGAAGAAAAATACTGTATGACTCCACTTAGTTATCATTCTCTTTGTCTTAGTCTGCTTTTTGCTGCTATAACAGAATATCACAAAGTGGGTAATTTATAAAGAACAGAAATTATTTCGTACTGTTCTGGAGGATGGGAAATCCATGATTAAGGCACTGGCATTTGGTGAGGGTGTTCTCACTGCACACTTATGTTGTGGAAGATCAAGAGAGCAAACCCACTCCCGTGAGCCTTTTTCATACCAGCTTTAATCCATTCATAAGGGAATATCTCCCAGAAGGGCCTACCTCCAAACACTCTTGCATTGAGAATAAAGTTTCCAATACATGAATTTTGAAGGATACATCCAGAGCATGGCCACTGTCAACTGAATGACTTTATCATAGAAAAAAACAAGATAATCTATAGAGGTAATAATCCAGTTTAACAGTATTGCTGGATGAAAGTCAATGTGTTAGTCAGCTTTATGTTACTATAACAAAAAACCTGAGATAATCAACTTAAGAGGGGGAAAGGTTTGTTTTGGCCTCTAGTTTCAGAGGTTTCAGTTCATGATCAATAGGCCTTGCTGTTTTTGGACCTGAGATGAAACAGTAGATCATGGTAGGAGCACATGGAAGAGGAAGATATTCACTTCATGGCATCTGGGAAGCAAAAAAGAGAGACAGGAAGGAGCTGGGGGCCCATGTCCCCTTTAAGGGTACACCCCACAATGACCAGAAAACCTCCTATGAGAACATATGTTTTAAAGTTTCCACTACTTCCCAATAGCACCATAGGCTAGGAACAGAGCCTTTAATTTGTGGTTTTGGAGGTTTGCTATTCATAGGGTTTTCAGTGGCTAATTGTTTTTTTGGGAGTGAGTGGCTGGGTCCTTCTTCCAAGGCTATAGTACATGGTGTTCCCAGGTGGTCTCCCATCCAAATACTAACCAGGCCCAACCCTGCTTAGCTTCTGAGACCTGACGAGATCGGACATCACAGTGGTATGGCTGCAGGGCACCAATTTTGCTGATAGGTATATAATCAAGAGAAATGAAAAAATAAGACCACATGAAGACTTATACATGAATGTTCATAACAGCATTATTCATAATATTCAATAGGTAAATAATATACCAAGCAGCCCTAATGTCCATCAGTTGATGAATAGATTAATCATATATGGCATATCCATGCAATGGGATATTATTCAGCAATGAAAAGAAATGAAGTAATAATATATGCTACAACGTGAATGACCCTTGAAAACAATGTACTAAGGTGAAAGGAACTGGTAGCAAGAGGCAATATATTGTGTGATTCCATGCATATGAAATGCCCAGACTAGGCAAATCTGCAGATGAGTGGTTGCCCAGGGATGGGAAGAATGATAGAGTTGGAGAGCAAGTACCACAATACAAGTTTTCTTTGGGAGTGGTAATAAAATATTTGAAAGTTGATTATAGTGACAAGTGCATAATTCTGTGAATACACTAAAGCCATTGAGTTGTGTGCATTCAACTGTCTGCTACACTGAGTTTTCTGACCAAGAGAAGAGAGAAAAAGTGTCCTCTTGGTTTGCCAATTTTTATCTTTAACAATATGGAGCAATAGGAACTGTCCTACATGGCTGGTGGTAGCATACATTGATACAAAGCTTTTGTAGACAACTTGGAACATTGAGTAACTTTGAAGAAACCTAGACCTTATGACCTTGCAATTCCATTGCTAGCTATTTCTAGTGCAACAGAAATGTTTTCACATGTGTACCAAAAGATGTTTTGTAGGAGACTTATTCAAAATAGTTCCAAAGTAGAAGCAACTCAAATATCCATTGATGGCAGAATAAATAAATTGTGGTATAAATAAATTGTGGTACCTTTTGCACTGTTTTTGTTACTTAAGGTTGTTTTGCTATATATTACCTTTTTTGCTTCCATATGAATTTTAAGATTATTTTTTCTATTTCTGTAAAATACGTCGGTGGAATTTTGATGGGGATTGCATTGAATCTGTAGACTGCTTTTGATAGTACAACCATTTTCACAATATCAATTCTCCCAATCCATGAGCAAGGGAGGTGCTTCCATCTTTTAATATCTTCTGTGATTTCTTTCTTTTGTGTTTTGATGCTTGCATTGTAGAGATCTGTAGGGGCTTTAGTTAGATTGATTCCTAAATATTTAATTTTTTGATGTCCTATTGTCAATGGGATTGTTATTTTGATTTCTTTCTCTTCCTGTTGCTATTGTTATAAAGGAATGTTACTGATTTTTGAGTGTTAATTTTGTATACTGCTACTTTGTTGCAGGAGCTAATTAGATCTAAGAGTTTTCTAGTATAATTTTTAGGGTCCTTTACGTATAGGATCATGTCATCTGTGAATAGAGATAATTTGACCTCTTTTTTCCCTACTTCCCTTTTATTTCTTTCTATTGCCTAATTGCTCTGCCTAGAACTTTAATCATAATATTGAATAAGAGAGAAGAGAGTGGGCATCCTTGTCCTGTTCTCAGTCTTTGAGGGAATGCTTCCAATTTTTCCCCATTTAATATGATGTTGGCTATAGGTTATAGAACTGTACTGGTTGTAGAACTGTACCTCTCAATCTGTACAAGAATCAGCTCAAAATGGATTAGAGACCTCAACATAAAACTGGAAAGTTTAAAATTACTAGAGGAAAAGATAGGGAACACACTCCAACACATAGGCATAGGCAAGTATTTTCTTTTTTTTTTTTTTTTATTAGAAATTTTTAATGTACATCATAATGTGATTCATTTTGACATGCTTTTCGTTGTGACAATTTTCATATATGCAATTTGATAAGCATTATTCATATAGGTTACCCCTTACACTCCTCTATGTTTCCCCCCTCCCCCCTTCTTATCTAAGTTTCCCATCCAAGTCTGGCAAGTATTTTCTTAATAAGACTCGAATTGCTCAGGAAACTGCACAAAGACTGCAACAAATGGGATTACACAAAACTAAAAAGCTCTGTACAGCAAAGGAAACAATTAATAGAGTAAAGGGAGAGCCCACAGAATGGAAGAAAATCTTTGGCTCCTCCACATCTGACAACAAACACCAAAGTAACAAATAATCCAATAAATAAGTGGACAATGGACCTGAACAGAAAGTTCTCAAAAGAAGAAATACAAAGGGCCAATAAACACATGAAAAAAATTGCTCAATATCCCTAGCCATTAGAGAAATGCAAATCAAAATAACACTGAGATTCCATCTCACTCCAGGAAGAATGGCCAAGATCAACAAAACATAAAATAGTAACTAATGCTGGCTAGGATGTGGAGAAAAAGGAACACATTTATACTGCTGGTGGGACTGTAAATTAGTTCAGGCACTTTGGAAATCAATATTGAAGTGCCGTAGAAAACTAAAAATAGAGCTATCATCTGATCCAGTTATACCATTTCTAGGAATATGTCCAAAGGAAAATAAGTCATCATATTACAGGGATACCTTTATTCCATATTTAGTGCAGTACTCTTTACAATAACAAGAGTATGGGACCAACCCAGATGTCCATCAACAGAGGTTTGGATTAAAAATTGTGATATATATGCACAATGAAATACTATTCAGCAGTAAAGAAGAATGAAATTACATCATTTGCAGGAAAATGGATAGAACTGGAGAGTATCATTTTAAGTGAAATAACCCAGACTCAAAAAGAGAAATACTGCATGTTCTTGCTCATATGTGGGAGCTAAATCTACCTTAAAGGAAAAATTATATATCTATATCTATATATAGATAGATATAGAAAATAATTAGGGTACAACCCATTGTTGCATACTACTGTCATTACATGTTAATTAAAATTCTTTTTTTCTTCTTTCATTTATTCTGTTTTGGAAAATGTTATACATGGAAATAAAGCAAAACTGATTTAATAGTTGCATAATGGATATATCAATGACTTATTATTCTGTAGTATTATCTATAGTATTATCCTACTAACATGTATAAATAAAATACTAATAAAAAAAGCAGAGAATGAAATGGATTAAATCTAGTGATGGCAGCATGCCCTTGTGTATAGGCTGTGGTGGTATACATAGGAAGTGCTTGGCACCACAATGGCAGGACTTGGAAGGTCACATGAAAAGAGGTGGGATGATCAGGAAATACTTTGGGGAGCTGATGCCTACATACATCTTACTGAACGAGTAAGAATCAGCCTTATAAAAATGACAGAGGAGCTTCTATTTCTGATAATATAGCAGGTTAAGTTTCTCAAAATGGTACTCTTGCTGAAAAATCGATGACAAATGAATTAAGAAATATTTTTCAAAATATATTAAAAGCACCATAGAGCTGACAAAATAGTAAGGAACTACCAAGTCAAAATTCTAAGTGGAAACCTAAATAGGTAAGTGGAGTTCAGATGCCTATGCCTTGGAGCCTTCTGTCAATCTTGCCTCATGGAACAGTGCAGAAAAATGAACACCTAGAGCAGGATTCCCCAGTTCCTAGGCTATGGGCCAGGCCCAGGCCATGATGGGTTAGAAACCAGGCTGCACAGCAAGAGATGAGTGGTGGGCAAGTGAATATAGCTTCATCTGTATTTACAGCCCTTCCACATCCTGAAAACCCAATCCCCAGTCTTTGGGAAAATTATCTTCCACAAAACCAGTCCCTGATGCCAAAAAGATTGGTGAGGGCTGACCTAGAGTATAACCAGAGTGGAGTTGGTCTTTTGGGAGACCCCCCTCCATAAAATTGAGACAAACAAAAGTCTATTCCTTTAGTAAACTCCTGTCAAAAAGACTTTAAGAAAAATTGAATCAATATTGAGCAGGGTATGGGAGGTAAAATTTTCCCTACAGGATCATAACCACAGGCTAGCCTTTGTGTGGGTTTGCAGATCAAAACCATATATCTTGGGTGGTCAAAAAAACTCAAGCTTTAAAGTTATTTTAAACTTCTCCTGGACTAATAACATCCTAGGACTACTAAAGAAAATAAACACAAATTCTCTGCAGAAGAAAGTACCTTCATCTTGTTGTTGTTGTTGTTGTTAGCAACCCTCATAGGGTTTTCAATGGCTGACTGCTTCGGGATTGCCTTGGGAGTGGATTGCCAGGTCCTTCTCCCATTTTTGAGGTGCTGGGAATTGAACTGGGGACCTCAGAGACTGCAGCGCAGCGCTCTACCCACTGAGCCAAATCCCAGCCCACCTTCATCTTAGGATAGATAAAACCCCAAAGATAATTTTTCAAGGTTAGTGACCAATACATAGTCAAAGCAAACAAACATGCAAGATAATCAGACACTTGGAGCAAGAACCAGTGAAACTGTGCTGCAAGGACTTCAAATAGTTATCTCACATAGAATATAAACAGTAATACTTGGTATTTTTTAAAAGAAAAACTTATGAAAAACTATAAGGCTCATGTCCGCAGGAGATAAAGAACAGTAAAATATGACATGGTAGGTTTGAATAAATAACCAAACAGAATTTCTAGAAACTAAAAATAGAATAATTGACATTAAAAATCCATTAGTTAAACATAAGAAGAAAAAATACATAAAGAGAGATTTAAAAACTTGTAGAGTGAGAGCTAATATCTGTTTAATAATAATTCCAAAAGAAGACAAAAGAGAGTATGAGAAAGAAGAAATATCTAGAAGCTAGGCGGAGTGGCACATACTTATAATACCAGTACTTTGTGAGGCTGAGGCAAGAGGATTGCTAGTTCAAGGCCAGAGGCAGCCTGCATAACTTAGTGGGTCTCTGCCTCAAAATTTAAAAAATTTAAAAATGGGCTAGAGGTGAAGTGCTGTGGTAGAGCACTTGCAATAGGTTCAACCACCAAATACGAGAGAGAGGGAGAGAGAGAGAGAGAGGGAGAGAGAGAGAGAGAGAGAGAGAGAGAGAGAGTGGGAGATAATGGCTGAGAATTTTTCAACTGAGGTAAGACTCTAGAGAGTTGAATCCAACAAATACCAAGCAAGAAAGGTATAAGAAATCCACACCAAATCTCATTACTGTGAAACTGAAGAACACTGCAATCAAATCAAACTTTTAAAAACGCAGGGGAAAAGAAGACATACCATATATTCTCAAATCTAATTTGCACCCGAATCTAACCTGCACTCAGGTTTTGGCAATTCCTTAAACAAAATAAAGTTAGTTTGCAATTCTAATCTGCTCCATTCTTTCAACCACTCCTTGTCCATAGGGCAACAGAAAACATATAATAGTGAAGTGATGGAGAACACTGATAACATTTCAGTTATGAGCAATGATGAGTGTAATGAGTAATAGGTTAATAATAATAATAATAATAATAATAATAATAATGTTATTGCACTGTATTGTCTTATGACATGTACAGCAGCTCTATAAATTTCCCCCAAACCAGCTCTTGACTGTGAATCTAATGTGTATGCAACCCTAATCTGCATCTGATTTTTAGCCCTCTAGAATTGTTGAAAGTATGTGGGTTAGATTAGAGGATATATGATATTACCTTTAAAAAAACAACAGACTTAACATCTGACTATTCATTGCCAACAATGAAAGTCAGAAGACAGTGGAATAATGTCATCAATGTGCTGAAGGCAGTAAATGCCAGCCAAGAATTTTTAAACCAGTGTAAACATGTTTTAAGAAAGTGAGTGACATAAAGACATCTGTAGAAACAAAAACTGTGTTTTTGAAGGGCAAATTATCAACTAGGATAATTCAAAGAATGATTTTTAGGTAGAAGGACAATGATGTCAGAAGAGAGTACGGTGGTGAAAGTGGAACAATAACAATCAAAAGAAAAAGGAGACTATATAGGTAAAACAAATCACAGATTTCTTATAAGCACTGTGGCTAGAGTAAAAAGATAAAAGTAAAGAACAGTTACATATAAGTAGGTAGAAAGATAAACAGAGTGAAGTATTTCCAAGGTTTTTTCGATTGTCCAGGAGTAGGCTAAATGTACTGATTAATTTAGACTTCAAAAGGATAAAGATTTATGCCATAATTTCTAGAATAATCATTAACATAGAAACATGGGATATCACTTCCACACTAGTAGATAATTTTTAAATGGATTGATAAAAACATTCAATTAATCCAAAAACAGTTCAGAAAAGAGAGAAAAAGTTTTTAAGTTTATCATGAAATCAGAAGATGATTAAGAAATAATGAGTCCAGTATCATGGACATCATGGTGGGAGGTCACTATAAATGAAGTGAAAGAGGGCATTCATTTTTTGCAGTTATCAGAGGAAGACACAAGATGAGAACAGGAGCAGATTCTCTGTTTCACTCTCTGGGGACTCATGGCCTCCCAGCTTCCTCTAAAACATTTGATTTTATGGTATGTTTTCAAATGTGTATATTGTCCAAAAATGCTATAATTCATAGCTATTGTCCAGCGGATGCCCCAAATGAAATGGATTCCCCTTCCAAGCATCCCCTTAGCCCCTTCTCCTTTGACTGGCCTGTGGGTTCACAAAAACCACTTGAACATCAATCTGCATTATGAATGTTCCCCTTGTTACTGGCAAAGCTGCTCTCTCCAGGAAGAAAAGTGGCCTTTGTTGGATTTGATGAATTCTCTTCCTCATATAAGACAAATAGTTTTTAGCAACATGAGAGCTGAGCTTGGGAGCCATTGTGTAAGTTTTCCTGTGCTGGGTATTGTGATAAATTGAGACTTTTGTTTTGTTTTGTTTTTCTTCCTTACAGAGGAAATCAAATGCAGTAGACCTCTTGATGATGGGCTTAAGCTCATGTGGCAGAGCCAACAAAGTCAGGAAGTTCAAGTGATGGCTCCTAGGTGGATCCAAACAAAAATGTCACCCCCACCTCATGAAATAGAAATCATTAGGCTAAAGCAAAAGGTACAAGAAATGGTCCTTTTGAATTCAAGTTTCTATCATCTCTTTGTAGATGATTTCTCTCTCTATTTTTCAGTCATTCAACAAAAATTTACTTAGCAACTACCAGTATCTACCAGCACTGTGGTCGTCAGCATCACCAGTAAGTAGTCCACTTTGTGGAGGAAGGACAATCAAGCACATAGACTAGTAGAGCCTCACCTATGCATTTATATGGCTGATATAAGCCCCAGAATGGGGAAGGGAGGGCACAGGAGATCTCCACTGGCACAGGACAAAGGGAAATTCCTTGAGGTAGGCTGAGCAGTATTGAGCTAGGAGAAGGTGAGAAGTCTAGAAATTCCAGACAAGAAGGGAAGTTTGTGCTAAGGCACTGAGGCATGCAAACATGCCATTCCTCAAGGCACTGCAAGTTCCATGCTTCAGGGAGGCCAGAGAGGAGGTGAGTGAGATGAAGCTAGGGAAGTAATTGTTCAAGTCCAAATAATTTCTCTATGACAATTTGAAATTATAGGCTCCCATGGGTAGAGAGGAAAAGAATCCCTCTGGCATGTAGTCATGTCATTATCTTCATCTTCATTTTTAGTAAACTAAGGATCCAGAGGTCATGAAAATGTAAGTGATTAGCCAGGCACAGTGTCTGCAATCCTAGCAAATTGGGAGTCTGAGCCAAGAAGATTAAGAATTTGAGGCCAGAGGCAGCCTGCATAATTTAGCAAGACATTGTCTTGAAATAAAAAAAAGTTTAAAAAGGGGGCTGAGTGTGTAGTTCAGTGGTGGAGCACTTGCCTGGCATATATAAGGTTCTGGGTTCAACCTCCCAGTCCTGAAAGAGGAAGAAGGAGAAGGAGCAGAAGGAGGAGGAGGAAAAGAGGAAGGAGGAGGAGGAGGAGAGAAAAAGAAGAAAAGGAAAAAGAAGGAGGAGGAAGAGAAGAGCAGGAGGAGGAGGGGAGAAGAAGAAGAAGAAGAGGAAGAAGAAGAAGAAGAAGAAGAAGGAGGAGGAGGAGGAGGAGGAGGAGGAGGAGGAGGAGAAGGGGGGAGGGGAGGAGGAGGGGGAGGAAGAGGAAGAAGAAGGGGAGGAGGAGGAAAAAAAGAGGAAGAGGAGGGGAAAAAAGAGGGAAAAGAAAAGAAAGGTGAATGATAGCAAAAATGGAGGCAGATTTAGTTGCAATACACATTACTATTCTATAATCTTGAGAAAACTATTTACAGTCTTAGGGATTCTACTTATAAAACAGTAGGAATATCTAGACCTGGGCATGGTGGTATATGTCTATAATCCTAGCACTAGAAGATTGCAAGTTCAAGGCTGGCTTAAGCTATATCCCACCTCAAAAATAAAAAAGAAAAATATGTTCCATAGGTTAGCAAACATGAAATTGTTTGATGAGTCTTTGGTGGTGCTGGGGATAGAACCTGGGGCCTCACATGTGCTAAGCATGCACTCTGCCACTGAGGTACACCTGCAACCCGTGTTGATGAGATTTATGATGAATATGGTGGAATGGTCATGACAGTCATATTAAGGAACACTGTGCCTAGCCTTAGCATTGTTATGATCCTAATCCTAGTCCTCATCATGCCAACTCTGAATGATGAGAATGGAAAGGAAAGAATAGAGAAGTCAAGGAGAATGAAAGGGTGGGGTGGAGGAGTACAGAATCCCAGAACCTCTGGGAAACATTGACAGGAAAGCCTGTATGTAAAATGAGGAAGATGGTATGGAGCCTTTGGCTGGGCTACAAAAGGGTCAAGAAGCAGATGTGGCCTGTCATATGGCAAGTGGGTAAGTAAAAAGTGAGTCTGTGAACCAACAGCCTGTCAGTCAGCATGTTTCTTGAGCAGTTATGATCACACTCATAGTGAAGATATGATCATACTCTTGATTTTTTTAAAAATAAAATTTCCAGATCAAGGAAATCCTATGTTGCTAAGTGTGTTCAGGGCCCTGGTCTATGCTTCTAAGATGGCACCTGGAATGCTGTGTCCTAACATGGCAGAAGGGACAGAAGATGGAATCACAAGAGGGCCTAGGCTCATTCCCTCCAGTCCTTTATAAGGCACTAATGTTTATGAGGGTGATTTGATCACTTCCCCAAAGGCTCCATCTTTTAATACTACACAATCAAGATTAAGTTTCCAGCTGGGCATAATGGTGCATGTCTTTAATCCCAGTGACTTGGGAGAATGAGGCAGGAGGATCACAAGTTCAAGGCCAGAGGCAGCCTGTGTAACTTAGTGAGACCCTGACTTAACATAAAAAATTTAAAAATGGCTGGGGGTGCAGACCAGTGGTAGACTGCTTGTGAAGTATGCACAAGGCCCTTGGTTCAGTCCCCCAGTACTGTGAAAGAAAGAAAAGAAAGGAAGAATGAAGAAAGAGAGAAAGAGAAAAATAGAGAAAGAAAGAGAGAGAGAGAGAGAGAGAGAGAGAGAGAGAGAGAGAAAGAAAGAAAGAAAGAAAGAAAGAAAGAAAGAGAGAGAGAAAAAAAAAGGGAGGAAAAAGATTAAGTCTCATCATGAATTTTGGAGGGGACACATTCAAGCCATAGCAGGCATTAAGTTTCCTTTGGTCAAATTTCTGAAATCCTGTGGTTTAATGGAAGCCTGAACTCTCAGGGCAGCCCCCCAAATCAATCTGCTTTATTCTGTGATGTAGCTTATACTAGTGTTTTCCAAACTAGGCTCCATGGACCCCTACCATCATTCAAGATGTTTATTAGTGATAATCAATGTTATGCAAACCCAAACAAATTAGGTGAGGGTGGAGATCTGACAACAAAGTTGGAAACACTAAGGAAAATGAACAGGCTTATCTACCATAGGACCTCTTGGATCCTTTAAAGTAATAATGCATCTGTGAATGATTAATCTAGAGGTATATTTGGGAGTTTCTGAAAAGGAAACTTTTGGGGGTGGAATATCTGTTTTGCAGAATGCTAAACCATAGTCCTATGGGAGAAGGATGTGGTAGTCCACTCTTGCAAACAATCCCGAAACATCCATTGAAAACCCTATGAGGGTGAGTACAAGAAGGACCTGACTAGACAGCATATAACAATAACCAAACCATAGTCCTAATGTTACCAATCAGCTAGTCGGGGTCCTTTTGGTCTATCCAGATAGAAATCAGGCCAGGCAAGGAAAAACTCTTCAGGGGCTTGTCTTTGACAGTTTTTGTATCCCTTGATGTTTGACAGCAGCAAGTGGCATCTGCAGATAGATCTAGGAGCAGCAGAAGGTGGCATCTTCTAATATTATAGTTCTTCTGCAAGCCTCAGGTACCAAGACCCTTAGCGCTACAAGCATAACAGTTCTTGTGTAGGCCTAGGGTACTGGGACCCTTAGCCCTACAAATGATAAAGCTTTTATGTAGGCCTAAAAAGTTGAGATTCCTCAACCCATGGCAATGGTTGGTGTTGCAGCTTCCAGGCCTAGGTATTGGGATTCCTCAGCCCTTGACAGCAACCATTATTTTTACTATGGCTGCTGTCATGGCTGCCACCACTCAGGAAGCAGCTACTACTGATCCATTTGCCACTGTTGCTGCTTCTGCCACTGTTGGCCTCTGTATTTGCAGTTCTGCCTCTTTTGTAGCTATCAATGCAGCCAGCCACTCTACTCGTTTTGAAACTCAGCCTGCCAACCACCCAGTTCCACATCCAGTGCTTGTCAGGGCTGGATGCTTCCCATGGTTCCATCTCTACCACTTGTCAAGGTTGCTGGCAGTTCCCATGGCTCCTCCACTTCTGAGGCCTGGCCTGCCAGCTGTTCCCCATGACTTTGCCTCTTCTGTACCCTTCAAAGCAGCTGGTTGTTCTGCCACATCTGCAGCTCAGCATGCCGGCTGCTGTGCTGTCACTGCTGCCACAACTTTGTTGTCACTGTTTCTGCTGCTACCACTGCCCCCCATATCTGCTGCAGCCACTTCACAGTCTGTTGCTGCTACTTCTTTCTTTGTGTTACCAGCTCAGCCCACGCCACTAAAAGTAGGCAAGAAAGGGCCACTTGAGAAAAGTCTTTTATTTGGGTCTAACATTACAACACCAGAGGTGGCAGCACAGGAAGGTGTTTCCCATTGGCTCATCAAGTGAGCTAAACAGCCTTCTTATATAGCCAGAAAAGGAGTATACTCATCAATCATAGCAGTCCTTTTATGGCAATAAAGTTTTGTGTTTTCACTAATCACAGCATTGTTTCTTTGCACCAACCAGTCACAGAAGTCTCTCTGCTAGGCCTCCAGGAGCAGTTCTCCCCCTGTGGCCTGGGTAGAGGGAAAGTCTGATACAAGCTGATTGAAATAGTTGTGGCTGGGATTGCACTTTAGGGAGCTGGATCAAGTAACCAATCACTGTGTAGCTTCCCCAAGTTATCTGTGCAGTGTTCAAGATGGCCAGCACTAGCATAAGGTGGTTCAACTGGCTGTTCAACCAATAGTCCTTTTGCTCAAGGTATCCAGGGCAGTAAGGGAGAGTCCAACAGCTGTCAGGGAGTGACATTACCCCGTTTCCTAGCATCTTTGCTTATTTACAGGAAAATAAACTTCAGAAGGAATGCTCATAATAAGAACTTAAAGAATTTACCATTAACATGAATAGTGATTTCAAGGTGCTTTAACAATACTTAACACCTGCCAAGCACTCCAGGGAGAGGAGGATCCCCTTAATCTATCCCATTAATAATGCCATATGGATGAAACACTAGTACTAATTATATTGCCCATCATATACTGTTTGAGTATTCTACATGTTGAAGGGGAGTTTTGTGCAGGTATGAAACTATAGTTCCCTTGTGTATATCATTGTCTTAAGCATTATCCCCTAGGACAGGAGTGTCCAACCTTTTGGCTTCTCTGGGGCGCACTGAATAAAGAAAAATTGTCTTGGGATGCACATAAATTGCATAATATAATTAGTACATATATATGATTAAGGGAAGGGGTCACAAAGAAAAGAAATGCTAAAAAACATGATGTTAAAAGATTTTTTGGAGGTGCCGTACTAGCTATCCTGGGCTGCATGTGGCCCACAGGTTGCAGGTTGGACATGCTTGCCCTTGAATGTAGCTTAGCTCAAAAAATACATTAAAATTTTTTATCATGATCAATTTCAAATGCATGCAAAAGTGGAAAACAGAGTGTAATGAACTCTCAACCTCAGCAGCCATCAGGTACTGACCCTCTTGTCTCCTCTACCCTCCTAACTCTCCCTTCTCACTCCTGCCAAGTAGATTAGTTTGAAGAGAATCTCAATCATTATTCCATCTCTAAATATTTGAGGGTATATATTCAAAATGGATAATACTTCTCTTTAAATCACAATCATAATACTATCAACACACCAAAAAAAATGAAATAACTGAAATCATGTTAAGCATTTCTTTTCAAGTGAAATTATTAAATAGGCAAAGTCAAAAGTTGTCTATTCGTTATCTTTTGCATTACTGTAGCAAAATACCTGACAGACCAACTTAATGAGTAAGAATAGATTTATTTTGGCTCACAACACAGAGGGTTTTAGCCCATGATGGTGGGGAGGCATGGTGCCAGCAGTTGGCAGGGCCTGTGGTGGATGACTTCACATCATGGTGGATCAGGAGAAACACAGAGCTTCCTGGAACTGGAGGTCCAGATAAAACCTTTAGAGGCCTGTCTCCAGAGACCTACTTCTACAAGTCAGGTCCCACACCCTCTACACACAGCATCACCACTTGAGAACCAAACATTTAAACACATGACCTTTGGGGGACATTTTAGATTCAAACCATTAACAAGTTTACTGATCACTCACTGTGTGCCAGGTACTGTGCTAAAAGCCTTATTAACTTTCTTTTCATCCTCACAGCTACACTCAGATGTAGGTACTTTAGTGCCTATATTAGCCAAGGTTCTGCAAAGAGACAGGACAATGGAAATACAGATACAGATATAGATAGATGTGGATCATATAGATATAGATACATGAGAGGAGACTTATTATGGGATTCTGTCATGCAATTGTGAAGCCTGTCAAATCCCAGGAGAGACTACCTGCGAGATGAAGGCTATGGGATGCTAGGAGCATGGCTCACTCCAAACCCAAAAGCCTCAGAACCGAGGAAGCCACAAATGTAATGTTGAGTCTGCACAGAGACTTGAGAATCAGAGGTGCCAGTGTAAGTCTGGAGTACCAAGGCCAGAGAACCTGGAGTTCTTATGTCCAAACCTGACATACAGCTCCTCAGGAGACACAAAGTCATCTTTGTGCTCTGCCTACTCCTCCAGCTGATTGGATGGTATCCACCCACATCAGTCACCTCTGGAAACTCCGTCCTAGATACACCCAGAAGCAATGCTTTACCAGCTCTATAGGTAACCCTAGTACAGTCAAGGTGGCACCTAAAATTACCCATCACAGTGCCCAATTTGAAAACTAAGGAAACTGGAAACTGCCCATTAGACAGCCCCCAGCTCCATGAAACCTACAGCCCTATGCACTCTGTCACTTATTGGTTATCTGACTTCCTACAAAATCACTTTAAGTCTCTTACATTCCTCTCAATTTTCCTTTCCTCCTGATAAAGTAGATCTTGCCTACAGTTATACCACCCTGGCATCTGATCCAATCAGATCTCAGAAGCTAAGCAGAGTCTGGCCTGGTTACTACTTGGATGGCAGACCACTTGGGAATACCTGGAGCTGTAGGCTTGGGGGAAGGACCTGGCAGCCCACTGTAAAAACCAATCAGCCATTGAAAACTTTATGAATAGCAGAGAAGCACTGACATAGTGCTGGGCATGGCACAGTGTCAGGGAGTGTTCTGTCTATTGTACATAATGGCTGCCATGCATTGGACTTGACTCTACAGCACCTAACAACAGCAACAACAAAGTAGGTCTACTCTAGGGGATTCACAACTCATGTGTAAGACAGTTAGGAGGTGCTAATCTGTTCTGCATGTGCTGTGTGTTGGGGGGGCACCTAAATTTTATTCTGATCTACTAAAGCTAGTCCAGTATCAAAATCCAATCAGTCCTCGGAGACATGACCAGTCACCTCAGGCAATCAGACTTTATCTTGCAGTTCCATCTCCCTCCCCTGTGCAAGATGGCCCCAGAGCACATGGGGAATTAGAGTGACTTATTGGGTGGGAGAACCATATGATTGCCCCCTTGTCCCTGGGTGTCTGTAGGGGGTGGGTTCCAAGACCTCTACAGATACCAATACCCATAGGTGCCTAATTCTCTTATATAAAATGGCACACTAGCCAGACACAGTGGTACATTCCTATAATCCCAGCAACTTGGGAGGCAGAGGCAGGCAGATTGCAAGTTCAAGGATATAGGCAGCCTCAACCCTGACTCAAAATTTTAAATTTTAAAATGGGCTTGGGGTGCACCCCAGTGGTAGAGCACTTGCAAAGTATGTACCACACCCTGGGTTCAACCCCCAAGTACTTAAAAAAAAAAAGCATACTATTCACATATAACCTATACACATCCTCCTGTGTGCTTTAAATCATCTCTAGATTATATTTCCTAATACAACGAAGATGCCATGTAAATAGTTGTACTATATTTTTATTTGCATTATTTTTTATAGTTGTATGAAGATTTTGTATTGTTTTTTCCCCACATATTGTCAATTGAGTCTGCAGATTCGGACTCCGTGGATATGGAGGGTATCTGTATAACTGATGGTTCGAGCCAGGGCACCCTCCACCATGGGAAAGAACCACAGTGAGAGTTGTATGAAGGTGGCAGGCATAAATTGGCACAGTTCCAAGCCACCCTCACCTATGTGGATCCTTTGCAGGCCTTGTCCTCTTCCCGAATGGCTGAACTCTGGATCCCCTCTGCTTAGCCATGATGCAGCAAGTGTCTTTCGAAAGGGCTACCTCCAGGCTAGTGTAGGAGTGGCCTCCTTCTCCCATAATCCTCTCTGAGAAGAGAAAGAACAAGCAGAAATTCACTCACTTGTGATAAGGAAAGGACACTTGCTCAGACTAGCTCAAGTGGAAGGTAGTCTGTGAGAGGACACAGAAAACCTGTGGAATTCCACTTCCCAAGAGACAGCAGACACTCAGGGCCACAAAGCTCCCAGGTGTCTGTCCCTCCTGATCTCCCCACCTGGGTTCCAGAGGCCTCTCATCCCAGCTTCTTAGAGCTCATCTATTCCCTGTGTAAGGCTGGAGAACTGTGGCCAAACTGAGTGGTCTAGCTGGGGGTAATCAGATGCAGGTATAGAGGTATGACCCAGGTTCTCAATTGTGTGTATGTGGCTAAGAGGTCCAGGGCAAGCTTTTGTGGTTGTGGCATAGGTGTAATATGTGAAAATTTAAGTTGAAGCAAAATCTGAAAAAAAAATCTGAAATTTGGAACACTTCTAGTCCCAAGCATTTCAGACAAGGAATCTGTATTTGCATCTTGGACTGGCTTTATGTGGTTTTTATTATTAGCAATTTTTAACTCAAATGAGGATATGCTTCTTCTTATAAAGCAAGCTCTCTTGTAGCAATCTTTGGACATCTATGGGGATGTGTTTACTTTTGTTCTCTAATAAAGCTCACAGGCAGATGCTCTTTGCAAAGCTTCCTTCTTGCTTCTCTCTGCTGGGGAATTCCAGGAGGAGAGTCATGTGACCAACCAAAAGGTGGCCTGCTGTCCTTCTAGAAAGATGCATCAAATATGCATTTGTTTTGGGAATTCTTTAGTGAAATTCTTTTCACGGTGGGGATAGTATTAGGGAATAATTCCATGCAGAATGGAAAGAGCAAGCAGCTGTTTGAGTATGATTTTAACCAAATAATATCAACTGTGAGAAAAGATGAAGATTGGTCACACCAAAAAGTCAGCTAATGCTACCATTTAAAAACTGCTTTTAAAAAAACAACTCCTCAGCTGGGAACAGTGGCTCAGGCCTGTAATTCCAGCAGCTCCAGAGGTGGAGGCAGGAGGATTGCAAGTTGGAGACCAGAGGCAGTCTGCATAGCTTAGCAAGACCCTGTCTCAAAATGTTAAAAAATGGGCTAGGGGTGCAGCTCAGTGGTCCAGCACTTGCAAAGCATGCAAGCGCGAGGCCCTGGGTTCAACCCCAGTACCAAAAAAACAAAAAAACAAAAAGAACAAAAAACTCCCCCACCCCAGAAAAACCTTCAAAAATAATATTTACACAAATCTAAACCAATTGCTTTAGGATACCTCTTCTCACTCTTTTGGAAAATTGTTTTACAAAGTAGTAGAATGTTTATGATTTTGTACATAATTATGATTTGGAAAAATGCCTAACTGCCTGCCTCACCAACATGACAGCTCTAATAAGACAACTTATGAAGTCCTTACTAATCCTCTGCAAAAAAGGAAACCACTTTGCATTCTGTTTTTGCTTGGTTTTCTACCAGACTTCCAGAAAAACCCCACCTTTAATGTAAGAAAATTTCAAATGTGTTGTTCGACAAATTATGGTTTATAAGCATTCTGTGACCATAGAGTAAAGGCTGTTCCTTGAGTTCCTCTGCAGATAATGCTGCTTATTACACCATATATAGCCAGCTCTCCATGTGACCTCTGCAAAGAGGGGAAAAGGAAAGCTGGGGTGAGGAAATCAATCTCTATAGCAAGGGGATAGCTCCACAATGCCCCAAATTATGGATTTCAGAGGTAGAAGGATCACTGGAGCCCAAGAGTTCAAGGCCAACCTGGGCAAAGCTTCCTTCTTGCTTCTCTCTGCTGGGGAATTCCAGTTGGTAATTAGGAGGAGAGTCATGTGACCAACCAAAAGGTGGCCTGCTATCCTTCTAGAAAGATGCATCAAATATGCAAAGCCTTTGCAAAGCTTAGTGAGACCTTGTCTCAAAAACAAACAAAACAAAAAATAAATTTTAAAAAATGAGAGGGGGGAGGAAGGAAAACAAAAGAAAAGAAAAAAGAAAAGGAAAGGAAAAAAAAGAAAAAAGAAGTGGTAGAGATGTGCTTTATGTGGAATTAGGTTTTCCTGTTACATACCTTCCCATGAATGCAGTGCTCATATTGATTTCAACTGGGGCAAGACCAAGATACTCAAAAGGTGAATGCAGACCAAGTAAATTACCACATATGAGAGTGATTTGAAATCTCTTCAGTGAGACTGTTTTGCTCCAATATAATTTGAAAGTCTCTGTAGTATGCTAGTTTAGAACTGAACATCTTAGTCTCTTCCCAGCTCAGATGGACCATACAGTTTTCTATTCTCTGCAATGCCCTGTCAGTGCAGACGCCAGCTATGTTGTGCATTTTTGACCCAATGCATTACATGGACTCATTAGCTTTATTCAAAAATCCATCGACTGCTTGAAGACACCTGGGCCCATCCACAGATTGTGAATAATTGCAAGAATTAAATGAAATGAGCACCCCAGATCATCAGAGATGGATTTGTGCAAGGATAAGGGACAGCTGGGGCCCTCTCTGAAGGTGAATTGACACTAATTGGATAATCTAGAAACTAATTAGGCTGAAAGAGGAGAAAGAAATCACTGTTTAGCTAAAAGAGGTGTATTCTCCAGCAGAGGGGAAAAAATTTTGTGTGCCTAAAATGCAACATAAGTAGTTGGAACTCTATCAGATATGAACTTCAAGATTTATTTTCCTTGTAATGGCATTATATATGAGAATGAAGATACTGAACCTAGAGTTAGATGGAGACCTAGTTTTCCAGGTACAAAAGAGTCATATGCATGAGTCATGCTGTCTCATTGGTGAATGCTGCAGAATGAAGTTTTTGTTATGACAGTGGCAATTCTTTGAAATGAAAATTGTGTTTTGTATGCAATCCTACTCAGTGGTCCATGCACCACTCAAATGAATGCTGTAATTATGTTTCTAGTAAAAAAGTCATGTGCAGAGAGGCAAACGTCCCTTGCACATTTAGCATGTTAGGAAGGCAAACGCTGTGAATAAATCTTCTAAGAGTGTCATTGTATTAGCGCACAGCTGCTCAGAGTCTGAATACATGAGACGGCTGGTCAAATGAAGGATACCATGTGGCACCTGTAGTAGATGAAATTAACAGACTTTTGGGTGGAGGGTGTGAAATCAGCCCTATGGCTTTGTTTCTAACATCTTCTAACCGACAGGCCTTAATAGCTCTGGGCCAAGATGAGGTCAGGTTTGTACTTTCATAGCATCTAACAGTTGATACAATAACTAACAAAGAAACCACTTGCAGGCCAGAGTGTCATGGTGACCCTTGTCTTTCCAAGTTTCTGCTCCAGTGCCTGGAACTGGCTGGTGCTCGGGGCGCATGCAAACATTACACAGTGGCATAACGAGGCCTTAGAGACATGCCTTCGGCTCTTGCTTTGCTCATAACCCAGCTCTGGGGACAAGAGTGGGCATCTCGGGATGCTTCCTGGGTGTCAGGGAGCTGGGCAGGAACGGCATGAGGAACAGGGAGAAGCCACATCCTCAGCTTCCCTGGGCTTAGCAGGACCCACCCGTCCCACTATAGGAGGCCCACGATCTAAGCACCCTGGGCAAAGCACGTCAAAGAAAGGAGCCTCTGGGTTCCTGCCCAAGTCCCAAGGGACCTGTCACCTCCTGTAGATTCCAACAGAGGAAGGGAGCTGGGCTCTGCCTTAGAGAGTCCCCCATAGCACTTTGCCTCTTTGTTTCTTCTCTCTTACTGCTAGTTCTATCAACGCAGCCCCTCTCAGCTTCCGCAATGTAGGAGCCTCTCCTGGCTCTGTGTGAGACCAGGGCTCTGACCCACTCCTCAGCTGCACAGTTGCCCTCCCATCAGATGGTGTCATGAGGCTTCTCTCCAGAGTGAGGGTCCCCATGAGTGTGTGGCCTCTGAGCTGATGATGCGAGATCCCCTGTCCCCTACTGGATGGCTTTTCAAAGCAGCCAGTCCTGAAAAAGGAACCGCAGCTGAGAAGAAGGGAAAATATAAGGAGTAGAAAGGAGGGAGGGAACTAGCAGAGGGAAGTGAAGATTGTGGAAGGTGGATGGGGCGGAGAATAAATGTAGAGGGCTAAAGGGGGAGAGGATAAGATCAGTGTAAACGATGCACCTTCATGAGAACACGGGAAAAATAGGGGACCATAACCCAAATACACATGAGTTTTACTACATATTAGTCAAAAGTTTCCATAAACCTTGTAAGTTGATAAAAGTGTAACCAAAAGGGATGTAATAGTTGCATAATGGAAAAAACCAATGCTATATTACTCTGTATCCCACCATCATTTACCAATAAATGGAGGGGAAAAGAAAAGAAAAGAAACTCAGCTGAGTAGATGAGGCAACAGTGGCCCCAATCCCTCATTGATTATGAGTCATTCCTTGTCTCACACACCCTCCCCAACCCAAGAAAATTCCCCCAGGCTGATCCCCAGTGCAGCTCCCCAAGGGCGGGCCAGATGCTATCCTGGGTCAGCTGCAGCGACCTGGTCAAACTTCAGGGCAAGGGTTCCTCCTCATGCAGTGTCCTGCCATCTCTGCTCGGGAGCTGCCTGGGACCCTTACCCCTGACGATGCAGGGCTCCCATGGAAGGGAGGTTGCTTACCCTGTGGTGTGCCCCAACACATGCCCAGTGCAGGAACATGGGGGGAAGACAGTACTTTTTTTGTTTGTTGAATGAATCTCTGTCCTGCTTTCATGAGTGGCTCTCAAATGTGTGTGGATGTTTAGGGAGATTTTTTTTTTTTTAATATACATGACATAAAACTTGCTATTTTAAGCATTTTTAAGTGTACAGTTCAGTGGCAAAAGAGTGCTTTCTCATTATTGTGAAACCATGGTTACTATCCACTTCTAAAACTGTTTCATCGTCCCAAACTGAAACTGCACCCATAATTCCCTGTTTCCGGCTCCCACTAGCCCTGGGCGCCAACTCAAAGCAACCCTCATGGGGTTTTCAATGGCTGATTGTTTCAGGATTGTTTTCGAGAGTGGACTACCACATCCTTCTTCCGTTTGAGAGGTGCTAAGGATTGAACCCAAGTCCTCAGAAAGTGCGGAGCAGTGTTCTACCAACACAGCTAAACCCCAGCCCATAACCCCAAGTAACTATCATGTATTTTCTGTCATTATGACTTTGACTCTCCCATGTGACTGTCAGTTTGTCATCTTGTGGGGACTTGAGTGTTGCTGTAATGGTGAAAGCTATGCCATGGGTATTTTAGATACTAGCGGGGCCACCCGTGGTGGACAGGTTTCAGCTGAGCTTCCAGACTAAGACAGGCTAGGAGAAGGACCTCACACCCCACAGTGGAAACAATCAGCCATTGAAAACCCTATGAATAGCAGAGCAGCACTGTCAAACATAGTGCTGGAAAATGAGCCACCCAGCCTGGAAGGTCTTCAAGAAATGACTGGGGAAGAGTTGCCTTCTCAAGGTAAGGTCAACCTTAATGACAGAAATGGAGTAAAGCTCCTGGGACCTCCTTTTGCTAATGTGGCATGACACAAAACAAGAAGAAACACAGTGAGTGCAACAATAGGCTCAAACATAAAAAAGACTGTGTATGGCACAGTGTTGGGTAGTGTTTCGTTCTGCTGCATGTAGGATCGCTATGATTCAGACTCAACTCCATAGCACCTAACAACAGCAACAGCAATGACTTTGACTATCCTAAGTATTTCATGGGCTGGGATTTAGCTCAGTTGGTAGAGCGCTGTCCTTCAGTCTCTGAGGTACCGAGTTCAATTCCCAGCACTGCAAAAATGGGAGAAGGACCGGGCAATCCACTCCCAAGGCAATCCCGAAACAGTCTGCCATTGAAAACCCTATGAGGGTTGCTAGGAGTCGGATACCGACTCGACGGCACCTAACAACAACAACAACAAAGTATTTCATATAATGGAATCATCCACTGGGGTCTTGCTTATTTCAGTTAGCATGTTTTAAAAAGTCATTCATGTTGTGGCATGTGTCAGAATCTCATTCCTTTTTAAAGGTCAAATAATATTCCATGGGATGTGTATATCACATTTTGTTTATCCATTCATCCATCCACAGATACCTGCGTTGCTTTCACCTTTTAGCTATTGTGAACAATATTTCTGTGAACATTGTTGCATGTATTTGTTTCAACCTTGTTTTCAGATTTTTTGAGTATTTATCCAGAAGTGGAATTTGCTGGATCATTTGGTAATTCTATGTTTAATTTTTGAGTATTGACTATACCATTTTCCATACCAGCTGTTCCATTTTACATTCCCACCTGCAATGAACAAGGTTCCAGTTTCTCCACATCCTGACCAAAACTTATTATTTTCTATTTTTTAAAAATAGCCATTTCAGTGGGTATGCATGGGTTTGCATTTCACTAATGGCTAAAGGTGTTGACATCTTTCCATGTGCTTAGCAGGCACTGGTGTGTATTGACTGGAGAAATGTCAGTTCAAGTTCTCTGCCCATTTTCAAATTGGACCATTCGATTTTTGTTGTTGAGTTGTCAAATATGTTTTTAATCTAGACTGAGAACCCCTTAGGAGACTGTTAAGCAGCCAGCAGATGTTGTCACAGCTGTGTGACTGGGCTCTTGCTATGCCACGTGCCTGAGAAACAAGTGCTATTGGATACAATCACATAATTCCCTATAAAGGAAGTGAGATTCTGAGACAGTAAGCTGCTCAGCGCCATAGAGTGGGGACATTTACATAAATCGCTCTGAACAGCAAGAACTGCCAGGGTCTGGCTGCAGGTTCTTGGGGATCACTTTGGGGCAACAGTTAGCTGGAGCTGCTTACTGGACTCATCTTTCCGCGGATTCCAGACGCCAGGGCCCGTGGTACTCAGCAGCAGGGTACACATTTATCATCGCCTGGGAAGCTTGCAAAAGCCATTTTTCCCAGGCCTACCTACCCCATACTCCCACCGCCACACCAATTATAATGAACCTCTTGGTGGAGGGTAGGTGTGTTGGTCCTCCTTTCCCCTCGACCCCATAGTAGGGGGTTGGACCCAGGGCCTCCCAAATATAAGTACTCTACCACTGAGCTCTACCACTAGCCCGGTTGTTTCGTTTTGCTTTTAATCTTTTGAGTCAGGGTCTTGCTAAATGGCATGGGCTGCTTCTGGCCTCAAACTTGGGATCCTCCTGCCTCTGCCTCCTGAGTCGCTGGGATTACAGGTGTGTGCCTGAAAAGTGCCCAAAGAATTCCAAAGTGCACTCATGATTGGGGACCCTGCTAATCAAACCTCGTGACCCAGTTTGAAAGCTGTACATTGGTTTTTGTTTGTTGCTTCCCCGTTTGGCTGGTACCAGTGTCATCTTGCCTTGCAGTTCTTTGATCAAGGGAGTAGATGCAGCGCGCGAGTGGCGCGCACCCCAGCTCGGGCCTGGCAGGCTCTCCCGCGGTGCTGGCGCCCCCCGCGCCTCCTCGAGCCCAGCTCTAAAGTAAACACGCAGGAGCGGCTGCGGCAGGACCGGTGCAGCCCCTGCCTGCGTCTCGGCCCGCTCCGGGCCAGGCTGCTGCGGGAGGATAGGAGCGATGGCTGAGGGGGCGGCCTCCCCATCGGGCGGCGCGGGCGGCCGGGGCCTGCACAGCGGTATCATCCAGTGGTGAGCGGCTGGGTGTCCTCCCTGGGATCGGGCCGGGGCCTGGTGATTTGGGGTGGGATTGAGGGCGCGGGACTGACAGTGGGAGAAGTGGGGCAGGGAAGCCACACTCCTGCGGCTGCTCCCCTCTGGACGTCAAACCAAAGCCAAGCAGGGACCATCTGCTCTGGGGCCAGTTGTTGTCCTTAGGTGCTGTTTAGTCCCTGTCCGACTCATAGCGACCCTATGTACTACAGGCGAAACACTATTGTCAGTGCTTCTCTGATGTTCATAGGGTTATTTCAATGGCGGATTGATTTTTGGGAGTGGGTTGCCGGGTCCGTCTCCCAAACCTACAGCACCTGGTGTTTCCAGGTGGTCTCCCAAACAAGTACTAACCAGGTCCAACTCTGATTAGCTTCCGAGATCTGACGGGATCGGATGTCACAGTGGTATGGCTGCAGGCAATCTTATTCCTAGGAGAGGCTTAAGGAACTCATAGAATAGGAAAAGATATTGAAATATGGATAAAAACAGTTTCCACCACCTCCCAATGGGGCCACATGCTGGACACCAAGTCTTTGTTGCACCTGTGTTCCCAGGTGGTCTCCCATCCAAGTACCAACCAGGCCTGATCCTGCTTAGCTTCCGAGAACCGGCCCCACAATGGTACTGCTGCAGGGTTGGGCCAGAGACAAGGTCTACAGAGACAAGGTCTACAAGGACGGCGCCTTTTAATGCTGGCAGACAGGAACACACACACACACACACACACACACACACCCATGCACAAGTGCACATTTAATAGGGGAATGGGGTTATTCACCTGTGGATTTCCCTGTTCACACTTCAGGTGGGAAGCAATCCAGACTGGCCCCATCAGGGGCCTGTTGGTTGGACTGGTGCTTACAAGTACATCTGAACCATGCAGGGGTTGGCCAGAGGAGGAAATGTTTTCTCTTAGTGTGAGATACAGAGGGAGATGTTTTCTTACTTAAAGCAAATTTTAGCTTCAACAATGTATTCCACGTTGTTTGGGAAATTCACTTTTGGCTACTTAAATAGAGGCAGAGAAAAAAAACTGGGAAGAAAAATACCCTTAGTTTGTGGACTAAGGAACTCATGGGTGTGCAGCTCTTCATAAACACGAAAATAATTGATGCCAGTCCTAGGACCTTGGTTTTATAAGGTGCATAAGTATCACATGTCAGATTACATTTTCCTTCTTGTAAATTTCAAGAAATATTTATCAGGGAAGACTTTCCAAGATAAGTCATCTGAGTGAAATAAAATGAATGGTGTGTTTGTGATAAAAACCCTAAAACATCTAAATGGTTACTACTTTTCTCCAAAAGAAAATTTTTGGTGTGTCTTATCTTGCATGAGAGAAAACAATTCAATGAATAAATATTGAAGCAAAGGGTTTTTTCAGTATTGTACAACACTGCTGTTATACTCACTCATCCAGACCTCTTACACATTGGTCTTTCTTGGAAGAAAGGACTCTCACAGGATGCCTTTGCCAACTGTTTCAGGTTAACATTTAGTAAATTAGAGTTTCTTCAGTTTGCATTATGCTGCAGAAATTTGAAAGAATGATTAGAGATTCAAAAATACCTAAACATCCTCCTTAGGTCACTTATGAACTAACAAGGCAGGTGCTCTAAATCCTTTCATGTGGTAAGCTGAGAGGCCACTAAGAGTGGGCTCCATCTTAGCAGGAAGCCCAACTAACTCAAGTACCATGCCACAAATTCCTAACACCCTAGGCTTCTGATGCACAGGGTCACATTCTTCAAAGTCAGGGAGATGGCAGCGGAAGTAAGGAAGGGCCCCATTTCATCATGGAGGTTGCTGTGGGCATCATCTGTGAGCCAGACTGTTTAACAAAAAGCAGGCACTGGTGGATTTAATACTGGCATTCCAAACACAGCCCCTAAAA
Organism: Pedetes capensis; assembly: GCA_007922755.1. Classification (NCBI taxonomy): domain Eukaryota; kingdom Metazoa; phylum Chordata; class Mammalia; order Rodentia; family Pedetidae; genus Pedetes; species Pedetes capensis. The sequence goes on along the minus strand of VMDO01001212.1, from coordinate 27,224 downwards.
TGGTAAGTTGGCATCTTTGCATCCTAAAGGACCAGAGAGATCTGAGGCAATCAAGATACCCAGAAGGAGGGACAACAGGGGGAAGGGCAGGTGAGCCAACAGGAAGTATACTTGAAACAGCTCAGGAGTGTGCATGTGCTTCCCAGTGAAAGACCAGGCAGGACTTCATTGTTTTGACTTCCAGCCAGCCATTTTGTAGTTCCCCACCCGTCTAGGAACATCAGTGTCACTGTCATCTACACATGATAAATTCTCCCAGGAGAAAGGTCCAGGGGAGCTGGCCAGTCTTGGGGAATGGAAGAGAAGATTTCTGTTTCATGGATGAGAAGGCCTTCAGAGAGGAGAGAGAAGCAGTCAGAACTGTGGGGAACAAAAAAGAATAGAAAGCAGTCCTCTGGGTATGGATCCTATAGGTCTGACTGAGTGGGTGGGGTTCTGGCTTCTGACATCAGGTGACACCCTAAGAACAATTTGGTGGCACAGTGAGAAACCCTTAACCAAGGTCAGCTGCACAAGTTCTGCCTGGACACCCCTCATTTAGCCTCTCCTTGGAGCCACGTGTAGTGAAGATCAGGTTCAGCTGCAGCAGTTGAGCTGGTCTGCCAACACCCATGGCCTTCTGGCTTCTATTCTGCATTGGGGTGGAAGACATAAAAATGGCAAAAAGAGCTTCTGGATGCCAAGTAGGGTACTAGGTATGTCCTATACTCTTGTTCAGATCACAATACTCTTGGTATGGCAGAATCAAAATTTAACTCTGGGTCTGAAAAGTTCTAAGCCATGGGTAATCGTCCTGATAATGAATTCTCCTGTGTAGGGAGATTAGTGGCTGAAGTCAAAGCAGGACCCTGGACAGAGTCCCTCTCACTGGACAACCTTGAACCCCTATTTGTCTAGTTATTGTATGTTGGCTGCTGACTACAAGCTAGTCTTTGAGAACTTTGGGGAAACAATCAAAGGTCAGAAATGGGGTGACTCTCTTGAAGGTGGCCCTTTCTTTATGTGGGTGCATAGAAAAGACACTTGATCACAGACCTTTGGCATTTGTTTGTTTTTGTGGTACTGGAAGTTGAAGCCAGGGCATTGCACATTCAAGGCAAGCACTCTGCCACTGGACTGCCTCTTGCCTCAGGTTAATACAGTTTGAGTCTCCCTTGGGCAAAATGCTTGGAACCAGATGTGATTTGGATTTATGATTTTTTTAAATTTTGGTATCTTTGCATATACGTAATAAGATGTCTTGAGGATGAGACCCAAGTCTAAATACAAATTTCATGTGTACACACATCCTGAATGTAATTTTATACCATTTCTGTTATAGTTTTGTGCAAGAAACAAAGTTTCATGGTGTAGAATTTTCTACTTGTGGTATCATATCATCACTCAAAAAGTTTCAGATTTTAGAGCATTTGGGAATTTGGATTTCCAGATTGGCCTTCTTTGTCCACCCAGGTAACAGTCAGACTCAGCAACAGTGTTTTGAAATAGGAGGATAACAGTTCATAGAGGCCTTGAACAAATGAGTGTCTGTGACAAGGAAGAACAGTCAGCAAAAATTGAAGTGAAAGTTCATTTTAAGGAGTTAATATTTTATGCACCTTTTTTTTTAGGTGACGGTCCCTTGACTAATTTGTAGTAGCCATGAATAAACAGAAGTGAGTTTGGATTTGATTTTTATCACATTTTTCCACAGTTCCCCAACTTAGCCAAAATTGTGTATGTAGGTGTGTGCGAGAGATACTTCAGCTATAAGATGTTTTATATATCAACAAGTGATGTCTTAACAAAGAAATACAGGGCCAAGAGACCTGTAGTCCTAGCTACTTGGGAGGCTGAGACAGGAGAATGGCTTGAGCCCAAGAGTTTGAAACTAGCTTGGGCAACATAGTGACACCATAGCTCTTACATCAAAACAAATAAAAGAAATACAAATGTCACCTAGATGTATGAGTCACCACACTTCCACCTCACCAACAGATACCACCCTGTGCACTACCTAGAGCCAAATAACAGTGTAGTAGCTGCTGGTACCTAAATTCCATGAACTATCTGAAGGGTCAGATTCCATGCTGATGTCATGAGGGTCTCTCAGAAAAGCCACCTCCTTGGGCCCTGCACCGGGTTAAATAGTCTCCCTCCCAAATTCATATCCACCCAGAACCACAAAATATAGCCTTATTTTGAAACAGGGTCATTGCAGAGGTTATTAGTTAAGTTGCGGTCATACTGGATTAAGGTAGGCCCCAAATCCAATCTCTGCTGCCTTTATGAGAAAACAGGCAAAGATACAGCCACATAGGGAGGGGGCCATGTGAAGACAGAGAGATTGGACTGATGGATGTAGAAGCCAAGGACATCACAAATTTCTAGCAGTCACGAGAAGCTAGGAAGAAACCACAGAGTGAATTGTCCCTCAGAGCCTCTGGAAGAACCACCTTGACAACAGATTTTACACTTCTACCTTCCAGAACCATGAGAAAAAAAAAATTGCCGTTGTTGTAAGCCACCTGGCCTGTGGCAATTTGTTACCCTGGGAGACCAGTATAGGGCCAGAGATCTCCCATCCCTTACATGCTGATTTTCCTTCTTTCCTTCTCTTTCTGTCTGTCTGTCTTTCTTTCTTTCTTTCTTTTTTCCTGGGAAGTCAAAGGGGTTATAACTGTGACTGTGGTGTTTAATTCTTTAGGAGAGTAAACTTGGACTTCAGTATGCCTTGTCCCAGAAAATAAGCCACCTATCATCAATGAGAAAGATGAAAATGTGCTATTATCTGTAAATACTCTGCTTATAAAATTCCTCTTTGCTTAAAAAATGTGCTGAATTGCTTTATGTAGAGTTGCCCTGGATATCCACAAACGTTTGGTTCTAAGACCCTTTTAAAATGGAATAATGTTTGCACTGAGCCTACATACATCCTCCTGGATGCTTTAAATGATCTCTGGATGACTTATAAAAATTAATTCTGGCACTGGGGATGCAGCTCAGTGGTAGAACTCTTATCTAGCATGTGCAAGGCCCTGGGTTGGGTCCCTGGCACCAAAAAAATAAATACTTTAAAAAAAATTAACACAATGTAAATGCTGTGTACATAGTTGTTATACTGTGTTATTTAGGAAATAGCAACAAGAAAAAAAAAAGGCTCCCGGTGTTTAGTATCACCCAAGTGTCTGTCATGCTGTAGCTATGCCACCGGTATTTCAGATACCGGCGGGGCTACCCATGGGAGACAGGTTTCAGCTGAGCTTCCAGACTATGACTAGGGAGAAGGACCCCGTAACACATTTCTGAAACAATTAGCTATGGAATACCCTGTGAATAGCAGAGAAGCACTGTCAAATATAGTGCCAGAAAATGAGCCCCCCAGATTGGAAGGCATTCAAGAAACAACTGGGGAAGAGTTGCCTCCTCAAAGTAGAGTCAACCTTAATGACAGGAAGAGAGTGAAGCCCCTGGGACCTCCTTTTGCTGATGTAGCATTGTTTTTTGGGAGACATGGGGAGCGTGTGTCTGCAGGTCTGGAGCGCAGGTCCAGAAACGGGCAGCAAAACCTTGGGCCTTGTATTCAGTGTATAAAAGAATTTATGCCCAATACAGAAGTTACAGTAGAGACTATAGAATAGGTTTATTAAAGATAGTTTACCTTTAAGGAATAGTTACAAGGAAAACTGAGGCACCTGAAGAAGTTTAGGTAGCTCTGCAAAGGAACTTAGAAAAACCTGTGTTTTCTGGGTGAATTGCCATAAGGCTGTCTCTATTCCCCAGGGGAAGGTAAAGAAGCCAGAGAACAGGAGAGCTCAGCAGGCTTTTAGAAGGAAAAGAGCCTTGGAGAGACAGAGAAGGTGGTGGGCCCAAGAGAAGGAAGAGGTGAGCACTTGGTCGTTGGCGAGAGAAGAGCAGAGGAGCAGACAGAAAGAAGGAGAGAGAGTGGGCACATGTTTCCTGTGACATCAGCCCTAGGCACCCGGCTCTGGGCCTAGTGTGACATAGGCCTCGGGTCTTTCTTTTGTAAATGGCTCAAGGGCTCAGGTAGGGTGTGAGCCCCACTTGAAAATGTCCTCAGAGACACACACGGCTTCTTTATCATGGCAGAAAGGCAGGAGCCACTTTCAGTCCCTTTTCCCTCTGTATTGCCTGCTAATGCCTGAGCTGGCTTCCTAACAGCATGACTCAAAATGAGAAGAAACATAGTGACTGCAACATTGGGCTCAAACATAAAAAGCTGGTGTGCATGGCACAGTGTTGGGGAGTGTTTTGTTCTGTTGTACATAGGTTGCTATGAGTCGGATCCAACTCAATGGCATCCAACAACAAACATGTTCAGTATGGAAGTGATTTTTTTTTCTCCTCAGATATTTCCAGTCTGAGCTTGGTTGAATCCACACACTCAGGAGCTCACACATACAGAAGGCCGACCATATTTCTTTAAAAGAATAAGGAGAAACCACATAATGTGTGGCCAAGCAGGATAGGAAAGATTGTAACTTATCTCCTCCCTTACAACCCCACCACGGCTGTCCCCACGGACCAAGCAGTGGTCTTTGAACCTCAGGCAGAGTCCCTGGTTGCCAGAGGGTCCTTGCCTGCCCAAGGCTAGGAGCAGGTAGGCAGGTGAAGGTCCCATTCTGAAGGGGGCCACAAGCACTGGAGGTCACACCTGAGTGCTGCTTTTGTTCTGTTCCCAGCAAGAAACAGAGGAGAGCAAATTTGGTGGCTTACATTTGACATCTCATTGCAATTCAAGGAGTCAAAATGTGGTGGCCTACTCTGAATTAGGGAGATCTACAAACCCTGTTGGCAATTGCTGTGGAGGAAGAGGGGAGAAGGGAGGAAGGGCTGGGAATCCCTGCTGGGTTAGTCAGTGGCCAAATGCCTGAGAAAATAAACTTAATAAAAGAAAAGGTTTATTTTGACTCTCGGTTTCAGAGGTTTCAGTCTACAGTCAGTTGACTCCATTGTTTTGGGCCTATGGCAGGGCTGAGCATCATGGCAGGGAATGTGTGATGGAGCAAAGCTGCTCACATGGCGGTGGCCAGGAGAGAAAAAGAGGAAGGGGCTGGTATTCCAATATGGCCTTCAAGGTCACACTCCCTGCAACCTAACTTCCTACCTCTGTGCCTGCTCCTAAAGTTTCCACCACCTCCCGATGGGGCCACATGCTGAACACCAAGTCTTCGTTGTTGTTAGGTGCTGTCGAATCAGTGTCTGACTCATAGCGACCCTACATACAACAGGTGAAACACTATTGTCAGTGCTTCTCTGCTGTCCATAGAGTTTTCAGTGGTTGGTTGATTTTTGGGAGTGGGTTGTCGGGTTGTTCTCCCAAGCCTAGAGCACCTGGTGTTCTCAGGCAGTCTCCTATCCAAGTACTAACCAGGCCCAACCCTGCTTAGCTTCTGAGATCTAGGGATTGGATGCCACAGTAGTATGCTGCAGGCACCAAGTCTTTAGCATGTGGGCTTTTAGGGGATGTTAAAGATCCAAACCATAACCTCTAAGGGGCAAGAAAGCCAAGCTGGCTCATATCATCTGCAGGGGTGATGGGTCCTACACTGTATTGTTTCACATCTCATCAAATGAATAATTCTCCACTCTATAGTTACATAGATCATTGCTGCAGCCATTGAAAAGGTATAGGAAACAGTTTCTGCTGAACTCAATAATCTAGGCTTTTTTTTTTTTAGCATGTAACTCACCCCAAAACAAAATTCCACACCTACCATGTTGGTAACTAGCAGCCCACATCAATATTCTTCGCACTGGCCTGATTCTTCCCATGGTACCGATGCTGGTTGTGAGCTGGTTGAGCTAGGTCAGTAATCTCACTTGTACTTCACTGAGTTGGACCCACATAGGTCTGGTCATTGGTTCTGTCAGAATGTCCAGCATTAGAAAAGCAGATGCCAATATCCTCTCCCTGGTTCTCATTTCTCTGCAGGTTGGTTGACAACTTCTGCATTTGTGAAGGCTCCAGTGTGCCTCGCTGCCTCATGTATGAGATTTACATGGAGACCTGTGGGCAGAACGCTCAGAACCAAGTCAACCCCGCCACGTTTGGGAAGGTAAGGGAGGAAGCCTTAACAGTCCTGTATGCACTGCATTAAAAAAGCAAATTACAGTTCCTTGTCACTTACTGGTGGAGACATGCTCTGAGAAATGTGTTGCTAGGTGACTTTATCATGCCCTTATACAGACTAAGACAGCTAGTGTCACCTGTCTCATGGGACCCCCATCACATACGCAGTCCATCATTGAATTAAGCGTCACCATAGAGTAGGTAACTGTGATGAGAAAATTTCCAAATGTATTTGGGTGTAATGGGCTCTCAATGGGTACACTTGGCTGGAAAGCAAACTAAGGGGTCAACGTCCTTTATCTGTGGTGAAAAGCCACCCCATGAGCCACTTTCCTTTGCCCACACTTCTTAGTGTGGGCAGGAGAGTTGGGGAACAGAATGCCACTGGAGGGACTGTAACCATGGCAGCTCCAAACACTCCCCCTCAGAGATCCAGATCTGCTGGGCTATTACCCCTGTGCAGAAATGCCAAAGCTCAGTGCCACCCAAGCTCTGAGCCACTCCGGAACCCAGCAACTGGTGATTTTCGCGGGTTAGTTGTGGCTCTTAAAGATTTCCTTTGGAGGTTTGGACCTATATCCAAGCAATTTGCTTAAAAGTATGTAATTCTCAGCAAACATTCTCACAGTGATTGTCTGAGACTCTCTGCACTCAACAGATGTCTACTGAGAAGCTTCTCAAGTCCAGACACTATTTTAGATGCTGGAGATACAACAGTGAACAAGATAGATAAAAATTCCTGCCCATATTGAATTTAAGCTCAAGCTGTCACAGCCACCAGCTCAGGCAGGTAGCATTAGTATTGTTTCATGGTCAGCAATACAAACCTGGGGGGATTAAAGCTAAGGGTCTCACAGCTGGTCACAAGGCATGGATGGCAAATATGGCCTTCCCAATGTTGTTCAGAGTTCTTTCCAGTTGTTAATTCCCCCCAAATGTCCTTGAGTTCAGAGACATTGGCAATCACCTGGTCTCAGTGTGTGCCCAGTACACCGTCCCTTCTACAGTAATCTGGCTGCAAACTTTTTATAAGAACAAAGTGCCCTCTCTGGACAGAGACAGCTGTAGAGACAAAGCTGAGTGAGGAGACTGCATTTATGCAAAGGGAAGGTGATTCTCCCTCTGGGAAAACCCAGCCTACACCAGCACTGGTGGCTTGGCAGGAAGAACATAGGCTGATGAAAACCTGCTCACTTCCTCATTAGGGGACTTGGTGTCCTTTATAACCTGCACATCTGGACCGCTTTGGGTGACCATCTGGCTTGGGCTTACATGATTTGGGTAACAAGGATCTTGCTCTCTGGGTCACAAAGCCACCAGTGCAATTTCTTCCCTTTCTTACACTCTTCCCTCTTACTTCTTTCCTTCTCTCTCTCTCTTTTTTAGGGGTCCTCATATGGACAGGGGGCTGGGATTTAGCTCAGTTGGGAGAGCGCTGTGCTGCAGTCTCTGAGGTCCCGAGTTCAATTTCCAGCACCGCAAAAATGGGAGAAGGGCCTGGCAATCCACTCCCAAGGCAATCCTGAAACAGTCAGCCATTGAAAACCCTATGAGGGTCGCTATGAGTCGGATACCGACTTGAGGGCACCTAACAACAACAACAACATATGGACAGAATTTGATTGGTTCTTGACACACTTTCATCATTGATTCATAAATGGCTTGATTGTTAAAAAGAATTTATCTAGATAAGAAAATCAAAGAACTAGATGAAGACAAAAGAACTAGATAAGTTCTTTTTAATAATGTGATAACAATCTGTAAACCCACCACCCAAAATGAACCATATAGACATCCTATTTCCCTGGCCTCAGCACTGTTGGAGCCATCATCCTATTCCTCACTATCTTGCCTTTAAGAAAAGTTTGGAGGAGCTGAGAGTGTAGCCCTGTGGTAGAGCCCATGCTAAGCCCACACTAGACCCTGGGTCCAATTCCCAGCACCAAACCAACAAAAAAAGACAGTTAGTGCATTTATTCATATTAGTAAAAAGCCTATTTTAAATTGTATTGCTTAACATTGTTAAAATGGACATCATTTTGTTGGCAACCTTTGGGGACTTTTTCACTTACTATTATTATATTAAAAGTCCTCTGTGTTCATCTGATTGTTGTATAGTATCTCATATGTACTCATCTGGACATTTGGGCTGTTTCCTGATATAAGGAAGACAGGTACTCAGGCACCTGTATCCAGGTGTGCACATGAAGACCTTCTCTCAGATGTGTATGTCCAAAAATGAATTAGCAGAGTTCAGAGAGTTTGTGGCAGGCAAGGTCATGGTCAAACTGTTCCCAAGATGGGTTGCTCCAGATTATCTCTCACCAGCAATCCTGTGGAGTTCAGTTTTATTTTCAAAACACTGAAATGTGTAGATCAATTCTGCCAACTCAAATCCTCATCCCTGAAGCTTCTGGTCACCATTGGTGGAAGTTCTGCGCTTGTGATAATCATAAAACGGGTAGTGCAATCGTCTCATATCTTAGCTGCTCAAATATCCCAAACATCAGTTTGCATCTCACTGTGAATGTTCTTGGTTCCCAAAACTTCACGTTCCTGCCCATCTATTTCATTATGATTTCAATTTATTAATATTCCTTTTAAAGGTGGCTCCAGAATAGGACCTCAGATGTGCTCAGAGGACAGGACCACTGACCTTTTGTTTCTTTTTTGTTTTTGTTTTTGTTTTTTTCTATTGGCTTTTATTCTTCCATGACATTATGCTGGTTTTACTTTAAGCATGTGGTCAGCTTAGCAAAAATAACTCAAGTACTTTTTCATATGAATTGAAATTAAGCCAGGCTTCTCCAAAGTGCCTTGTAAGCTGTGAAATCCCCCATGTAAATATAAAACAGCATTGTTGTTGCTATTGTCAGATTCATATCATTCATGTAGTAACTATTTCGAACCCAGCAGTTTCTACTCCTTCATCTTTATTGTAGTTCACCTCTTTGGTTTTGACCTGCAGTTCTATTTGCTATCTTCTGGAATCCCAGGAAGGTCACCCAGTCTTCTCAGGCTCATGAAGCTCCCATGTTTATCACTTGGCCTTTCGAGGTGACTCTTGGTAAGGTTTTCCAACTAGCCAGGAATTCCTCCAGCTGTTACTATGCAGCCCACATTTTGCCATTTCACCACTCAGAATATTAAGAAACCTCATCAAAGGCTTTGCTGGGCTCTGGATAGCCTGGCATAACAGCCTTTCTTATCTACCCCCCTGCCAGCCTTATCAGAGGGAAGTCGGGAAGCTCCAGCTGGGCACATTTTGGCTCTGTGTGATCCTTACTTCCTTTTCTAAGATTTCAAAAATCCTTTTTCCCAGATCTTTTTTTTTCTTTCTTTCTTTTCCTTTTTTTTTCTTTTCCCTTTCCCTTTCCGTTTCCCTTTCCCTTTCCTTTTCTTCCTTTTTTTGAATACTTGGGGTTGAACCCAGGGCTCCACACATACTTTGCAAGTGCTCTACCACTAAGCTGCTCCCCCAGACCATTTTGCATTTTTTGTTTTGAGCCATGGTCTCGCTGAGTTATGGAAGCTTCCTCTGGCCTCAAACTTGCAGTCCTCCTGTCTCTGCCTTCGGAGTCACTGGGATTATAGGCATGTGCCACTGTGCCTGGCCATTTCCCCAGACCTTTTAGAGATCTTGTTATAAAGTTGTTACATTTCTAGAGAAAAACCTCTTTTTCCATATCATTTTAAGATCTAGAGGCCAAGGGAGTGGTAGAGTGTGTGCTAAGCATGTGGAGACCCTGTATTCAATACCTGCACACACACACACACACACACACACACACACACACACACACACACATTACTATGATACTGTTTAAACTGCAGAATATTCCAAAGAAAAAAAAATTAAGGAGAGACTAGTGTGTGATGTCTGCATTTATTTCTCATTCTTTGTCTTATTACTTCCCTTAGAATCCATTCCCTAAGATGCCACATTCCGTATAAGCTCTGGCTGGGCATTTGCCTGACAAATGGGCCAGTGTAGTGGAGCTGGCCTGGGGAGGGCACCCTGTGCTGCCAAAGTTGTGACTAAGTGGAGAAGGGAAGGGGAAAAGGATATGATCCCAAAGCATGTTTACAAGAGAAACAACAAAATACCCAATTCCCACTTCCTCCCTCCTCCCCCGGGAGTGGAGTTGATTCGGCTGAGTTCCTGTACAGATGTTGAAATGCCTCTGGCTCTTTCTGGCAGTGCTGGGCATGGGATGGGTGATGCTCATTCCTGCTGCAAGTGATATCTTCCCTGGATTGGGGAGTTTCCGGAGGTGACTTCCTCTGTTAAAATAACATGTCCTAATGTTTTTCTGATTAGAAAAAGACTACATCCCCCTGTGGGAGATGTGGTAATTAAAGAAAAGAGTATTAAAAAGCGGAAAATAAATACTGGCCATCGCCTCACTGTCTGGAGACATAGCCACGTGTGAGGTTCATTTGCACATGGGTATACGTCCTGTGCACACATGGGAGCCACAGCAGCAGGGGAGGAGCCAGACTTCATTCTCATTTCTCATGTCCCTTTGGATCTGCCTGCCAGGGGGCTCCCTAAACCCCTACTTACATCTTCAGCAAGTAGAAGGGCAGGCAGCAGGCCCGCCCATGTCACTCTAGTGACCCAACAGCTGCAGTCTGATTCCTAGAATGTCCAGTGCCACAAAGTCTCAAAACTCTGAAAGCAGCTCAGAGTGGAGGCATTTCCTGTCTCCTGCAGCCTGTGCCTGGCCACCAAGAGCCACCCCTCACCCTGTTGGCCAGGTGTTGGTTGGATCCTCTGAGAGAATTGAGAGAAGGAGGTGAGCATGGCTGGAAAGTTCTGGGGTTTTTGTTTTTTGTTTTTTGAGAGTTTTTTGTTGTTGTTTGTTGTTTTTTTACTTTTAGGACTCTATTTTTAATTTAATTTAATTTAATTTAATATGCCTGCACTATCATGAGTTTCACTATGAGGTTTTCATACTGGAAAGTTCTTATTCACGATACCTGCATGGAGGCTGGCTGGACCCTGCCTCCTCGCTCTAAGGCAGATTCCTTGGTGCCTTCCTTGGGCATGTTCCAGTTTGTGTCCCTTAGCTTGGTAAATGAGTTTTCTGGTGGTAGTCACTTGCTGTCTGCCCAAGCCAAGGCCATGCTGGGCAGTCTGGGCTTTCCCACATACCAGCTCTTTCTCACATGTGGCCAATTTCTAGCCATAGAAAGTGCTCAGCCATTCTAGGCCTGGACAGACTGTAGGTGTGCCAGGCAAGCCCAGGGCAGCAGCCTTTCCTTTCTGCTCAGCCAAGGCCGCTGTCCAGCCCTCCTCTCACTGCTTACAAGAGACCCAGGCCAGTGCCAGCTGCTGACTGCAGGGACCTCACAGGCAGCTCTTTAAGTGCTGGGGAATGCCCCTGCCCAACCAAACCCCTTCCTATGTGTCCCCCATAGCCCAGAGGGTGTGCTTACAGCAAGAAGTCCTTGACCTTTCCTCCTCTCTCTACCTCATTGTGGATGTGCAGAGTTGAGGGCATTTTTTAGAATGTTATGACCCAAGGATACAAGTCCCTGGAGTAACTCTGCTATCTGCTGGCCTTTGCCCTCATGTCTTATCCTCTCCTTAGATATGATGTAAATGGGTGGATGGAGGAAAGATGGATGGACAGATAAACAGTTAACAAATAGATTGATAGACTCCCTCTGAAGACTTTCTCCTTCCTGATTTGATTTTTGTTGCCTCTTGGGGCCTTGGATCTCTTATTGCATCCATAACTCCTGGTAACACCTGTTGTAAGGACCCTTTTTAAAAAACCCATCAGGGCCCTAAGTGTCTGTGTGTCTGTGTGTCTGTGTGTGTGAGAGAGAGAGACAGAGAGAGAGAGAGATGGAGAAAAGATAGGTAGGTAGGTAGGTAGGTAGACAGACAGACAGCCTGTAATGTGGTATAATTTTTAATAGCAGCAGAATGTTGTTATTTAACCCTATTGTGTCTTACCTTTGTCATCTGTAAAATGACAATACTAATAATAGTACATGCTTACTGAGACTCTTAAGAAATGAATGAAAAAATACATACAAAGAAAATAAAACCGTCCTGGCACATAGGAAACACAAGAAATGTTAACTTTTGTCATTATTGTGGCTATTTTTACTTAAAATATCATAGAAATTTTCACTGTAAATTTGTTTTTGGCAGTGCCAAGGCCTTGTGCATACTAGGCAAATGCTCTACCACTGGGCTCTTTAGTCCTAAAGTATTTTCTAATGTGTGTTGTTTAATGGCTATCAAATATTTTCGGATGTACCATAATTTATTTAATCATATCTCCTTATTAGAATAATGATTTTTAATAATTTTTCTATGTTCTAAGCAATACAAGCCTCTGTCAGTATCTGGAAATTTCCTAGAATGAATTCTTGCATACGGCCTGCCAAATCACTTCCCATAACCAATTGCACACAATTGTAACTGATTCACACCCCTCATAAGTCATGATATTCTTACTCAAAGCCAGAGTATTCCTCACCTAGGAAATATGTTGCTTAAAAATGACATTTAGACTGGGAGCTGTGGCACATACCTATAATCCCAGCAACTTGGGAGGCTGAGGCACAAAGATTTCAAATTCGAGGTCATAGAAAATCTGCATAACTTGGCAAGAGCCTGACTCAAAATAGAAAAATAAAAAATGGTCTGGATGGTCAACCCAGTGGTAGAGCACCTGCAAAGTATATGTGAGGCCTGATTCAACTTCCAAATACTGCAAAAGAAAAAAAAAAAGGTGGCTGTTTGTACTTGCATTTATTGGATTACTGGAGAAGTTAAGTACTTGGCATATGCTTTGGTCAAATGTTTCTTGTGCGTGTACAGGTTATCATCAGACCATTTTGTACTGGGGTACTAGTTGAGTATCCCTTACTCCAAAATACTCAGGACCAGAAATGTTTCAGGTTTCAGGTTTTAGTGGGGAGGAGGTTTAGAACATATATATGTTGGGAATGGGACCTGGTTCTAAATATGATATTCACTTAGGTTGTTGTTAGGTGCCGTCAAGTCAGTATCCGACTCATAGTGACCCTCATAGGGTTTTCAATGGCTGACTGTTTCGGGATTGCCTTGGGAGTGGATTGCCAGGCGCTTCTCCCATTTTTGTGGTGCTGGGAATTGAACTCGGGGTCTCAGAAACTGCAGTGCAGTGCTCTACCAACTGAGCTAAATCCCAGCCCATGATATTCACTTACATTTCATATATACCTTATATACATAGTGTGACGGTAATTTAAACAATATTTTAAATAATTTCACATACTTGATTGGCTTTGGCTTTTGTCTCCTGCCATTTCTTCCTCATCTATACATTTTCTTTCTTCCCTGAAACACTGTCTCCATTTGCCCTTATGACTATGTTGTTTAATTGTGTAAACTTTGCCTGCCTTGCTCTGTGACTTTGCATCCTCCACACCTGGCCATGTGCTGGCTTCCTGTAGGATGAAGCAGGGCTCAGAGTCAGACCAGGGGAAGTTTTACGTTTCTGTCAAATCCTGCTCTTAGGAGTTAATACAAAAAGGAGAAATGCAACATAAGAACAAGGAGAAGTGGGGCTGAGTGGTTATGTAGAAAAAGAACAGAAATCATTCCTTGTTTACTCCAAACGTCATTGTCTTTCCTGCTCTGTATTTGTAATTTCACTACAATCCAGGATTTCCACTTTCAGCAGACATGTGCCTGGATATCAGGCCTGTCATTAACCTCTTCTGATAAGGAAATGAACAGACTTCTAGTGATCATGAGCCTAATCTCAGTGTCCCCCTCACCAAAGGGCACATCAAGTTAGTTGGGAGATAAGAAGATCCATCAGGAATAGCTTTGTTATTGGAATTTAACAGTATTCAGTCACAAACCCTTAGAAATGAGAAAATTAGGTAAGCAAATGAATAATAAACAGTGAAAGTGTATCACATCAGCAAAAGAGGAAAAGAGTAAAATTATAGAAGCTCACAGGATGACTTACCATCCAGCTGTTAATAATCGCTTGTTTCCCGAGGATTCTTAATGATCAGGGGAGCTGATTATGGTATAATGTTGAGGGAAGAAAGTAGAATGCAAGACTGCAAACGAGATAATGGTGGGAGGCCAATTATGTAACATATAAATACATAGAATACATACACATATTGAGACTTTGAAAAAAAGACCCTGAGGATTGACCCTGAGGGTTTTATCTTTTATTAGTTTACTTTTCAGTTCTGGGGATGGACCCCAGGGCTACGTGCATGCTAAGTGCATGTGCTACCAGTGCACTGCACCTGTGGACCTGACACTGAGGTTTAAATGGCAGGTTTCTCTTTGTGGTGTATTTTATTATTTGAACTCGCCTAACTTTTCTTCCCCCAAATTTCACTGACATTTATTTTGTTTGTAATCGGAAAAGAGAAAATACAATGTAAACATGGTAAAATAAAAAATGGGAACCTTTTCCCCAAATTTTTAAATTGTATATCTAAATCTGACCTATCGTTTCAGCTCGTGCATTTGGTTTTTCCTGATCTTGGCACCCGGAGGCTGGGCACAAGAGGAAGTGCCAGGTAGGTTTGTGACCTTTTTTTTAATTTTAAGTGGTAAAAACAATGATTTAGAAAGTTAGAGAATAAGTGACAAAATGGGCAATACAAAACAAATAATAAATAATTTAGCACATAGTGTCTATAATTCAGATTGACTCCTCATGTCTAAAACCACTCAGGTAATATTAGATCCACACACTGGTCTCTATTTTCTTAGGAATTTTGCTAAAGTACAGGCTACTCACTGTATAATATATAAATTATATGTGTGTGTGTGTGTGTGTGTGTGTGTGTGTGTGTGTGTGCGCGCGCGCACATATATAGTTATTTCTAAACCTTAGATATTTAGACATGTAAATGTCTAATTATTAAAATATTAAATAATAACACACACAGAATAACAGAACTGTTTTAAGTACTCATTGGACTAAAATTTCTAAGTATTCACTCAATTAGTATATCTGAATTATATTCAGGAGGAAAAGGCTCAAGGCTATGGTTTTAAGAGGAAAGGAAATTGCAGGGTTATCAGGCACGTTATCATAATTGCCACTAAATTATTAATGTCATTTGTTGTTTATTTTAAATCAAGACACAAAATCAGTGACAAGGGGTTGAAGCCAAGTTAGAGGAAAGGGCAGCCCTATGAAAGAATTAAAGACAGTGGAAGAGTTTGCCAAACCTGACCTTGGGCAGTAATTAACTTGAAAAATTGTTCTGTTGTGAGCCTGGACACATGACTGCAGTTTCCTGGGCTCTGCAGAGAAGACTGGGCTACTGGGAAGAGGGCAGGCATCCTACCGGGGACTACTGAAAACTGAGTCCAGTCCTGAGTAGGGGGAGCTTTAGACCGGCAAGAGGCAGTGGCAGCAGGAGACCCACCCTATCGATCTTTCCAAGTTGAGAATGTCCTAAATTGAGAAAGCAGAGCTGAACAGCCACAGGCCTGTTTCCAGGCTGCTCTGTATGAAGTACAGATGTTCCTTGATTTATGATGAGTTATTTCCCAGAGTAAGTTGAAAATGCATTAGGTATACCTGACCTTGGGGCTGAGATATAGCCCAGTTGGTAGAGCAGTGCTCTGCAGTCTCTGAGGTCCCGGGGTCAGTTCCCAGCACTGCAAAAATGGGAGAAGGATGTGACAATCCATTCCCGAGACAATCCCAAAGCAATCAGCCACTGAAAACCCCCATGGAGGTCCCTATGAGTCGGACATGACTCAATGGCACCTAACAACAACAATACCTGACCTACCCACTTTCCCAGCTTAGCAACACAGCACACTGTGGAGCTGTCCCCATTGTGACAGTACTGTTGTATGTATTATTAGCCTGGGAAAAGATCCAAATTCAGAACTCACAGTAGGATTTCTACTTGAAAGTATATTGTTTCAGTGGCATTAGAAAGTTGAAAAATCCTAAATCGAACCATCACAAGTTGGGACCCATCTATGATAGGAAGTTGCTTGTCCACCTAACAGAGCTTGGCAAGCTGAATGGCTGATTTGCTTTTCTTAACAAATGGAGTCAGTGATGAAACCCGGGTCTTTATTAGCCAGCCTACAATGTTAGTAGTTGGACATAATCATAAAGACAACCTTCGTTTTTCAGGTATCATTATGATGGAATCTATATCAAGAAAAGTTCTTTCTTCTATGCCCAGTATTGCTACCTCCTGGGTGAGAAAAACTGTCACAGGTTAGTGTGTCTCTCAGGTACCTTGGTGATGGGTTACAAGCCTGGTAACTATGAGAGGCATTCACATTTTAGTTGTATCTAACTGACTTTAAGGGCTGGGATTTAGCTCAGTTGGTAGAGCACTGTGCTACAGTCTCTGAGGTCCTGAGTTCGGTTCCCAGCACCACAAAAATGGGAGGAGGACCTGGCAATCCACTCCCAAGGCAATCCTGAAACAGTCAGCCATTGAAAACCCTATGAGGGTTGCTGTGAGTCAGATACTGACTCGATGGCACCTAACAACAACAACAACTGACTTTAAGCCTGTTCTGCCTTCAAGTCCTTAAGGAAGAAAACACACACATCACATCAACATCTTTGACCAGCACACCTTCAGCAGCCTCTGGCAATGTTATTGGCCAGAGAAATCCATATCCGGTTCATTTCCTGGGATCCTTTTCATTTTGATCCCCAATTGCCAAAGCCATTTTTCACCAGATGAGTCTGTACTCTTTTTAATCTTTCTGCAAAATTTGACACAACTGGTTACTTCTTTCTGAAAACTTCTCACCCCCAGGACTCTGTCATGCCCCTCTATCTCCCCCAGAGACTCCTTTCTCTCAATCTCTCCCCTCCCTACTCAGTGCAGGCATTTCCCACCATCCATTCCTCTCAGTCATCACTGTTACTTTCCCTGCCCTTGGCTCAGAGATGCCTCATACTTTCTTTTATCATTCACCCCTCACCTCCCTCAGGCAACTGACTCCAAAATCCTTATCACTTGTCCCAACCCCTCCTACTTCATGGGAATTTCTCTCTGGCTATTTACTGGACACTAACATTTAGATGTGGAAGAAGGTCTTGGCAATCCACTCCTGAGGCAATCCCGAAACAATCAGCCATTGAAAACCCTATTGGGTCCCTATGAGTCAGACATGATTCCACAACACCTAACAACAACAACAACAACAATAATTTGATAATCCTCTAGAACCTCATGCCTGCAGGCATAGCACTATGGTATCTGATCCCATCAAATCTAGGAAGCTAAACTGGGTCGGACCTGGTTAGTACTTGGATGGGAGACCTCCTGGGAACACCAGATACTGTAGGCTTGGGAAAAGGACCCAGCAACCCACTCCCAAAAATCAATCCACCATTGAAAACCCTATGGGTAGCAGAGAAGCACTAACAAAAGTGTTTTGCCTGTTGTAAGTACGGTCACTATGAGTCGGATACTGACTTGATGGCACCTAACTAGAACCTCACACTCAGTAGGTGGATATCTAAACTTCTCACCTCCCTCCATATTACCTCTGCCTCTTGACTTCCTTATTTCAATTTATGACATGAATGGAATCTGTACAAAGCGTCACCCTACATGATCCCTGACTCCCTCGGGACACAAGCCCTATTCGTTGTTTCTTTCCAGTTCCCTCCACTCACTCTTTCTGGTTACTGATGCTTCCTATGAGCTGTGTCATTGAGCACGGAGATTACAGTTTGCTGGCTCCACATCTGTGGACTCGATCAATCTCAGATCGTGTGCTCCACAGTTAGAAGTACACTGACCATGTATAGGCATTTGTTTATTATCACTATTTCCTAAACAATATAGTGTAACAAGTACTTACATAGCACTTAACATTGAATTAGGTATTATTAATGATCCCATTGTTGTTGTTGGGTACTTATGTGGGGCTTGTGCAGTTGTTCAGAAGAGCACTGGACCAAGGAGGAGACGGGTCAGAAAGGCCTCTGAGGAGGCTCCTCAGGATCTGCAGTTGTTGATTCAGTATCGGTAGAAGAGAGCAGAAGTGACGCAGCCAAGCCCAAACCCCCAGAACCTCAAAGTCAGCCTCAAACAAAGTCATGATGTTCTGCTTCAAGCCAACTCTTCCTCTCCCATCTCTTATTCATCCCTTAGTCACAAAGCTGGAAAAGTTACATCAACAAAAATAGAGAAGTCAGGGAAGGGAGCATTTACAACAAGGGATTTACTTCCATTACCACTAGAACTTTCTGGCTGGCTGTTCACTCCTGAAAGGCTGTACTGAGGGCCTGCATTTTTTCGCTTGCCCAGAGCACCCAGCTATCAATCAATTCACAGACAATCTGGGGAGCCCTGCATACTTCAGGAAAATAGCTGACCACCAGGAATTCCACAGAGGGACAGGCCATCCTTATGCAAAGACTCTGAGCTCAGATGCCACAAAAATGGGGCTTGAGCTGGTCCCTATAGGGAACAAAAATGGGCTTTCTTACCACTGAGGCAGAACAGGACAAAGATAAGGACAAGAGTGACACTGGCTTATTCATAAGCCCAGCAGCAGGGCCTATCACTGTGGGCGTGCTCAACAGATAATATTTGATTAACTTTAAAGTTTGGCCAATTAAGAGATTATTTTTAAAGCATTAAGATTTAAGGATAACTTCTTTACTAATGCCACATTTCAAGAAATACTAAACATGTATTTTAGAAGGCAGAAATACATTAAATGTTACGCTGTTGTTGATAATCAATGAACTATATTGATGAAAATGTTGCCTACTTTATTATATATCTTTTACATATGGACCTGTGTGACAATTCCTCTTAAAAATTAGGCCTCAAGCCAAGCACAGTGGCACACACCTGTAATCCCAGCGACTTGGGAGGCAGAGGCAGGAGGATCGCAAGTTTGAGACTAGAGGCAGTTTGTGGAACTTAGCAAGACCCTGTTTCAAAAAGTAAAAAAATGGGCTGAGGGTGCAACTCAGTGGTCCAGCACTTGCAGAGCATGCAAGTGCAAGGCCCTGGGTTCAAACCCCAGTACCACCAAAAAAAAAAAAAAAAAAAGAAAGAATGAAAGAAAGAAAGAAAGAAAAAAATTAGGCCTCAGAATGAAAAAGTTCATGTCTGTGGTTTTCAAGTAATAGAAACTCTATGACACATTCTCCATTCATTTATTTCATCATTCAACAAATATTTGAGTTCCCACAGTAAGTCAGGCCTGCTCTACTTACTGGTGGTAAAGTGTAAACAGGATAACAAGGCCTCTCCTCATACAGAGCTGAGGATGAGAAAGAATAAAAAAGAAACAATAGCAAGATGTGATCTGAAGATGATTGGATGAAGTCATGGGAAGGTCTTTGTAGGACAAGGTCATTTGAGTGGAAATGTAACTAAAGGAGTCAGCCAAGTGCAGATCTGGAGATGAGTATTCCAAGCAGAGAAAAGAAAATGTGCAAAGGGCCTGAGGGAGGAGTGCAAAGAACAGCAAGAAAGCCTAAGGGTGGAGCTTGGTGGATGAACAGGAGAGTGGGCGAAGAAACATCTGAAGTAAGTGAAGGAGAGGATAGACCAGTGAGGAGGGATTTGCGGAAGCCCTTGAAGAGGTGATCTGTCTAGACTCTTCACTGAAATACACACTATGATGCAGGATTGCATGAGGCTAAGCATAGAGACGGCTGTATGGGTTGGTTGACTACCTGACTCTGCCTCTAGTAGGCTATATAATCTTAGGCATGCCATGCAACCTCTCTGTGTATGTTTCTTCGTTCACTCAACAGAGATAATCATAGGAGCCAGTTCATGGGGCTGTTGTGAAGATTAAATGCATTAAGGCAAGAAAAATGCTTAGAACAACATCTGGCACAGCATAAACATTCAGCAAGGCTCTTAAATGTATTCCTCGGGCTTTCTTGCCTTTATTTTATCATATTCACATGATTTTTTTTCAAGGTACTTGTATATGATTTTTATTCCAGATATTGTACTTTCAGTTATACAATTTCCACTTGGTTCTTTTGTATGACTCTTCTGGTTTTTGGATAGGAATTTCTATTTTTTCATTTGTTTCAAGAAATTCATAATTACTTCTTGGAGTATTTTTATGATGACTGTATGGAAATCCTTGCCCAATAATTCATCTCAGTATTGGCATCAGTTACTAATCTTTTCTCATTTGAATTATGGTTTACCTGGCTCTCGAGATTAAGTTTCTATTGTATCCTGGACATTTTGGTTGCAATCTTAGGGGTCTTTTGATCCTATTTACACCTTTTATTTAGATAGAAAGGAGTCGTGCTGTTCAGGATTGGCATGTGGGTTCTGGGCTACTTTGGAGGGGGCTATAGTTCCAATGGGAGCATAGTTTTCTGACTCTCTCATGCTACTCTGCCACTTCATTCTTCTGGTGCTGCTGGGACTTCTGATTAATCCCTGGCAGTGGCACCTGCAAGGTTGAATCCACTTCCAAGGGCCACATTTTGTGGGGAGTGGGAGAGCCAGAGTGGCTGGGCCGGGGTCTTCCTGTGCCCCTTGGTATAGGAGGGAGCTCCTGGGTCTGCTGGCTTTGCCCTGGTGGACATCACAGCCTGCTCATTCAGTGCTCTAAGAGTAGAATAGGCTCTGAGTTAGCCAGGGCTTCACCACATAGTTGGAACAGTGCCCTGGGTGGGAGCCACTGTGGGCAGTTGGGTCACCAGCCCCTGCCCCAGCTGTGGAGAGAGCTTTGCAGCCCCCATTAAGCCTCTGTGGGGCCTCCCCGCCACTTTCCTAGTCCTTTGATCAGAGTGTAGGCTTTGCTTGGGCCTTATGTCTATGCCTTTTGACATACTGGGTGATAGGTCCCTCCAGTGCACAGCCCAGGGCAGGTGAGAGTTAGAAAGAAAACCCAGGGAACTTACCATATTATCACTTCCTTATGCCTACTGTCCCCATCCTGTCCCTGTCTGGCCTTTAGAGCTCTATTATCATTGTCTTCTGGATAATCTGCAGATATTTCATTGCATTAGAGCGCAGGAGCGTGGCAAAGTAAATCTATACCACCTTGGAATCTACACCATCTGTTTCCTGTTTATGATTTTTAATACAAGCTACTTCAGATCTGTCTGGAAAACAAGCTGTGTGTGTGTGTGTGTGTATTATAAACCAATGTTACCAGTGAGTAGAATGCTTCATTATATGATTGTGACTAACAGATTAAAATATGATGAGTTAAAATGTGAAAGTGGGGACTTCTAGTTGGGACAAGGTGGCAGGCATAGACCCATTTCTCCCTGCCCCTCCATACTAAGCACAGCTATTAACCCTGGAGACAATGCGGGAGACAACCAAAGGAAAACTCTGAAAGACAGTAAAAAGAAAGATCTGCACTGGGACCCCAGGGCTGCATACCCAGCGCAGGAACAGGGTATCCTGAATCCCTCTCCATTCCTATACACAGACACAACCCAGCAGGAGAAGTTACCCCAGGTAGATGCATTCTTTCTAAAATTCCTCTAACAATATCAGGCCCAGAGGGTGAGGTTAATAGGAGGCCCACCAAAAGTGAACAATAGACAGCACTCTCCTTCCTCCATGAGTTTGAGACACCTCTTTGCCACCAAGGAATACTGAGAAATGAGAACAGATCTGTTAAGAGGGATCCACTTACAGCAAGTCTCCTGGTCCAGGAAGCCTCTTTGTCCCACAGAGACTCTCCTCCCACCCAGACGCAGCTGGGAGCATCAAGATGAGGAACACCTCCACAGACCACAATACAGAGAGAAACTCCCAAGTCCAGACTATGAAATTCTTCTTCTCCCTCAGGCAGCACCAACAGGGGCCAAACAACCCAGCCAGGCAGAAAGAACATAGAAAAGGCTCCGAAAATTAAGCTTTTGAAAACCAAAGACAAAGTCTTGAAATAAGCCAGGGAGATGATACATGACCTGTAATACAGATTCCAGTGACAATACATTTCTCATTGAAAACACCAAGAGGTCAGAAAGAAGAGACACCCTAATTTTTAAGAGTTGAGAGAGAATTGTCAACCACAAATTTTATATCCAGCACAATTACCCTTTACAAATGAAGGGAAAATAAACACATTCTCAGAAGAAATAAAATAAAAACAACCTGCCACTAATTGATTAACCCTTAAAGATAAGGCTAAAGGAAGTCCTTCAAAGAGAAAATAAAATGATACCAATGGATCTGAGAGCATCAGGAAAGAAGAATCAATGAAAAGAGCAGAAATAAAGGAACATACAATAGACTGTCCTTTTTGTCTTGAATTTTACAAATCATATTTGATGACTGATACAAAAATCAATATATTCAAGATGATATTTTAAAGTGGGGGAAGGTAAAGAGACCTAAATGGCAAAAAGATTTCCATACCTAACTCAAAAGTGTGAGACTGTGGTAACAACAGGCAGTAGTGACAAGTCACGTGAATATTGTAATATTCAGGTAACCAACATGAGAACTATACAGAGATGTACTCCAAAATTCTATTGTTAAACCGAGATGAAATCCTAAAGGATGTTTAAAGTAGCTCTCTCAGAAAAGGAAGAAAACAGGAATAGATATAAGAACCCAAGGAAACAAATAGAAAACAAGCAATATAATGGCAGAATTAAGTGCTACATACCAATAATGACCTTAGTTGTAAATTACCGGCACACACTAATCAAAAGAGAGAATTGGCAGAGTGGACTTAAGAAGGAAAAAATGACTCAATTATATATTGTTCACAAGACACACACTTCAAATTTGATGACACAGGTAGACTGAAAGTTCAAGGATGGAAAAAATATAACGTGCAAATATTATTCCAAAAAGGCAGAAGTGGCTATGTTCACATCTAAGAAAGCAGATTTCAGAGAAGAAGAAGGAAAAAAGTTACTAGGGACAAATTGTAAAAAAAAAAAAAAAAAAAAAAAAAAAATCAATAATCATCCTAAGTGTATGCATAACTAACAGCATAGTTCCTATCTCCTCTGTTTTCCCCAAAGAATATTGTAGCCCCATTTCAATGAATTGTGGTTAGTCTAGCAAATCTCCAACTACCCCCACTGTTAGGGATCCCCAAGAACATCTCCACTTTTGGAGATCCATTAGGACACACAGGGCTTGGCATACACATAATTGTATGCATGGCTAAGATTTATGACAGTGATACAGTAAAGATACACAGATCATAAGGAGAAAGAGAGGGGGGAATCCATGTGAGGCCTCTCTTATGTTCTCTGCCTCCTATCAGGGTCCCCCAGGGCCCACTCCTTCTCAGCAAGAAAAATGCACCAACACATGAGTGATGTTTCTGCCCAGCGAAGCCCACTGGAGACTTGACATCCGAAGTTTTCCTCATGAGCTAGTCACATAGCACCCTCTGCCTAGCACCTGTCAAAATGATAGACTCCTGAAAGGAAAGTACATGTTCAGCATAAACTGTATTACTTGTAGAGTCTAGGCACAGGGAACCATTCGTATCAGCTAACTATTGACTGGGAACATCCTGAAAGCCAAGTTCTCAGCTGTCAGCCAAAGGCCAGCCTTGCACAAGCCTTTCTAAGGATAGCTGTCTCAGGCCTGCAGTGTTATCGCTTGTCTGCACAGTTGCATAAACCTGTAAATGCACTAAGAAAACATTGAGTCACTCTCTTTAAATGGGTGAATTGTATGGCGCATGAATTTTCTCTTGCTGAGGTTGTTAAAAAACATCCCACCAAGATTTTTCTTATTTCTTTCTTTCTTTCTTTCTTTTTTTTTTTTTTTTTTTTTGTGTGTGTGTGTGGTACTGTCGGTTGAACCCAGGGCCTCGCGCTTGCATGCTCTGCAAGTGCTGGACCACTGAGCTGCACCCTCAGCCCATTTCTTTTATTTTTTGAGACAGGGTCTTGCTAAATTTCACAGACTGCCTCTGGTCTCGAACTTGTGATCCTCCTGCCTCTGCCTCCTGAGCTGCTGGGATTATAGGCGTGCACCACCACGCCCAGCTCTCCACCAAGATTTTTCTCTAGACATAGAAAAGCTTATTCTAAAAGTTACATGGAGTGGCAAGTAGCTCAAACAATCTTAACAAAGAAGAATAAAATGGGAAGAAAAACTCCACCTAACATTAAGGTACACTGTGTAACTATAGCAGTTAATTCCCCGTGATGGTGGTGGTGGCATAGACACACAGATCAGTGGAATAGAGTAGAGAATTTAGAAATGGACTCACTCAAATATGCCCAACTGATACTTGACAAAAGTACAAAAGTAAATCAGTGGGAAGAGGGTGGATTTTCAATGAATGATGGTGAACCAATTAGAGAACCCCACACACAAAAAAATGAACCTCAATCTAAATTTCACGACTTAGATGAAGATTAACTCTATATGGACCAGAGACTGGAATTTAAAATATAAGAAGAAAACCAGCTGGAAATACAGGTGCACCACCAACTACTAGGGAGGCTCCGGTGGGAGGATCTCTTGAGTCCAGGAGCTCAGGTCCAGCCTGCACAACACAACAAGGCCCTGCTTCAAAAAACAGATAAAATAAAATATAAGAATATTGAACTTGAAAAAGTAGAATAAACTGGGCATTGTGTTGTGTGCCTGTAATCCCAGTGGCTCAGGAAGTGAAGGCAGGAGGATCACAAGTTTGAGACCAGAGGCAGTCTGCAAAACTTAGTGAGACCCTGTCTCAAAAAGTTAAAAAAAAAAAATGGGTTGAGGGTGAAGCTCAGTGCAGAGCATACAAGTGCAAGGCCCTGGGTTCAACAACCTCCAATACCACACACACACACACACACACACACACAAAGAATAAAGTTATTGGGACTTAGAGCTAGGCAGAAACTTCTCAGACTTGACACCAAATGAATGAGCTATAAAAGGAAAAACTAAGTTAAGTTGGACTTCATCAAAATCATAACTTTTGCCCCGGGAAAGCCCACATGAAGAGGATGGAAAAACAATCTGCAGACTGCAAGAGAGTATTTGCAAGCCACAAACCTGACAAAGGATGGGTGCCTACAATATAGAAAGAATGCTTAAAACCCAACAGTACAAAAACAAACAGTTCAATTAGAAAATGGACAAATATCATAGACACATAACTGCCAGAGGAGAGTACAGAAGGATGGTCTCCATCATTAGTCATGAAAATGCCGCAGTAAGATAGAACCACACACCTCTCTGACTGACTAAATGGAAAGTGTAAATGGTTAGGAGGCCACAGAGAAACTGGGCCACCTACACATTGCCAATGGGTCTGTAAAATGGTCCATCCACTCTGGAAAAGTTTAGCACTTTCTTAAAAACCTTGTCACATGATTACTATCCAAACCATCCCTTGATCTCTTGGACCTTTGTCCCAGAGAAACACAAAAACCATCACGTGAATGTTCGCAGCAGCTTTATTGGTAACAGCCCCAAACTGGAGTCAGCTCAGATGTCCTTCAACAGGCGACTGGGTAAGCAAACTGTGGTTCATCCAGGAACTGGAATACTATTCAACGATAAAGAAGAATGGACTGTTGATATACATAACAACTCAGGAGACCCTCCAGGGCATTTTGCTAAGTGTATATAACTCCCATCTTAAAAGGTTATATACCATATGATTTCATTTTTACTCCATTTGTAAAACAGCTTGAAACAACAAAATGTTTGAAGCAAAGGACAGATTAGTGGTTGTCACAAGTTAGGGACCCAGGGATGGGAGAAGTAAGAGTTGGGTATGGTTGTAAAGGACCACAGGAGGGATCCTTGTTTGTATACTATTGGATTCTACACGTTCTTTTTCTGTCTTCTAGTTGCTAGTCCTTTGCGGACTGTGTGGTTTGCACAGGTTTTTCTTGCATTCTGCAGCTAGTCTTTCTATCCTCGTCCCATGGGCTTTCACAAAGCAATACCTTGTCTGTGGTGGTGGATACCTGAGCCTACACAGATGCTAAAATTGAATAGAAATAAATGCACATGTGCATATACACATAAAAATGAGTTTAAGTAAAACTTAAGAAATTTGAGTAAGGTCAGTGAGTTGTATCAATGTCTGTCTCTGGGTTGTGACATTATACAGCCAGCCCTCTGTATCCACAAGTGCCCCCTGCTCTGACCAACCATGGACAGAAATATTTGGAAAAAAATTCTGTCTGTACCAAACATACAAACTTTCTTTTTAGTCATTGTTCCCCAAACACTACAGTACAGCAGCTTTTTATACAGCATTTACATTGTATTAGGTTTTAGAAGTCATCTAGCAATGGTTTAAAGTGTATAGGAGCATGTCCTTAGGTTCCATGCAAATCCTACACCATTTCATATAGGAGACTTGAGCAATCACAGGTCTTGATATCCTCCAGCATGGGAGGTCCTGGAACCAGTCCTCTGCAGGGACCAAGGGATGACTATGTTATAAGTTTTGCAAAATATCACCACTGAGGGAAACTGAGCACAGTATAAAAGGGATCTCTCTCAATTATTTCTTAACAAGAGCATATAAATGTACAGTTACTTCAATAAAAAATTCAATTAAAAGTAATAAATGAGGCATAACCCTATAATCTAGGGGAAAAAAATCATGGTAGGAACCTTGACGTATCGCAGCACAGTTCTTGGGGTGATCCAGGGGTCCTGACTTTCCTCTGCTCACACCAATTCCCCCTCTCACGGTGGAGGTTCTAGCTCTTCCTCCCTTTCAAAGTGCTGTCTTGGCCTCCCCATGTGAAAGATGGGTTCAGGTGCCCTCTGCCTCTAACAGACCTGAGCAGGGCTGGTTAGCACAGGAAGCCGGCCCAAGGGCAACTCACCCTATTCACCTGGAACTCACCAGGTCCCCGCTGAGCAGCAGGTTGTTAGGAGATGATTTCAGGTTTAAGACCCAAGGGGGAGCCCTGGCAAGGTTTCATAGGAGACTCTTCCAGGCTCCCCAAAGTTGCTGCCTGCCTCGCAGAGCAGACATTTCTCTGTGTGTGCTGCAATGAAGACTAATTCACAAAACCTCTCAGAGTGATAGTTACCTAAGGGAGGAACAGGAAGTTGATGCAGAGTCGGGGGGAGTATTAAAAGAATGCACAGCATGGGCTATAGCTCAGGCCCTGGGGGTGACCCTCAGAGCTGCAAAAGGCGAGGAAGAGAGGGAGAGAAGAAGAAGAAGAAGAAGGAGAAGGAGAAGGAGAAGGAGAAGGAGAAG
>VMDO01001211.1:154291-223402 GCA_007922755.1 Pedetes capensis | reverse complement strand
GCGACCTTGAGAGTGGCCGTGTCCCTTCCCACTCTACAGATGAGGAGACTGAGGCCTGAAGAGACCTGGAGGTGTGTCCATGACCACATGGTTATTAAATGGCTGAAACAGAAATCAGACCCCGATCTACCCCACTTCCCACCTTACCACAGTGTCCTTGCTCCTCTGTGAGGACATGTCCCCTTCTTGGCTAGTTTACACATTCGTCTGCTCTTCGTTGTTGTTAGGTGCCGTCGAGTCGGTATCCGACTCATAGCGACCCTCTGTACAACAGGGGAAACACTATTGTCAGTGCTTCCCTGATGTTCATAGGGTTTTCAATGGCAGATTGATTTTTGGGAGGGGGTTGCCAGGTCCTTCTCCCAAGCCTACAGCTTCTGGTATTCCCAGGCGGTCTCCCATCCAGGTACTAACCAGGCCCGACCCTGCTTAGCTTCCGAGATCTGCCGGGATCAGATGCCACAGGGCTACAGCTGCAAGCTGTCTGCTCTTAGTTCTTATCTTATGCCATTGACCAGGAAGTACTCACTGAATGCCCGCCCAATTCATTTGTTCGGCTGCTTTGTCTCTTACCCTGCTCCCGTGTTAGCTGGAGGCAGCTGCCTTCACCCCTGCACCCCTGTAGAAGACCCCTGCAGTAGCGTGCAGCATACTGGGGTGAGGGGTGAGGAAATGAGTACCTCAATTGAGAGGCAAGGAAAACAGCACAGACGCGTGGCTGCTCCCCAAGACACCCAGGCCCTGTGGCCCTGTGTGCTTCCTAAAGGTCAGCGGCAAACTGGACCACAGGCTTCCAAGCGGAGAAGGCTAAAAGCAAAGGCCTCCCCAGGCGGAAAATGCTCTGCTGCGCTCTGGGGAACGTGGAGGTCGGTGCTCTAGCTCGGTCCCCCAGGCTTTGCCACCATTACTTCAAAACTGGCCAAGTGCACTGACCTGTCCCTAGTAACCCTGCACGGAAATGGAGGTTCAGCCTGAGGCCACACGGCCTTCTGCTTTTTTACAGTACAGGAGTTAAGTCTGTCGTACACAGAGCCCCCCTGCCTTGGTCCACATTCTGGATCCATCATGTAAAAGCTGTGTGACTTTGAGCAAGTCACTCAAAGTCCCTAGGTCTTGGCTTCCTCATATACAATGTGGGAGAAACAGCACAGATCCTAAGCGCTTCAAACTCCTGGCCTGTAGGAACTATTGCACACATGTGTTGTTGTTAGGTGCCATCAAGTTGCTATCCGACTCATAGCGACCCTATGTACAACAGGCGAAACACTATTGTCAGTGCCTCTCTGCTGTTCATAGGGTTTTCAATGGCGGATTGATTTTGGGGAGTGGGTTGCTGGGTCCTTCTCCCAAGCCTACAGCACCTGGTGTTCCCAGGCGGTCTCCCATGCATGTACTAACCAGGCCCGACCCTGCTTAGCTTCCGCGATCTGACAGGATCGGATGCCACAGGGCTGCGGCTGTAGGTGCACACATGTGGGCAGCCAGTACTTTATCACACATCTGGCTGGCCCGATCCATCCCAGCTCAGGCCCCCTTACTGGCTTTAAAGGACACAGCAGCGTGGGTACACACGCCCATGGATGTGCACAAATGCAGTTCGATATGGCTGTGCTGTTGGCTTCCTGGGGCCAGACATCAACAATGTTCTTATCTACGCCTTGCCTGTCCTTCCTCCCTGGGTGCGGATAATGAGGAATAAATGCTTAGGAGGACTTTATCTCCTATGAAGGCCATCCCAAGTGTCAGCCCCTTTCTCCTGACCCTCAGATGTACTGATTCATTTCCAAAAGGGCCAGGTCCTCCCCAAGTCCTGTGCCCAAGCTCCTATCAAAGGCCCGTGACGGGGAGAATGAAAGAGGAACAGATCACACAGGAAGGAAGTCTTGTACTGATCTCTCCATTCGCTTTCTCCCATCTCCCCTCCTGCCAGCAGCCTGTCCCGCTGCCAGCCGGTGCCTCGCTCCGAGCCCACCCCTCCCTCCCACACAGAGGTATGAAACCTATCGGGGCTTGTTTTTAGCTGGGTACAAACTGTTCACGCATTTCATTAACAAAAAAAAAGAAAAAGAGGTGCGTGGGGTGAAGATGTTAGTACATCGAAACCATTTAACTCAGTTATATGCAGAGACCAGGAGTTAACAAGGAGGAGAGAGCAGGGGGAGAGAGAGAAGAGTTTCATTAAGAAAAGAAAGAGCAGGTTCGGAAGGAGCGGGCCCCTTCTGCTTTGTGCTACTTTTTCTGTGCTGATAAGATGGGTCTGTGTAAGGCAAAATGTATTGTTGAATGTTAGACGCTTTTAAGTCCGTAATGTAAAAAGTGGTGGGCGTCTGTGTGTGCTTGAGAACAGACAGAAAATGAGGTGTGGAGTGGAGACTAACCCTTCTCTTCACACATGGCAGGGACTGGCCTCGTGCTCAGATCTTTAGCCAAAGGATGGGGTGGTCGCTTGCTGACAAACTGCTCTGTAGGAGGGAGGAGGCTCCAAGCTGCCTCCTGAAAAGCCCAGTTGGGCCCCACGGAGAAGCCAGGCCCTGCAGCCAGTGGTTGGAGCCCAGGGTGGGGAAACTTGGCCATGGAGGAGGGCCCCTGCTGAGGCTTAAAGCTTCAGGGCAGAGCCATGCCAGGCCTGGAGACTGACCAGAACCTTCCATGGTATGGAGGTACCTGGGCATCTCTAGAGAGCTTCTCTCCATCTCTTCAAGATTAACTGGCATTGGATCAGATAGTAAGCAATCCATGTGCACTAGATGCAGGGGAAATGGTAGGAGTCAGGAGCTGCAAGGAACTTTGTTGTTGTTAGGTGCCGTCGAGTCGGTATCCAACTCATAGCGACCCTCTGTACAACAGGGGAAACACTATTGTCAGCGCTTCTCTGCTGTTCATAGGGTTTTCAATGGCAGATTGATTTTTGGGAGGGGGTTGCCAGGTCCTTCTCCCAAGCCTACAGATTCTGGTGTTCCCAGGCAGTCTCCCATCCAGGTACTAACCAGGCCCGACCCTGCTTAGCTTCCGAGATCTGACAGGATAGGATGCCACAGGGCTATGGCTGTAGGCGGAAGGAAATTTAGAGATCATCTAGTGAGGCCCCTTTCTTTTACAGATTAAGAAAATGAGGCTCAGAGAGGCTGTGTGACTTATCCAAGGTCACACAGTAAATTAATGATCAGAGCCACAACCAGATCTCCTGGTGCCCAGGCAGGTCCTATTTTCATTACTCCACCTACCCTTCCCTGGCCCTGGGCCTACCCTCTTTAGTCAGGTTAGCAGAAAGCCAGGTCAGGGCACAGGTGTGCCTAGGGTCATGTTGGGTCCAGGCAGCTTGATGGGGCATGAAGATCCCCAGGGGAAGCCCTGAGGTCCCAATGCTCCCATCACACAGAGCCTATGGATGGAAAGCCCACTGGCTGAGAGGACATGGCTTCAGGATGGGCACCTCCAGATGTTCCAGATGCTCTGCCTTCTCCCCTTGGGGCTACTGTAAGCCCTGGGTTCCCCCTAGGAGATGGAGTGCTCTTACCTCTGGTTGCCTTTGGGCAACAACTCAACTTCTCTGATCCTTTTCTTAATGGCAAACTTGCCTGCCTGGTCCCCAGGATGGGGCTAGGTAAGTTACATGTTGAAAAAGGTCTCAAAAGTTGTAAAGTCTCATTGCTTGTGAAGGGAGGTGGGGACTTCTTTTTTTTGTGTGTGTGTGTCATTTGGTTCATTTTGTTTGTTTTCTTGTGGCGCTGGGAATCAAGCCCAGGGCCTCGTGCATGCTAGGCAAGTGCCCTACCACTGAGCTACCTCCCCAGTCCCAAGATGCTGTCTACCCAGTGGGCAATGAGAGTGGGCACCTAGTACCCACAGCACTTGGAGTTTATTTTTGGAAGGCAGGGCCTGGGCCCCTGGAGATGTGCTGTGGTCTCGCTCTGTGAGCTTGGGAGGGGGTGTTCCATAAGCAGGCTCCATCTGCCAGGGCACCTGCCCGACTGAACCCAGAGGAAGAGAGGCCGAGACCCAGCATGAGCTCTGAGCTCCCTCCCTGGGCTTTCCAAGGCTGAGTGCTGAGCCCCTCCAGGAACAGGGGTCTGGAGAAAGGCTTGTGGCAGGGTCGGCTGGCCTGGGAGATCCTCCTGGGCTTAGGCTGAGGGCCTGGAGGAGAGCGCCACCAGCTGACGGAGGTGCAGTCACGGAGTTCCAGCAAAGGAGATCGAGTGCTTTGACCTCTGGTTAGCTTTGGGCAACAACTGACTGAGCTACCAGGCGCTCCCAGCGCCCTGCTGAGCATCCCATGGGAGGACTTAGTCCTGCACGCACAGGACTGGGTCTGACCCACCCCTGTGCACAAGAGGTAGCTGCGCCCTGTCACACCAGAGGTCGAGCGAGGGCAGAACCCAGCCTTCTCACTGCTGGCCCGCAGCTGCCCTCAGCCCATCAGCCCCATCCCTCGGTCCCCACTCTGCACAGCCCCCATGGCGTGCCCCTTCCTGAGCCAGGGTCTCTGCCCACTGGTGGTGACCCATTCAGTCACACTCAGGCATAAAGCACTGCAATGGCTTCCAGCCGCCTTTCCCGGGGCCACCTGAATGGAAAGGGGCCCCAGTTTAAGGAAGAGGCGAGCATAAGCCTGGGGGTGAGGGGAGGAGCCGAGCTAGCATCAGACCCCCAGGGTCTATGAAATGTATCACAGAGGCCAGGGGCGCCCCAGCCACTGGCAAAGTGCATCCACCACTCCCTCTGTGAGCCTGACGACAATGACATTCAGGATGACGATGACTCCCACTCATCCGGCTCAGTCTTTCCACAACGTCTTTACACGTTCGCTCTGAGTCAGTGATTTGGGCACCGAGTGGAGTATGGGTCATGACCCCTGTGGCCCTACCTGCAGCTCCTGAGGTTCCTTAAAAGAGGGCCCGTTGCTGGCTGTGGATGCTATATTACCAACCCTTCTCCAGAGGCGGCAGGCCCGGCAGGCACAGAGAGACACAGGGCGCGGACCATGAGAAGAAGGCTGAGGGCTAGATACAGGGAAGATTATCAGGAAAGGGAGGAGCAGAGGAGGAGAGGCCAGAGGGGCAGGTTGTTGATGCTGCTGTTAGGTGATGTCGAGTCGTGTCTGACTCAGAGTGACCCTCATAGGGTTTTCAATGGCTGTTTCGGGATTGCCTCGGAAGTGGATTGCCATATCCTTCTCCCATTGTTGTGGTGCTGGGAATTGAACTTGGGACCTCAGAGATTTCAGGGTGGTGCTCTACCAACTGAGCTAAATCCCAGTCCCCAAAGGGGCAGGAGGAAAACAAAAGCATTCACAGTTATGGGAATTAAAGGAGGGGCCACGTCAACAGTGATCTGGACTTGAGTTTGGACCTGTACTGAATCCCTCAATTCTTCTGTAATATTTTGTTCTCTCTTTTTTTTCTTCCGAGGTTGAGGATCAAACCCAGGGCCTGTGCATGCTAGGCAACCACTCTCCCACTGAGCCATGTCCCCAACTCAATAATCACTTATTGAGTACCTACTGTGTACCCAGCAGTGCATAATACACAGAACACTCCTCTCAACCCTGGAAGGTTGGAAAAGTGAGGAAATCAAAGCTTAGAAAGATTAGAATTTAGAATTTCTAGGCTTCTGAGGAAGAAAGAAATCAAGACTATGAATAATTAACAAAACTGATACTACCAGGGCAGATTAGTGATGGCAGGTGTCCCACATTCCCACACAAAGGACCCTAGGGACCTCAGGAGAAAGAAGGCCAGATGGCTAGGACCTCAGATCTGTCCACTGCTGTCAGACTGTGGCCAGGCAGGCCTCGAGGTCGAAATCACAAGACCACGAGAGGGGCATAGGTGGGCCCGGAAGGAGCATGGCCAGCTGCGACAGCTGGGAAGGAGGGAGGACGCCCTGAGCCCTGGGGAGAGAAAGCTGGCACAGGAGAAGGGCAGAGCACGGACTCTCAGCAGCAGCGACAACATGGAGACAAGAATGGTGTCTGAGAAGACAATGACTCCAAGAATCTGGAGCATAAAACTGCTGTGGAGGGGCCGACCCTGAGGGCCCTGCAGGCAGGGCCATGGCTGGCTGTGCCCAGAACCACCGAGGATGGCACCTGGGTGGGTCCCGCAGGCCATATATCCCCTTACCCTTCCAAGCAGGGGCCATGCCGAGGCCCAGCCAGGTCTGCCATTTCCTGGCGGGGTCCCGAGTCCCAGCAGAATGAGTGTTGGAAGAGAACGCTGGAATGACCCTTTCTACCTCCTTGGCCCAAAGCCAGCCAGGCAGGGGACAGAGCCACCCACTCTTGCCTCCTGCCCTCCCCACCTGCTGCTCTGGCTGGAAGGGCAGCAGGACTAACACTGGACACGAGGCAAGGCATGGCTTCTGGGCTGGGCTCCACCAAAGACTCCAGTGTGGCCTTGGACAAGCCTCTAAACCTCTCTGTGCCTTTCACCTGCAGCTTAAGGGCAATGCACACCTGATTCCCTGCCTTAAAGGCTGCAAAGAGAGGCTATGGGAAAATACTCTGAAGAAAATTAAAATCCTAAACAAATGTATAACCCAGTCTCCAGAATCTTCTTCGAAACCCTTCTAGTAATACTGAATGACAGCCTGGGTTATGCATGGAGTCTCAATTTTCTGCTAAGCTGAAGTCACCCTAACCAGGTGGAGGGTTGGCTCCCCACTGTTGGCAACCCCCAAACTCCTCACAGGGGCATAGTGACCCTTTCAGGCCTTGACTCCAGGTCCTTTGAGGACACTGGCCCTCTGGGAGAGGCAGATCTGGAGCATCTCAGACCCCTTCCTTGCCTCGTGGCTTCAGGGAAGCTGCAGAGCCCCCACATTCCTGCCTTTCTCCTTCCTGGGACTTACGCCCAGCAGGTAACCTCGGGACAAGAACTCCTCACAGAGTATCAGCGTCCTGGCTTCATGGAGGAAGAAACCAAGGCCTCCCGAGGGGAAGGAACCTGCAGATGGAATAGTCTCAGCAGAAAACGCTGTTTAGATAGACACTTTAAGGGAAGCATACAAATACATTCCAATAAGCAAGGCTGTTTGCTTTTTAAATTTTTTTTTCCAGTACTGTGGGTTGAACCCAGGGCCTCATGCATGCTTTGCAAGGGCTATACCACTGAGCTGCAGCCCCATTTTTTTTTTTTTTTTTTTTTTACTTTTTATTTTGAGACAGGGTCTCGGTAAGTTGTGCAGGCTACCTCTGGCCTCGAGCGTGCGATCTTCCTGCCTCAGCCTCCCAAATCTCTGGGATTGTAGGCATGAGCCACAGCACCCAGCTTGCCTTTTGTTTTTAGGTTTGTTTTATGTTCTCTGAAGCCTCACTCCTTGAAAAGTGCGCCATAGAACAGTATTACCTGGGAGCTGGTTAGAAATGCAGAGTCTTGGGCTCTGCTCCAGACCCAAGGAATCACAAGCCGTTTTATCACATGATTTGTAGGCAGTGTGAACTTTGAAGGGTATGGATCTAGAGGACAGTGGCACATAGCACAAATATTGGGTCAGCTATAAAGAAAAGCTTTCCACCTGCAGCATATGAAACACCCTATGGGAACTTCCTTTGTAGGGGAGGGAGGTCAGGGCAGAGATCCTAAGCTGCTGGGGGGCTGAAAAGATAAGGGAGAGGAAGGAGGTGACTGCTCAGGGCTCCTTCTGCCTTGAAGCCAACCTGGGCTGCCCAGGAACCTCCCGAGGAGGGGATCCAGTGGGTCCCTGGCTCTGCTGCAGCTTCCCCAGCTGCCAGCGACCTGGCCTCAAACGCACTGCCTCTGTCGGGCTGAGACCAGCAGGCTTAATTCACGTGCTCCTAGAGGACAGGTATTTGCATCCGAAATTACCCTGGAACTTAATTCTGCATAATGTTGTTCAGACAAATGACACCCCTGAAACTCTTTGCCAAGGCCAATAATAACATAACTGCAGAGAGAAATAATGAATAGGAGCAGGGGGAGAGGGAAAATCGAGAAGGCGGGGGTGGCGGGAAGGGGAAGGGAAGAGAGACGGGTTTCTAGCCAGAGGTGGTTTTGTCTTTATATAAAGTCACCAGCATGGTACCCGTACCTAGTAGGTGCTGCATAAATAGGTTTTGAAGCCTTTGACCATAATGAAAAAAATAAAAAGTAATGCTGAAAAGAGAGTTGCTTCTGCTCATTAGTTAAGCTATGGAGCAATTTATTAATGCAACTATTCATTTGTTCGGGCTGGGATTTAGCTCAGTTGGTAGAGCGCTGTGCTGTAGTCTCTGAGGTCCCGAGTTCAATTCCCAGCACCACAAAAATGGGAGAAGGGCCTGGCGATCTACTCCCAAGGCAATCCTGAAATAGTCAGCCATTGAAAACCCTATGAGGGTCGCTATGAGTCAGATACCGACTTAACAGCACCTAACAACAACAACAACAACTCATTTGTTCAGCAAAATCTCTTCAGCAGTTACTAGGAGTTGGCACTGGGCTGGGCACTGCAGTCCCTGCCCTCACGGCCAGTTTGAGTTCTAGGTTCTGAGCCCATTGTGCACCGACCCAGCCACAGGCAGGGCCCTGCCCTGGGAAGTCTAAAGCCAGGGGCAGAACTCAGGTGGTCTACAGGCCTTACAAGGAGTGAGCCTGATTTAGGGTCTCCACACTGGCCCCTTCTGGGCTCTTTAGCCTCAGCTGCGCTGGCTGCTGCAGGGGACAGTAGAATTTCCTTGGGCACTGAACCCTTCTTGGAATTCAGCACTGGCAGGCATGGTAGAGGCCCCCTTGCTGTCTCTGTCCATTTTCAGACGGGGAGGTGAGGTTCAGACAGGCAGCGAGATTTGTCCAAGACCACCAGCCAGTTCCCAGCAGAGTAGAGGAAGAGCTCAGAAGCCCCTGGCCATGCTGTGCAGCCTCCTGCAAGGCAGGGGCCTGGGTTCCAGTCCCTGGGGCAGGTGGGTCACGCCTAATCTCTGGATCCCAGTTGGATCATCTGGAAACAGAAGGGGACTTTATAGTAGTTTTCACCCTGTGCTTCCTAGGGCTTCCTCAGGGGACCCTGGGTGAGGAGGGGGCCCAGGAGAAGAGGGGCTCTGGCCCCCACCCTTCCTCAGTTGGGGCAGTTCTCTTGCCCTCCAGGTTCCCATGAAATAGTTGTTTTAAAGCAAAGCGTCCAGTGCCAAAAAACAAAATCAAAACAAGTCACCCAAAGCTCTGCACAGGGCTCCTCTGCACTTGGTGATGACTGAGGGGAGAGAAGGCCAGGGCTCTGTCCTGCAGACGTGCAGACTGCCTTTTAAGAGGGAGGAAACCCATGTGTGAACGGACCCAAGAGTCCCCAGGAAGCAGCATTTAGGTCAATAATTATCTGTCTCGGGAGCCAGTCTGGAGTGTCCCGGTGCCAAAGGTGATAGATGAGGTGTGGAAGCAAACATGCCGCCTCCCTGCCTACAGGGTCTCACACAGCACTGTGGGAGGGCACGAGTCCCCTGACACCCCACCCCTGGGCTCGTGCCATGCTGCCCCTGGGGATCCAGCCAGTCCCGCAAGGGCCACACTGGGCCCATCATCACCAACCCCCGCCCCCAACCCAATGCAATTATGCATGTTTACATTATGGTGACGTATAATTCTGCCATTTACATTCAGTTGCAGGGTTCTCTGTGTGCTCATAAAATATTAACACTGGAGGGCCGCTTGTTGCAGAAATGTTTGTAATTTCTCTTCCCCATTATGGGCTTATTAATGATAATAATGCTGTTTCCCTGCTTAGGAGCTGGGGCTACGGAAAGGCAATCACTCACCAGAGCTGAAATATGACAGCGAGAAGTCCGATTCGCTCCCCGCTCGGCATTTAATCTTAATAACATTTTATCTCGGACGACAAGTGTGTGTAATGTTGTTTAAAAGCCGTGACTACATCGACACTACACGTTCGGGGAAAGGAAGAGGACGGGGGCGGGAAAGACCGTGTCTCCTGTCTTCTCTGCCACCTCCTGTCCCCGGGTGCCCAGCTCCCACTTTCATCTCCCCCACCCCTGCCTTCCTGAGAGGAGAGTGGGACGCACCCTTACACGAGTGAGGCCGTGGCCTCCACCGAGCCGGGTTCAGCATTTCCACTCTGAAAGGATTTACTTCTTAGCCTGTGAGAATGAAAGGTACGGAAGAGCACATCAGCTTTCAAAAACCACGCCCTCAAATGAGCGCTATTAAAAATAAATAAGCCCATTTCGGCTGCGGGGCTGGGATTTAGCTCAGTGGGTAGAGCGCTGCGCTGCAGTCTCTGAGGTCCCGAGTTCAATTCCCAGCACCACAAAAAATGGGAGAAGGGCCTGGCAATCCACTCCCAAGGCAATCCCGAAGCACTCAGCCATTGAAAACCCTATGAGTCGGATACCGACTCGACGGCACCTAACAACAACAACAACATTTCGGCTGGAAAGCCGGGCTGTGAGTGGGTGCGAGGACTTCAAGGCAAGATGCAGAGGGACCCACGTGTGGCCTTTTCCTACGGTGGGGTTACTCATGATACAGCCCCTGGGAGGGCGTCTTCCTTGCTGACCCTCCTCCTCCCTTGCCCTGCCCAGCCCTGGCTCCTGCTCCCCTCGACTTCTCCCTTTGCTATATTTTCCCCTTTTGTAGGGGGCTCCCTCCTTGTGCCTGAGGGCAGAGGCAACACCCCCTCCTGTCTGTCACATCTTCACCCACCCTAGACATCATCTTGCCTGGCATCCACCAAGGTGGATTCTGTCTTAGATCCTCGCCTTCCCAGAGGCTAGGACACTGTCCATGGTGGGTGACCACAACTAGATGCTGGTTGGGATTTAAAATGACCATTCCTGCTTGGCTTGAATGATGCCATAGGACTGGGGAGGGGGAGAGCAGTCATCTCACGGTCTGGTTTTATATACATACACAGATGCTATGGTTCGTGGGGTTTTTTTTTGTTTTTTTGGTTTTTTTTGTTTTTTTGTTTTTGCTGTACTGAGGGTTGAACCCAGAACATCACACTTGCATACTTTGCAAGTGCTGGACCACTGAGCTGCCGTTTACAGCCCATTTTATTTATTTTTTTTATTTTTTGAAAAGGGTCTCACTAAATCACTCAGACTGCCTCTGGTCTCAAACTTGCGATCTTCCTGCCTCTACCTCCCGAGCCACCAGGATTACAGGCATGTGCCACCGCGCCTGGCAGGCACTATGATTCTATAATCAGAATTATAATCAAAACCAGAAGAAGCCAATAATCAGAAGAGACCCTCAAGATCACCTAAGTCACCCTTTGTCCCCTCTGCTGCCTGGAATAAGGGTCATCCAGACCCACAGCACACAGTAGGGACACGGAGCTCACAACCTGCACAGATGGAGCACTGGGACCCCACGGGCATGTCTCCCCTGCCTGGCACCAAAATCTGTTTCCCTGTACCCTCCAAGTTCTGCCTTGTGGAACCCATGAACCAACTGACCTCACTCCCACATGCCGACTTTTAGAACTTTCTCCAGACTAGGGATTCACATTTTCTCGAGCATTTCTCAGTTGACAGCATTCCCGGACCCCTCACCACTCTGAGCGCCAGCCTTTGCTATGTTCAGTTTGTCAAAGTCCCTCCAAAAGCGTGAGGCTCAGCCTGGGGTGAGCCTCCTCCCCAGCATAGAGCGCAGGAAGCAATGCATCTTCTGTTTGGTGTTACATTCATTCAGCCCAAAAATGTCCTTCAGCCTCTTGCTGGGGTACCTTAGCAGCCAGGATGCCCTAGGATGCTTCTCTTATCAGCTCAAACCTTTCCTATCTGAACCTGCATCAAGTCAAGTTTCCCTGAGTCGGTACTTAAGGCATTGATTTTTTTTGAAAGCTCAGGGCAAGACTTTCCATTTACTCCCATTAGGCGCCACCTCCTTTCAGCCCTGTGTGGCTGTCTGAAAGGTATTTCAGATCCTGATGCTGGAGTCCCACAGAGTGACCACCCTTCTCTGGTTCTGTCACGTTCACTTATTTGAGAAGCATGCCTGAAATCACCAGAAGTGGTTTTTACTCCCGAGCTTGATGAGTTAGTGAGGGGTCAAGGATCAAGCCCCCCCCGGGGGGTGGGGGGGGCCAGGCTCATGAACTTGCCAGCCCATCCAGCAGCATTCTTCAGGCATCTCTGCTTAGCGGGGTGCAGACCAGTGCATCCCTGGAAAGGTCTTGTGCAGCAAGGGCTCAGGGCTCTCGCCCACTGGGTTCCCGTGAAATTGTTGTATTAAAGGAAAGGTTCCAGTGGCTCCTGGCCCAGGGCCAGGAGGAACAGCTCCGACACCCTCTTGGGCCTCTAATAAGCTTCATTTTTTAAGGAAAATGAGCCTTGCGTCTCAGTTCCCCTTTTTTGTCCCGTGAAAGGGTTAGATTGGGTGGCACTGAAGTTTCTTCTGGCTTCACACTGCCATGGACCCGTGAGGATTCTTCAATCATGTTTTCAGCCTAGCACACAAAGTCCCAAGAAGAGACTTTGTCAAAAGCCTATTCAAACCAAAATATTCTGGGCCATCATGTTCTGTTCTCCCTTAGTCCAGTGTCCTTCTGCAAAAGAGATATGCGGTTTTGATATGAGCTGTTTTGAGTTCTTTTCTAAAATGCTGAGTGGCTCAGAGCAGAGGATAGGGGCTTCCTTCCCCCCCAGCCAGTTTTAGGCTCTTCTTACTTTCTTTGTGAAAATAAGGATTTGTGTCCATCTATAGTCTCCTGGCACCTGTCACGTTTATGTCTCAAAATAAGGGACAATGGCATGGACGGAGCACCTAAACTATGCCACCCCACTCTGCCATCTACTGCCACATGAACGCTGGGCTCTGGATAGCCATGGCTGAGAAAGCAAAGCTCCCGTCCACCTAGCCAAGAAGACATGCGCTTAAACAACTCACCATGGAGTGCTACATGCCCCGCTGGTGGCTTAGACCCCGGCTGATGAGAAGCCAGAGGAAGGAAGGACCCGTTCTGGCTGGGGGGTTGATAAAGCAGCACTGGGCAGAGCAGCCTGCTCTGTGAGGTAGCCATGAATGTGTGGTTTACTTCCAGGGACTCAGGAATAGCTAATACCAATGAGGACGTGTGCAGGTGGGGGGCAGGTAGACTGTGTAATGGAAGATGAGACCAGAGGGATACTGGAGCCTGTTTGTGGTGGCCTTAAACACCCTTGAATGACTTGAATGTTGGCTTCTAAATGATTGGAAGCCAGGGAATATTTGGGCACCATGAGAGACAAAGCTTTAGAAAGGGATCTGGCAGCTGTGCAGTGGATGGATTACAGGAAAGCCACCAGAAGTACAGCAGTAAGAGTTCAAGGGAAATATTACAAGGTCTCAGACAAAACCAGTGATGGCAGAAATAAAGGCAGGGAAAGGGAGTTGATAGCTACTGAGAAGGTAGACGCAAGAGGACTTGGTTAGGCTTAGGAAAGACATCACAGGCAATGCTTTCCGTGACTTCTGGCTTAAACGGCTGGGTGGATGATGGTTTTACTAGGCAACCTATGGAGGAAAGGAGTAAGAACAGATCTGGGATGAGGGAGGCTGTGAGCTTGTGTGGAGACATGCTGAGCATGTCCCGGACTGCCAGCGGCTGTACTGAGGCCAGCATGTGCAGGGGATGGCTAAACACCCCCAGAGAGCCCACGGAGACCAAGATAAGAGAAACCAATGTGGAAGGGGCAGACAGAGAAAGACAAGGTGATGCAGATAACCTGGGGAGGAGTGTAGGGGGGCCAGGGAAGAGGGATCATGGACCCCAAAGGAGCAATCATCAAATGTCACAGCACTGAGGGGGGCAGAGGGATCCAGAGGATGAGGACCACAAGAGGTGGCATTGGAAGAGTCGCTGGAGTCGACCCAGAGACTTCTCTGGTGGTGAGAGGCCCTGGTAGTTGTTATAAGCCTAGGTTTAAAACCTGCTTCCACCACTTCCAGCCACGTGATGCTAAGCAAATTAGCCTCAGTTTCTTCAACTATAAAGTGGGGATAATAGCAAGCCCTACCATGTAGGTTAAAAGTAGGATTAAATATAATACTATAAGTAAAACACTTAGAATATACAATAGATGCTCATTAAATGTTAGCAAAACCACCGGGCGCAGTGGTGCATGCCTGTAATCCCAGTGGCTTGGGAGGCAGAGGCAGGAGGATCACAAGTTTGAGACCAGAGGCAGCCTGCACAACTTAGCGAGACCCTGTGTCAAAAAAAAAAAAAAAAAAAAAAAAAGCAAAAAAATGGGCTGGAGGCGCAGCTTAATGGTCCAGCACTTGCAGAGCATGCAGCTGCAAGGCCCTGGGTTCAACCCCCAGTACCGCAAAAAAAAACAAACAAAAAAAAGCAAAACCTAGAACTGGAGGTTTAGTGAAAGGAGTCATTGGAAAATAACTTGGAAAAAAATTATGTATATTTTTTTAAATTATAAGAGCATTTAAACATGGCAGCAGCTGAAAGAAAAGGGGAAGTAGATAAGGAATAAAAGCTTAGCGAGTGATCCCTAATGGTGACGGAATGTTCTGGATCAGGGGTTACAGGCAGGGCACAGAACAGTCTGCATTCACACCTGTATTTATAGCCTGACCTCTGCCTCTTGACACATCAGCATCCACCCCTGTGGTCCGTGGAAAAATTATCCACAAACCAGTCCGTCCATCAGAGAAGGCTGGGGACCGCTGCTCTAGAGGACACGTTGTTGTTGTTGTTAGGTGCCATCGAGTCGAGTCGGACTCATAGCGACCCTATGCACAGCAGATCGAAACACTTCCCGATTCTGTGCCAGGCACACGATCTTATTTATGTTTAAGCCCATCGTTGCAGACACTATCAATCCATCCGGTAGAGGGTTTTCCTTTTTTTCGTTGACCTGCCACTCTCCCAAACATGATGTCCTCCAGGGATTGGTCTTTCCTGACTACATGTCTGAAATATGTAAGACACGTCTGAATATGTAAGACACAGGGAGGTGGAAACAAGAAGTTTAGCCAACATGTGACTGCTCTTCCCCTTCAGACACCCTGATGGCTACTCAGGAGACGGGAGAGCGGGGCTGGGCCATGCTGGGGGGAGGTGGCCTTTTCTTGGCGGCATGTTTTCAGGGGTGGCCCTGGCTGAGAGGGGCCCCAGTTGGCTTGGGGTGAGAAGAGTGGAGGAGGTTGAAATGGCTATTGAGAGTGAGGTAGGCACTGAAGACAAGAATTTCCGGGGAGCTCAGTATGGAAGTCCCATGCTTATCATGTGCTCTTTCATTTCCTGTCTGCGGCAACAGCAGCCTTAGCATCTGATCCCGCATGATCTTGGAGGCTAAGCAGGGCTAGCCTAGTTAGTCCTTCAATGGGAAACTGCCTAGACATACCAGGTGCTGCATGCTAGGGAGAAGGACCTGGCAATCCACTCCCAAACAATCCACCACTGAAAACCCTA
This sequence comes from Pedetes capensis, assembly GCA_007922755.1. Lineage (NCBI taxonomy): Eukaryota > Metazoa > Chordata > Mammalia > Rodentia > Pedetidae > Pedetes > Pedetes capensis. The sequence continues at coordinate 208,036 of VMDO01001211.1, read as the reverse complement.
GGAATAGCAGAGAAGCACTGGCAATATTTCTGGGCACAGCACAGGGTTGGGGAGTGTTTGATTCTGTTGTACACACAGTTATGCTATGAGTTGGACCCGACTCGACAGCACCTAACAATAATGACAATAACTTCTATTTCCTAAAGGAAAATAAGAATTGAGCCTCTGCTTTGGGGGGTGGCAACAAGTCAGGATCAAGCCAAGTCCCCAGGAGGCTGCATCTGTCTTCCCTGCAGCCCCTCCCAGGGTGGGGCAGGAAGCTGGGGACACTCGTCTGGCTGCCCAGCCTGGGAGCAGCTGCTCTGCAGGACCCTTCTCTGGTCTGTGCCTCCCCCAGCACATAGCCAGGAGTGGAGACTGTCAAGCACCTATTTAATTACTCTCCCTGTGAGTCAGAAGTAACTCTAACAGAAGCACCTAACAACAACAACAACAACAACAATAACAACGTTATGTGCATTCACATAGGGGTAGAAATACTAAGCTTCCATAGTTAGAACCATCCGCTCAGTACTCTCTATTCAGCTCACTTCCAACATGCTAAATTCCTGCCCAACACCTTGCAAAAGGACATCTCACATGCTCGCCCATTAATAGTACAACCTCCCTTGTCATCTGAGGCAGCCGCTGGCATTTAAACAGCCTGGGAACCTTGCCTCCTCCACAGATTCTTCAGGGACTAATAGGGGAGCTAACATTTAATAAGGGCTTTCTATTTGCTGGGAGCCTCCTTCTGCACAGCACAAGCGTCCTTTAGTTTCCCAATAGCTTCGGTGCTGTTAGTATTGCCATCTCATTTTATTAGGAAAGAAACAACAGCCCAGAGAGGTTAGATGACTTGTCCAAGGTCACACAGCATTGAGCCAGCAGCTTTGAGATCAAACTCCAATTTGGCCAACTCCTGCTCTCAGGCACAGTTTCCTCCCCCCTGCAGCTGCTGTCCTCTGCCTCTGTGCTGCAAGGTCCCTTGTTGCGGTCCTTCCTGGGTCCTGCAAGGTCCCTTGTGGTTCTAATGTTCAGGACTCTGGTCCTGTTCGTGCATGTCCTCATTGGGAGATGATACAAAATAAAGATGCTGAGGGCAACCTGGGATCAATCCATTTGCCTCTCTCTTGTCTCATTGTAAACTGTAACGTTTCTTCAAAAAAGTTTTCTTTGATTAAAATAAGCATAATTTGCCATCTTAACCATTTTTAAGCATGCAGTTCAGTGGTGCTCCATGAATTCATGTTATTCTGCAATGGTTACCATCATCCATAGCATCTTGCAAACCGAGACCCTCTCCTTATTGAACACTGATTCCCTCTTCCTCTCTGCACTCACCCCCACCAACCTTCAGTCTACTTTCTGTCTCTGTGAATTTGACTACTCTAAGTATCTCACTGAAGTGGAGTCATCCAGTATTTGTCCTTTTGTGGCTGGCTTATTTCACTTAGCCTAATGCCTTTAGGCCTGTAGCCATAGCCCTGTGGCATCTGATCCCATCAGATCTTGGAAGCTAAGCAGGGTTGGGCCTGGTTAGTACTTGGATAGGAGACCACCTGGGAACACCAGGTGCTGAAGGCTTGGGAAAAGGACCCGGCAACCCACTCCCAAAAATCAATCCGCCATTGAAAACCCTATAAGCAGCAGAGAAGCACTGACAATAAGTGTTTCGCCTGTTGTACATAGGGTGACTATGAGTCAGATACCGACTGGACGGCACCTAACAACAACAACAATGCCTTCAGGGTTCATCTATACTTTAGCATGTGTCAGATAATCTTTCTTTTTTAAAGCTGAATAATATTTCATTGTATGTTCGTATTACATTTTGTTTACATTTGTACATGGATGAACATTTGGGGTGTTTCCACCTTTTGCTATTGAGAATATTATTGCTGTGAATATGAACGTGCAAATATCTCTTTAAGACTGTGCTTTCAAGTCTCTGGGGTATGTATCCAGAATTGGAAATGCTGGATCATAGGGTAATTTTATGTTTAATTTATTTTGGGGAACTGCCATGTTGTTTTCTGTAAGGGCCACACAATTTTACCTTCTCATCCATGGTACACAAGGGTTCCAATTTCCTCCACATCCTTGCCAACCCTTGTTATTTCCCATTTTCTGGATGTAGTCATCCTGAGGAGTGTGAGGTGGGATCTCCCCACGGTTTTGCCTTGCATTTCCTTGATAACGACTGAGGTCGAGCCCCTTCCCAAGTGCTTATCGGCCACTTTTATACCTTCTCTGGAGAACTCGCTTTCAACCCATTTTTGGACCGGGCTGTTTTAACCTGTGATGTTTTACAAACCCGGACGCTGTGCCCTCTGGATCGTGCCTCCACACACGTTGCCAGGGCAGCTCCCTGCCAGCCGGGCAAAAGGGGCAGAAGGAGCTCTTCCGCCCCACCAACCCCCTCGTTTTACCAGGCACATAGTGTTATGCGTGACCTCATGCTCTTTAGGGCTAAGGCGTCGGAAGACTCCGCGAGCCTGAAAATGTCATCCACAAGAGGTAATTTGCCAGGCCACCATGACTCACAAAACTTGAGCTTGAATTTCTTAATCTGTGTGGCCACCTGAGTGACAACCATCAAAGAAAGAAAGGGGCACAGCATGAGCAGGTCCCAAAGCGAGAGAGGCAGGTGCTGGCGGAACCCAGCAACAACGAGGAGAGGGAACGAGGCAGGACGCATCCACACTTGGCCCACAGAGACTGAGCCGACAGGGCAGGTACTTCCTAAGGTGGCCATGGGACAGACGGGAGGCATTGCCACCCAGGAAGGGGCTGGGAGCACCTGGCTCTGTCTCCCCCAGAGGAGGAGTGAGGGCCAGGCGAGTGGTTCAGGCAGAATTTTGGTTTAATGAGGCCACTCCAGACCATAGGAGTAAGAGTGGCAGTGAAGAGAGAGATGCCAAAAGCCACAAGGGAGTTGTTGTTGTTAGGTGCCATTGAGTCAGGTCTGACTCATAGCAACCCTACGTACAACAGATGAAACACTACCCAACACTGTGCCGTGCCCAGCACCGTATCAGTGCTTCTCTGCTATGCATAGGGTTTTTGATGGCTGATCGTTTGGGGATTGTTTTGAGAGTGGGCTGCCAGGTCCTTCTCCCAAGCCTACAGCAGCTGGTATTCCCAGGCAGTCTCCCATCCAAGGACTAACCGGTTGCCACTCTGCTTAACTTCAAGGAAGTAGATGTTGGACAACAGGACCAGGTTGGCATGTGAGGGAGCTGCTCAGAGCTCTGGGCACTGAAAGGCTGCTGGGAGGGGGGCGGCTGACCATCTCCAGCAGGGGCCTTTTCCATCACACCATCATGCAGCTTCACACCTGGATCACATTTTCTCACCCTCTTTCTCCCTCTCTCCCGCTCCCACCATCTTTCTCTCCCCACCTCTTTCTGCTCTCAGGGGATGGATGAGCACATGGAAGCCCCGGGGCTGGACCACCACTGCCCAACACAGGGCTCCTGGAGGCCTGTCTGGGCTGCGCTGTCATCCATCGAGGCTCCTCCTGCCCACACCCCTGTCCTCCCCTCCTTTCCCAAGGGTCCCACCCACATGGGGTCTCAAGGCTCCCAGGACTTCTGCTCCCTCCCTACTTTATGTTCCATAGAACTTCCTCTTGATAAATTGACTGCACGTCTAATTACATTAGCCTGCAGCCGTAGCCCTGGGGCATCCGATCCCATCAGATCTTGGAAGCTAAGCAGGGTCGGCCCTGGTTAGTACTTGGATGGGAGACCACCTGGGAACACCCGGCGCTGTAGGCTGCAGGCTTGGGAGACGGACCCGGCAACCCACTCCCAAAAATCAATCTGCCACTGAAAAGCCTATGAACAGCAGAGAAGCACTGACAATAGTGTTTCGCCTGTTGCGTGCAGGGTCGCTATGAGGTGGATACCGACTCAATGGCACCTAACAACAACAACTAATTATATTAGACAGTTGCTTCTAGGAGGACACAAACTGACTCAACCCCATACCTTCCATTCCCACCTGGCCCTCCAGGGCAGCCCGCACCCCTCAGGGCTTGACCTCCCCAGTGCTCCCAGAGGCTGAATGATTATCAACACAAGGGCCGCACGGTGGAGTTAGTACCAAAAAGCACGGCCCAAGAGCATGCATGGAGGGGTTTATTCAATTTTCCATGGGTGGGGGTGGGAGGACACTTGGTAAGGAGACCTCACCCTGTCTGTGCCCTTCCGCTTTGGGGAGCTCCTGAGGCGGGACAGGAGTGGCTTAGAGGCCTGGCCACATTCAACTCAATCCCCCGGGCCTGCAACAGTGTCTGGCATCTGCTCAAAAGGTATCTGAAGAATGAATGAGTTTATTCCACATAACAGTGCTCCAGAATGTCTCCAAGGCTTTTCAAGTCTGATGGTGTCTCTGAGGTGTATGATGGGCGGAAACCATCTCAAAAGAGGCTAAACCAAGGCCCAGAGAGGCTGAAGGAATAGAAGGCAGCCTTGGGGCTCTTAGCTTCAGATTGGGCCCCTGCTGCCCACTCCTCCTTCATGCCAACGGAACGCTTTCATCCAGAGCCCCTGGGACAGCAGGGGTCAGCCCGGCCTCCCGCAGCACCCTCATCACCACAAGGGCACCCCAGCCAATTCCAGCCTCACCACAGGGAGGCGGCAGCGCCGAGCACAAGGCCAGGATCAGGTCAGAAATGGGACATACGAGGCCACCTAGCTATTGACTGACCTACTTTGCTCCATCAATACCTAATACCTCATTCGTGACAAGCTGGGTTCTGAGGTCTACAGAAGGAGCCTTGATGAGTGTGGAGAAGCAAAGGGCAGCTCCCCCGCTGCAGCGGCAGCCACGACCATGGCCAGGCAGTAGAGGGTGGCGGAGGGATGGCCTGTCCCTCAGCCAGAGGGGAGGCAGACCCTGCGGGGATCACAGCCAGGGATGGAGCTTCAGGGTTCCCTGCGGCCCTAAAACGCACAGCTCCAGGATCCGCCTCCTACCACAGGACAGTCTGATTTATTCTCCTCTTATTTTTAAATGAGGCAAAACTGGAAGAGGAGAGGGGGGACTTGGGGGTGCGGGAACGGTTGCTTGCTGAGCGCCGACAGCACCCTGGGCTGGGTTGTTCCCTGGAGAATAACAACCGCTGCCGCAAACAGCCTTTGAAAACCCGCTTACGGTCAATTAAAAATCCCAATTAGCACTTCTGAGCAAACCTTCAATATTTGTTGCTGAATGCAGGCTGAGCTGTATCTGGAGGCAAGAGGGGGGAGCAGGCAGCATTCTCCAGGGGGCTGTGGAGAAGACCCCCTCAGCAAGGCCAGCGGCAGCAGAGGGGACCTGCTTCTCCAGCCCCTTGCCACTTCCAAATGCTAATTTCTGCATCTTCAGACCACACAGGGAGCTGCAGAGCCCCCTCGGGCGTCTGTGCCTGGCGCCTGCTCACCTTCCAGCCCTTCTTGTCCGCCACCCATAGCCCCCAGTCCTGCTGCGCTGGTGTCAGGCTCGAGGAAGGCTTCACCTGCTACCCTCAGTCCCAGTGTCCTGGATGGCTGGGGGATGTCACCTGAGCGTAACTCGGCGAGCCTCGTAACTCTCTGATGGACTATTCCATGCCTGCGCCAAACACATGCAAGGCACACAGAAGATCCTAGCAGTCAGGGGGCTGCTGTGTTCTGTGTCCCCTCCCTGGATAGAGTCCCACGGAAGCAACCCCTTTGCCTGGTGTGGGATGCTGACTCGCCGCCGTCCTTCTGCCAACACCTTGGCCGGCCGGGCCCTCGCCCCTTCCTGTCTGGCTTGCCTCTTTCCAGTCTGACTCCCAGGGCTACCTTCCTCCTTGCTGCCAGAAGGGTGGTAGGAAAAGTGCAGGCTCTTTGGTGAGGCGCACAAAACCCTTCGTGAACTTGGCTGGCCTCTGCCTTCCTCTACCTCGTCTGTACTCCCACACCTCGCTGTATGGTCCACCGAGTCCCCTAGAACGTGCAGCATGTTCCCTCTGCTGGGATAGCCCTTCTCCCCTCCTCTTCTGCTAGCAAACACCTGCTCTTCTTTCAGAAGCTACCTTAAACACTGCCTCCCCCAGGAAGCCTTCCCTGACTGTTCCTCTAGCCTGATTCAGATCTTCTTCTACAAGTCCAGTAAATTTGTTTGCTGCTTGCAACCCCTATTCTATGCAACAATGTTGATTTACACTTCCGAGAAAGCATAACCTCCACGTGTCTGCCAGTGTGACATGCAGTAGGGGCTTGTGTGTTGCTGTGATGCTGAAAGCTATGCCACTGGTATTTCAGATACCAGCCGGGCCATCCATGGTAGACAGGTTTCAGCTGAGCTTCCAGAGTAAAACAGACTAAGGAGAAGGACTTGGCAGCCCACTCCCAAAACATTGAAAACCCTATGAATAGCAGAAATGTTGCTCTTAGTTGCAGGTGAATCACAGCAACCCTCATGGGGTTTTTGATGGGGTTCTTAGTTGGTAGAGTGCTCTTCTGCGCTCTCTAAGGCCCTGGGTTTGATTCCCAGTGCTGCAGAATGGGAGAAGGACGTGACAACCCTCTACCAAAACAATCCTGAAACAATCAGCCATTGAAAACCCTATGAACAGCAGAGAAGCACTGACATAGTGCTGGGCATGACACAGTGTCACTGAGTGTTTTGTTCAGTTGTACGTAGGGAAGCTATGAGTTGATGAAGAGCAGAGAAGCACTGTCAAATACAGTGTTGGAAAACAAGGCCCCCGGGCTCAAAGGCATTCAAGAAATGACTGGGGAAGAGTTGCCTTCTCAAAGTAGAGTCACCTTTAATGACAAGCATAGAGTAAAGCCCCTGAGACTTCCTTTCGCAGATGTGGCATGTCTCAAAATGAGACGAAACAGTGACTGCAACAATGGCACAAACAAAGAGATCGTGTGCGTGGCACAACGTTGGGGAATATTTTGTTCTACTCTACTTAGGGTCACTATGACCCTAAGTCCGACCAGACTGCACCCAACAACAACAAAGGAAGCTTGAAAATAAGGCCTGTATATCACATTTTCTGTCACTTAGTAGGTATTCATAGGGGGTTGGTTGCATTCATGAATGAAAGAATATTTAATATAGCTTTTAAGAAATGGTGTAATTATCGAGCATTTGTGATTCAAACAGTGCTTCCCACTGAGTTTCATTATAATATCAGGGGTGTTTTATTTTCATGCCCAATGGTTGAGACCTCGCACAGTAGTCTAGTTCTTTATGGGCCTTTTCTACAAAGCCTTTCTTATTGTTGTTAGGTGGTGTAGAGTCGTTTCTGACCCTCATAGGGTTCTCACTGGCTGATTGTTTCTGGGCTGTTTCAAGAGCGGGCTGCTACGTCCTTCTCCCATTTTTGCAGTGCTGGAGATGGAACCCACGGCCTCAGAGAACACACAGTGGTGCACTACACATGGAGCTAAACTCCCCCAAAGCCTCCGTGAGGTATAACTCAACATTAGAATGATCTAGAAGAAGCCCATCCTTAAAGGATTCTTGCAGCTCATCCCCATTGTAAAACAGAAGACTTTCTGGAATGCAAATAACCTCCTCCTAATTTGTCTACTTGGTAAGTTTGAATTTGGAGGCTTCCTAAATTAGCAGTGCAAACTTGCAGTTTCTCTGAAAATGGAACTGCAGTTGTGGCTGATGCCATCAAGATGCAGACAAAGGGGTTCAGGACCTGGTGCAGGGCCAGGGGCGAACCTGTGACCAGTGTGAAGAGAGGCCGGGCGGGCACCTTTGGAGGACGTTAGACTCCCTGGAAACTCCATTATGCAAACCGGTGATTCTGAGGCGCACTGCTCAGCGCCCAGGCCTCCAACTTGAATCCCCTAGGGCAATTTCATCTCAACATTATCCAGGCTGCCTGCACCACCCCCCTAATGCTCTGAGGGGAGCTGCAAAGATAGTTTCTGTTCTTCCTCCCCTTGGAATTCTTTTGTCTGCTATGCAGAGAGCTGCCTGGTCTTTCCATGCTCTGGGCCCCTGACTGACACATCCCTTCTTCCCAGACAGCTGGATTCTGACCTGGGAGACTTTGTTTACTTCCCAGGTGGCAAATATTGACATTGAAACCAACTGTGCTTCTGCACTTGCTAGTTTTATGGTCCCAGGAAACATCAGTTCCCAATTTGCAAATGGATTTTAAGTCCCATAAGCCCATCTTCTCATCAAAACTCTAAATATTAAGCTATCCCCCCACCACCACCACCCTTTTCTAAGACCTGGAAAGCAAGGTTTCTGTTCCAGCGAGTCTGACCCACCGGCATCTGATGCCTTTAAAGGAGAAGGGAGACTGGTACCCAACAGGACTGTGGGTGCCCTGAGGGCAGGAACGATCTCCAGAGCCTGGCCCAGCACGTGGAGACAAGCCAAGAAACAGGAGGAAATCAGGACAGTGATGATCAGAATAATACCTCTTTCCACATCACCCTAATAATAGCAGATGTGCCGTGTGCAAGGCCCTGGGCCTAAGTCTGCATTTGCAATACCCAGTTTAATTCTCACAAATAACACTATCCCCATTCTACAGACCAGGAAACTGATGATCCAGAGAACAACCTGTCTAATGTCACACAAGAGACTACAAAGTTCATGCTCCTGACTCCTATGAATAGAAGAACATGAGGGGCAAGGGGGGAACAGAAGCAGGAAAGAAGGAAAGAGGAGGAGGGGGGATGGAAGAAGGAAGGCAGTAAAGGGAAGAGAAGGAAGGGGACGGAAAGTGAAGGAGGGAAGAAAGGAAAGAAGGAAGGAGGGAGAAAAGGAAGGAAGGAAGAAAGGGAGGGAAAGAGGAAAGACAGGTCAGCCAACCAGTCAAGATAATGAAATTTATCAAAAACATTAAAGGATAAAAACTCCATTATCATCCCCCAGACTTCTTCCCTGCAAAGCTCAGAGTGCCCTCGCCTCTGCTCCTTTTTCTTCCTACAACTCAGCAAGGGGGGCGGGCGTCAGGGTATCCTCTAGTCTCCTTGGGTCTCTCACCCTCTCCTGACCTCCACCTTATTTCTGTCCCCTCCTATAGCATATAGTCACTTTTTTTTTTTTTAAAGTGTTTGTTTTAAGAAAGATGGTGAAATCGAAGTTGGGAAAAATCTTGTGGTTGGAATTCAGGCGTCCAGCTCCCCAGCCCAGCCATCAGGGTCACGCCAGGCAGCTCGGTGGGGAGGATCGGGAGGCACAGGGAAGAGGGCTGAGCCCGGCCTTGCGCTTAGCATTCTTCCAGTGACTCAGGCTGGGAGCCCCAGTGAGAACATATGTTCTCGTGTTTCACTCTAGCCAAAGGGAAAAGGTGGATGGCAAGCACGCCCACACCCCAGGAACAATGCAAGTATTAATAACCGTTTTAATTGTATGCACGTCTCAGCATATTTCCCCGAGGTGCCTCAAAAGCCATTTATTTTGGTACCTCATCACGGGGATGGTACTATCCACTCGGGGCCCAGCCAGGCAGGTGGTGACTAATAGAGAAATCTTCATTCAGAGGATCGCTGCAAAAGCGTTTCTATTTCCCCCCGTGCGCGTTAGGTGGGCGGGAGAGGCAGTGAGCTAAGTGGAGCGCTGTCAAGGTACGTGTGCGCCCCGGATGTGTGTGCCCTACGTTGAATCTCGGTACCCACGCCTGAGCGAGGGAAGTCTGGGGGCTGGGGAGGGGCGGAGAATGCAGATCACCCCCTACTATGCGGAATCTAAAAATAGTGTGCACTTGCCTTTGACTTGTAATATACGGTTTTCTCCCCAGCAGACTCACCTTGCTAATTTTATTTTGCTCAGGCTGTTATGAAAATGAGTTTGCCTTCTCAGAAAGCACTCTGACGGCCAGTGGAATCCAGCCCCAGAGTCCACAGTCACCTCCGGCAGTCCTATCGAAAGCCAATCACTCTGAGCGCTAACACTGTTTTTCTTTTAAGATGATATTACGTGTTTTTTTCTTTGGTTAGAAATAAGGTACTTTCTGCTCCCCAGCAACATAGAGGAGATTTTGTTCCCTGCTAAAAATTCCTCTTCTTGCTGCGTTTCTCCCCACCCCACCATCAACCACAATTAGCATATGTTCTGTACAGTGGATATTCTCTGTGATGAACAAGGAGACCTCGTGAAGGCTCCAAGCCACCACAGGAATGGCCTGGAAAGATCTCCACTTATGAGAGGAAAAATTGGGACTCAAGAAGCTAGACAGATAGGTGTCCAAACCACCTGGCCGGTGTATCTTGCCTCTGAGCAGAACTGTAGCTAAATCATCTCAAACAAGTCAACATCTTCTTGCTCCTTCCAGTGCCTTCCAGCTTTTCAGAATGCTTTGTCTCTTTGGTTACTAAAGTTTGGAACTCTAAATTCCCAAGTCTTCAAAAGTGGGGAAGGTGGGAAGCAGCAAGGGCAGGAAGTGTTAGACAGGACTTAACCTCGCGGAGCCTTACTTTGCTCATTTGTAAAATGAGGGTAAAATCTGTGCCTGGCTCTGGAAGGAGATCCACACAGTGGCCTGTGCAGAATAGTTGATCTTGTCAGTGGGCCTCATCCTCAAGATACCCTGAGGAACCTGGTAGACAGACCAACTCCTAAGTGTACGCCTACCCTCTGTCTACATCATGCCCTCTCTGAGATGGCTGGAAAAGGGGAGGTGTCTTAGCCCCAAGAGCTTTATTTTGGGATGCCACAGGGAATGAAGAGCCCTTAACTAACCAGTGGGCAGCCCCTCTTCTTCTTCTTTTTCTTTTTTTTTGCAGTATTGGGGGTTGAACCAGGGCCTCACGCTTCCATGTTCTGCAAGTGCTGGACCACTGAGCTGCACCCCCAGCCCTTTTTTTTTACTTTTTGAGACAGGGTCTCGCTAAATTACGCAGACTGCCTCTGGTCTCGAACTTGTGATCCTCCTGCCTCAGCCTCCGGAGCCACTGGGATTACAGGTGTGTGCCACTGCACCCGGCTAGCCCTTCTTCTTATATGGATCTCAACATCTGCCCGTGGGAGCCCCCTCCTGTCTTTCCTCCTCCAATTTATATGAGCTGCCTCTGCTAGTGTGAGATCTTCCCAGGAGGTTTCATTTTTTATTCTTTCCCCTGGGTTTTTATTTTGCCCGTTGGTCGGTTCGATCATTTCAAAGCAGCCTCCCTGATTTCATAGGAGAGGAAATGGAAGACAGGCAGATGGAGACCGCAGCGTAGATCGCTTCTAACTTTCCCATGTCTCCAGGCTGGCCTATTCCCAGGGAGGAAGGCAATCAGAATGCAGTGTTTAGTTTAGATAATCCGGCAAGATTAAGGGCTGAGAAGGAAGAAGTGTAAATGGAAAGGCTCTCTGTACAGCGAATCCTTCTATCACATGCGTTCTGGGCCACACTGACTTTTCCTGGTGTATTGTGAGCCAGGAGGGAGGAAGCCACCCACGGAAACAGACACATCTGTGTGAACACCAGAGTGCCCAACACATACCACGCAGATGGACAACATGAGGGGAGGAAGGAGGCCCAATGTCTAACTCCGCTTCTACCACTGCCATCTTGGGCAAATCCCTGAAATACTTTTTTCCTAAACTTATCCAATTATCAGGGCTGGGATTTAGCTCAGTTGGTAGAGTGCTGCTCTGCAGTCTCTGAGGTCCCAAGTTCCATTCCCAGTACCGCAAAATGGGAGAAGGACGTGGCAACCCACTCTCAAGGCAATCCCGAAACAGTCAGCCATTGAAAACCCTATGAGGGTCGTTATGAGTCGGACTCGACTGGATGGTACCTAACAACAACAACATCCAATTATCAAAACCACTTGGGGCCTTTATTTTGAAGTGCAGATTCTTGGAATTTTTATGGACTTCCTGATGTAGACAGTCAAATCATGTAATCTCAGGGAGGTCACCAAACACAGGTCGACAGTCCTGAGTCTAGACCTTTGTTACTCTGTAAAATGAAGGGGACAGGCCAAATACCTTCTGAAGCAACATCACCTGGCCAGCATTGCAGCTCTGCCTGTAGGAAACCCCCACATGGGAAAAGAGAGCATTCTGAGTGAGCCCAGACTCTGCATGCATGCAGTGCCAACAAGCTCTCCGTCCCACTTGCTCTGGGATATGACCTTGTTTGGCTTTGGCTGAGCTCCTGGTGGCAACTAAGTAGGTTTTAAGTTACCTATGAAGTCAGTGCCTGCAGCCGTACCACTGTGGTGTCTGATCCTGTCAGATCTTGGAAGCTAAGCAGGGTCAGACCTGGTTAGTCCTAGGATGGGAGACCACCTGGAAACACTGGGTGGTGTAGGCTTGAGAGAAGGACCTGGCAACTTACTCCCCACCAAAACAAACAAACAAAAACCAGCCAATGAAATCCCTATGAATAGCAGAGAAGCACAACAGTAGTGTTTTGTCTGTTGTACACAGGATTGCTATGAGTTGGACACCAACTCAACAGCACCTAACAACAACAACAATGAAGTCAGTGCCTTGTGGGAGGCAGTACTCCAAGTCCCTGACATGAATGCCCTTGGCCAAAAGGTGGGTGATGGCCAGCAAGTAGACATCTGCAATGCAATGCACTATTTAGGAACAGTCACTCCCTGCCTAGGGTGTTAAATAAATACTACCTAGTGGAAGCTAGAAAAGTGGTGGCAACAAATAGCATCAGCTTCCTGGCTCCCAAAGAAGAGGATGGTCTGAAGCTCTCCAGTCAGCCCTCCAGCCCATCTCCAGGCATGCAAAGATGCAAGTAGAGAGAGACCCCACTTAACTTAAGGAAGTCCTCCAGCCTAGAGGCAGGTAGACCAGATGTCCTCAAAAGCAATACCCTAAAGTCCTTGTTCCTATCTTAGGGAGGTAAGTACCTTCTCTATCAATGTTGTTGTTAACTGCCATCAAGTCAAGTCTGACTCATAGTGACCCTATGTACAACAGAATGAAACACTCCCCAACAATGTGCCATGCCCCGCACTACTGTCAGTGCTTCTCTGCTATTCATAGGGTTTTCAGTGGCGAATTGTTTTGGGAGTGGATTGCCAGTTCCTTCTCCCTATCCTGTAGTACCTGGTATTCCCAGGCAATCTCCCATCCAAGGACTAACCAGGCCGACCCTACTTAGCTTCCAAGATCAGGCAGGTTTGGATGCTAGGGTGCTATGGCTACAGACTCTCCATTCATTAAAGGTTTTAAGCAGAGATTGGACACCCAGTGTAGACACAGCAAGGGGTGAAGACTGCATTAGGGCAATGGTGAATTTGAGAATTATTTGCCACTCAGGACAGCACGATGCCTTCAATAGCTCCAGCCTTCCTTCCTGTGCCCTGCACTTCCCTGTGTGCCCCTGGGTCTTCTCCTGGTGATTATCAAGGAGACTCAAGAACTTCAGACCTTTCTAGTTCAGCATCAACATCCGAAGCAACAGCTCTATGACATCATTCCTATTTCCATGCTGGGCCTCCTGCAGTGATGGGAACTCATTCCCTCCAAAGGTGCCAAATCTGTCTTTGCACAGCCCTGCTGTAAACCATTCTCTGATACAAAATGTCAAACTATCTCAGCCATCAAATGTACTCCTGCTCTTCCCAAATAATGAAGTGCTGTTTGGCTCTGGGCAAGTCTCTTATCCTCTCTGAGTCTCAGTTTAGTCTTCAAAAAGTGGTACAAATAATACCCAGCTGGAAGGGCTGTTGGGATGGTCACATAAAATAGTAACTATACAGTACTTGCACATAGCTAGCCCTCCAGAACTGTTAGGGTCAAAATTTTGCTTTTGGAGGAACCAATAGCTTCTTTCACACCTAAGGCCTTCCAGGTGTTTTCATTTTCTGAAGGGACAACACTGGCCTGAGAAAGGGTATCCTCAGGAGCTCTGTGACATGAGCAGGGCGTCCATGACAGACCTGGCACATGGCACACAAGTGCACTGAGTAGGCTTCTTGCCTCAGAGACTTGGGTCCTAATGGACGTTGGGAGGGCAGAGATCACATCCCTCTGTGTCTGTTGCCAGGCTTTCTCTCTCTTCGCACTCCGTGGAGCCACATGGTAGAGCATGAGGTGGGCGGTAGGATGATCATGTGTGGGCTACCATTATAAGCCATTCATAAATCATCCCAAAGTGACTCAAGGCTGGGTCCTATCCCAGAAACAAAATCTACCCGAGCTAGAGAATCTGCCTTCATGTTAACTCACTGCCCCTTCTGCTTGGGCAAGACATTTAAACTCTGAGTTCCAACTTCCTCATCTGAGAGAGGAAGATATTGCTAATACCCTCCTCACGGACTTTTCATTCTGGGATAAAGTGAAATAAAGTAACTGGCTTATGCCAAACTTGGTCTGTTACTAAAGGACCTCAGAGATAGTCTGATATCTACCAGCCAGGTAGCCATTAGCTGTCATAAACACAAGATGGTAGCTGTTTTTTAGTCTAGCCAGGCTGCCATAGCAAAATTCCACAGGATGGGTAGCTTCAGCAATAGAAATTATTATCCCACAGTACTGGACTCTGGAAGTTTAAGATTGAGATGCTGACAGGGTGAGTGTCTGATGAGGGCTCTCCCCTAGGGTCGCAGATAGCTGCCTTCTCAATGCATCCTCTCATACCGGGGGTGGGGGTGGGGAGAAACATACACACACAGAAAGAGAGAGTTCTCTAGTGTCTCTTCCTATGAAGGCACTAACCTATCAGATTAGGGTCCCATCCCTATGATATCACTTATTCTTAACTACTTCTTTACAGGCTCCATATCTAAGTAGAGTTACCTGGGATATTAGGATTAAATATATGAATGGGGGTGAGGTGAGGACACAATCGTTCAGTCTAGAACAGGAGCCAAAAAAGGGGTTATTTATTTCCCTGAGTTCTCTAGAGAGGTGGATGATTGTGTAATCATGTTCCTGCCCCACTCCGACCTCCAATCTCTGCTTCCCTGTGTCCCTGGCTTCAGGGCAAGGCTTCATTGGTAGCATCCTCTGGGGAACAGGAAGGTCTCCTGAGCCATCAGTCTTAGGACACAGATGAGACCCCAGAGAGCTAGGCCAGGCCTAGGTCCCTGTGAAAACCCATGAACCCTGAAGGTGAGACTGGCAGGGGACAGACCCAGACAGATGAAGGAAGGCACGCTCAGAGTCCCTGCCGAGGATAGGCCTCCTGGGTAAAACTCACAGAATAAATCCCCAGACTTGACCCAGCCCTGGTGCAGTGCTGCCATTGGTGTAAGGATGGCTGTCCTCTCTACAAGGGGCAGTCTGGGCAGCCTACTCCTGCTGGTGGATTACTGGCCGGGTGGCCTGGGACTTTTATTTTACTTTGCTCCCTTCAAAACCACCTTGTTTATTGCATGCATATTTCATCTCCCAGATTCATCTTGGGATCATCATTGAAGGTTCCTTCCTTGCTCACTGTGATGTCCCTGAGAGTCATAAAAATCTATGCTGTAATTTTAGATTAATTAAAGCTGTAAATTGGGGAAGCAGTGGCTGTAACTCATATTCCCCATTTGTTCACACTTCTCAAAATCATATATACGATATATCTATATAAGTATATATGTAAATACACATATAATTTTTATTATTTATTATTTTTATTTTTATTTTTTTATAATACTCTCTTCTTTAGAATAATTTTATACCCCTCCCCACCCCAAACTTTCCTTTAGGCAGCGGGCAGCCTTCCCTGGGCTGGGCTGTTCCTAGGAATGGCATGCCAGCATTGGGCAGTGGATGGACCAGAATCTGAGATTTGTCCTGGTTACGGACCTGCTCCCCTTTAGGGACCCACACAAGTATCCAATGTGATCATTAGGGACTAGACTTGGCGGAGCAGACTACTGGTTTCAAACCCAGCTCTGTTCTTTAAAACCTAGTTCTGCCTGTCTTCACCTATGACTCAATTTCCCCAACTATAATCCAGGGATAGTTATCCCTGGATTATCCTACCAGGTTATCCAGCCTGGTAGGTTTTGAAGATTCAACAAAATGAGCTATGTAATGACTTAGAACTAAGTTGCCTGCCCATGGTCAGATCTTGGCAAGTTGTGACTACTAGACAATGTCTACTGAGCCCAGCACCTGGATAGACCCCAGTGGACAATACCATAGATAGAGAAAAGTCTCTGACTCCTGCCAGTTGATGATCTGATTGGGAAACTGGAGCACGCTCAAGGAGGAGGAGCTTGCGGAGCCCTAAGCCACATGGTACCAATGCAGCTAGAGGTGGACCACTTCCAGGTCACACAGCCACACCTAGTGAGGGCTGTTCCCTTCTCTGCCCATCTCTGCTCCCAGGATGCGCATATCGTTGAGAAGCAATACCTATAGGTCAAGCTTTGAGGCTCCCGTCTTTGCTAGAGAAAACCAAGACAACTGAACGTACTCAGGCATGATCCCAAGGAACCTTCCAGGATGACATTCTGTAGCAGGCATTTTTCTCTGTGCATCAGAACCATGGTTGTGATCTCTGCTTCCTGGGGTAGGCTGAGCTCAGCCAAGGGCAAAGAAAAATGAAGTTGAGAGAAGTGGTAGCCGCTCGGCTTTGTGTCACCCCCTGTTCTTTTGAAGAGTGAAGACATAAGCCCTGCCACCTTTAAAAACGTGCTCACTACTGCTTGCATTTTATAGAAGAGAAAGTGGAGGGGCAGGACAGTGTGCCAAAGTCTGTTTTGAATGGAACCTATTTGTGGGTTTGGTGAAATAACTTAGGGTCCCACTCAAGGTAGGTCTTTCCCTCCCCATCCAGTTTTTTTTTTTTTTTTTTTTTTTTTTTTTTTTTTTTTTTTTTGTGTTACTGGGGTTTGAACCCAGGGCCTCGTGCCTGCATGCTCTGCAAGTGCTGGACCACTGAGCTGCACCCCCAGCCAACTTTTTTACTTTTTGAGACAGGGTCTCACTAAGTTATGCAGACTGCCTCTGGTCTCGAACCTGTGATCCTCCTGCATCCGCCTCCCAAGCTGCTGGGATTACAGGCGTGCACCACCGCACCTGGTTTCCCATCCAGTTCTTTATATACTGGCTGCTCCTAGAACAAGATTGGGACTCTACATCCCCACCTACCACCCATCCCTGGCAAAGATAATGTGAGGGACCATACTATGGCCTGCTGAGGCTGCTTCACTCAAACATCTGCAATTCCAGACTCAAGAAAGAAGATTCCATTCTGCAGATCCTTTCTCCGCACCCACCCCCCTTTAGTTTTGTTCCCACCGCCTTAATCATTGCATCTCTGGATTGTTTAATTCCACAATCAAGCCACTTCTGCTCACAACTGGCCTATCATCAGCTAGGATTAAGATTCATTTCAAATAAGAGGGGTCCCCCCCATTTTCCCCTTCCTCTATTCCCAAACTGAATTTGCATTACAAAAAAATTACAAAAAACAAAAGCAGCTTTTTGAATCTCCACTCATTACTCCCATTACATTTGTTAACATCATTATCCTTGGCTGAAGATGGCAACTATTATCAAATGTTTCCGTGCTTTTGTGGACCTTTTGCTATATTAGTTTAGAAAATTGCTTTAATGCATATGCTTTTAGAGGTTTAAAATCTACCATGGCATTATGAGCTATATAATGCTGTACATTTTTAATCTAACGGTGCATTTATTTTATTTTTTTAAACACACTGCACTGAAATAAACATGCATGCCCCTGGTAAGGAAGAATGCAAATGCAATTGGGAAAATCCAGAAGTGGGCGCCTGACACAGGCCTTCTCCACTCCCTTCTTCTCCTGGAGGAGAAATCACTCTTCCTGAAACCCCAACCTGGAGGCTCTAAATGGTTCTAACAGGCCTGGACATTATGGGTATGGGTTGGGGGCGGGGAGGATTGCAGTTCCCATTGACAGAGTGATTGGGAGGCACCCACCCTATTTAGGGCTACAGCAAAGACAACTCCTGCTATTCATTAACACAGAAAAGCAGTTTCAGGGGCAATTACCAAATTTCTATATTCATAGAAACCCAGTTTCCCTGGAGAGAAAGGCTCAGGTTGGAAATTTATGAAGTGCTGGTTTCTTATGGAAATCAGAGAATTTTTGGTAATTACACGGGAGCTGCTCTTTATCTGCTTCTGCATTTTAATGATAGCGAATGGTATTTTGTTAGTTTCCCTTGTATTATTATCGAAGCGCACGCATGCCGGCAGCATCCTCTCTGGTATCCCCGGGATCCATCCATCCTAATAGCCGAGAAGGCGGCCGTGAGCCTGCTCCATCACTCTCAATCACTCTGCTCACCACACCAGGGAGAGCGGAGCAGGAACAGACACTGTCATCGTCACCGGCTCATGCTCAGGGCTGATGGCTCTGCGCCCACCCCTCCTATGGCCCCTCATGTTTTCTCCCACCTCTCCCCTCCCGTGCCCAGCTCCCTTTCTGGGGCTGTGTGAGAATGTGCATTCCTCAGGAAGCCATTTTTAAGCAGAAGGGGACAAGGGATGGGGGAATTCGTTGTTCTCCTCCCCCTGGCTCCCTTTCTGCAGCCCAGGACTGATATGAATATGAATAATTGAGTGCCACTCCAGGGGGAGTCATGGAGCACGGCTCCCTGCCTCAGTCTCCCCATGACTCTTTTCCCTCCATTTGCAATGTCTCATTGGTAGCTTCCAGTCCCATTCCTAATCAGTCCCCACGAGACACATGCTGGCCTTCTCTGGCCCCCATTCCCTCCCCACATACTGTTTCCAAGGCTCAGTCCCTGAATGACCATTGTCTCCCAGGAAGCCTGGCAATATGACACTACACCCCCCCCAGGGCCATTTGAGCTGATTTATTAGCGGTTATAAAAGAGGTCAGAGCTTGATTGCGCTTAATAGATCCATTAATTACACCAAACAAAACAAGCATAATGAACATAAAAATTTATGACCTCCGCTACCGGTTCATATGTGGCCCCTTGTTGGGCCTTGACAGGGTCCATGGAGCCCATCCATCTTGACACTGTAGGATGGACAGCCTACGGCGCTGTGGAGGTAGTGTGGATGGAGGGTGGGAGTGGAATGACCCCAGCACCCAGACATGCTGCAGAGCCACCTGCCATTCTGCTCATCTTTGCCCCTGCACCCCGATCCCTGGCAGTCTGCAGAGCAACATAGCACAGGTTAGTACAGTGGTTAGAGCAGTGTGGTTAGCAGCTCAGCCTCTGGGGCTTCCCTGCCTGGACAGATCTAGCTTTATCAGTTACTAACCACGCAGTGCTGGGCAAGTGAGTCTATCTTTCAGGGTCCCCATTTCTGCCTCTGTGAAATGGAGATAATAATTAGTCCATCTTCATTCTAGGGCAGTTGGTGGGATTAACAGTGAATGCCTACAAGGCAGGGCTTCCCACCCAAACCCAAAACTGAACTCTGAACCCATTCCAGGTCAACATTTTTTTTTGTGGAGTTAACATGTAATACTTGTGCAGAGGTTAAAACTAAGCTTTAAACTGAACTGGAACCCAAACCCTGAACCCATTCCAGTTCAAGTATAAATTTTTCTGAATCTGAACTCAATGAAAACTTAGTTCAGGTTCAGCTTATCACTTTTTTTTTCTATCACTAGCTATTTAAAATTTGAAAAAAAAAAAAGAAATTCTATTCATCTATCTACCCATAGGATTGCAATTTTAAAGACAAGCTCGAATCCTCTAAATTTTAACATATTTAACTCATGTTGAAACCTGAACCCAATTTTTTGCAGGTTTGAAGCTTTGCTTAGACTACTACCTGAGCATGGTAAATGCCATGGTACCTGTGTTTATTTTTGCCCTATTGTTATCAGAGTTTGGATAAAGACAGGGGACCATCCATAGCTCTAGTATTTCTTAAGGAACTTCATCTTTCCCCCTTTTCTGAAAGACAGGGAAATCTGCCCTAACATAACCCATTGTCAAAGTCCAATGCTCAGGGCTCCAGCAGGTGGTGTCTGTCAAGAAATTATTTAAGGCATCAACAAGAGCCCTGAAGGAATTAAGGGGCCTAAAGGTCACTTAATTGAACATGGTCCACCTCTTCATTTTCCCCAGGAAAAAAAGAACAAGAAAGATTTAAAGGGATTGCCTGAGGCCATAGGGCTGCACAGTGACCCAGCTGGCACAGCAACCCTAGACCCCTGACCACAGTGCCCTGCAGCTGTGCTCACCTCACTGTCCATATGGATTGCCACAACACAAAGGAAACCAGGACCAGGAAGGGGGACAAAGCTGAGTATAGGGAGATAGGCACAGCAAACACAAAGTATGATTTCCAAACATCATGTTGTACATGATAAATACCTACAGTTTCATCTGTCAATTAAAAACTCACTAATCAAAGAAAGCCTGCAGCTGTACCACTGTGGCATCCGATCCCATCAGATCTCGGAAGCTAAACAGGGTTTAGACGTGGTCAGTACTTGGATGGGAGACTACCTGGGAACACCAGGCACTGTAGGCTTGGGAGAAGGACCCAGCAACCCACTCCCAAAACACAATCATCCACTGAAAATCCTATGAATAGCAGAGAAGCTAGACAATAGCGTTTCATCTGTTGTACAGAGTGTCACTATGAGTTGGATACTGACTTGACGGCACCTAACAACAACAATCAAAGAAAGAGAAGGAAAGAAGGAAAGAAAGAAAAAGAAAGTAAGTTGAAACTCTGTCCCACTGACACTCTATGGTAACACTCTATGGACCAGTCTTTCGCATGTGTAATTTCTTCGACCTGGAACGCCCTCCTTCCCTGTTCCTTGACTAATTCTACTTCCATCTTAAGACACAGCTCAAGTTGCACCTCTTCAGTTTTCCTTAGCCCTCCTCTCCTGAGATCTCTCAAGAGAAATCGGCCTTCCCAGCCTCTTCTCTCCTCCCTTTGGCTCCTGCCACAAACCTGTCTCTTTATAGAAATAATATTCTTCACTGTGACTTTGTTGCTGCTGTTGTTTTGGGGCATATTTTTCTTCAACAAAAAACCATACTGAACACCTACCATGTGCCAGGCACTGTGCTAGACACTGGGGAAATGCTAGTGAACTGGACAGCCCTAGTCCCTGCCCTCATGGAGATGGCAAGGTGGCGATGCTGATTTGGTCATGGACATTTTGAACGCTCTGTGTCTGGCACAGGACCTAGCAGAAATGCTTCCTCCATGAAGCATGATGAGTAAGTGGCTGGGATGTCTGGAGGAGGGAAGGAGGCATCTGTAGGTGGGCTGGCAGGAAGACAGGCAAGAGGATTGTGGAGACTCCTTCCCAGAGCAAGGGTGGGAGTTACGGGGCTGCCTGCAGCTCACCCCCAGGGTTGCAAGCCTGGGGGAGGATGGAGATACCCACTCCGTGCCGTGTAACCGTGTGTCACCCTCCCCTACCCATTATTCTACCCTCAGATGTCAATTCCTGGTTGGTCACTCGGCTCGGCCCACAAGACCCTGAAAATAGATTTAAATTATTGCTTTATTTCCTGTCCCGCTCAGAGTGTTGATTTATGCTGCCCAAACAACCAAGCCTTTATCTCAGTCACCCAGCAGCATTAGCAGCAATTTATCATGCTTTACTTGTCCCCTTACTACTCTGAAGCTGGTGCCTGGTGCTTGTGTCCTTCTTGGAGAGCTGCAGCCGAGAACGGGAATGAACAATAATAGCAGCAAAGGGCAGGGCAACTCCTGACAGCCTGGAGCCAGGAGGCAAGAAGATGCTTAACCTGAAGATCGTCTTATCTCCTGGTAGCCGGAGGAAGGAATCTATCACCACTAGACAGTGCGCTCTGCTCCAGCTGTGCTATTAACCAGCTGAACACCTCTGGGCAAATCACCACTCCTCTCTGAGGCTCAATACCCTCACCTTGGACCTTCTCTGACCACTGGCTGCTGGAAGATCTGTGTTGTTGTTGTTGTTAGGTGCCATCGAGTCGGTATCCGACTCATAGCGACCCTCATAGGGTTTTCAATGGCTGATTGTTTTGGGATTGTCTTGGGAGTGGATTGCCAGGCCCTTCTCCCATTTTTGCGGTGCTGGGAATTGAACTCCGGACCTCAGAGACTGCAGTGCAGCCCTCTACCAACTGAGCTAAATCCCAGCCCAGAAGATCTGTAGGACATGGTAAAGGTAGCCGGTAGACTCCTCCTCATATGAGACCTTGGGGGTTAGCTCTTTAAAAGCTTGACCTGACCAAGTCTAGCCTTACCCTCTCTGCTCTGAGATTGGATGTGGTCCTGTCACAGAGCTGCGCTCAGCAAAAGCAACCCACCCTGTCAGAACAGGTGCACACATCTATGGGGAGGGGGTGTGGAAGCCCAAAGTGCCAATCACGTCTGAGACACGATGTTCCACCAGCTCAGAGCTAGCACACTGCCTCTTCAGTATGACCCAAGAGCAAGATGGCTTTTATATGGGTGAAATGATTATCATAAAAGCAAAAAAAAAAAAAAAAAAAAAAAAAGAAGAAGAGGAAGAATTAGTTTGTGCCACATTAAAATTACATGAAATTCAAATTTCAGGGTCCACAAACATAGTTTTCTTTCAAACCCAGCCATGCCCCCTCATGCATGTATTATCCATGGCTCCTGGGGCAGCTACAGTGACAGCAGTAAGTCACTGTGACAGACACCTCACAGCCAGCATGGCCTACCATGTTAATTTTCTGGTCCTTTTCAAGAAAAGTTCGGTGACCCAGGGGCCAGATGATCGATGATACAGACATCCCCATCCTAGCCGTGCCCCACCGTCAGGGTGTGTCCCCTGATTTCTGTTCTAGCCAGGAGAGCATAGGGCTTTTCTAGAGACTTCTAGGGCGAGAAAATGTCTCCTGTGGTTTCTATCAGCTGGAGGAACCATTCTGGGGGAGAGCCAGAGTTGAGAGGCCACCTCGAGCTGGCTGAGGCTCACCTGTCACTTCTGCGCCTGTGTGTGGCAGCCTCTCAGGCTCCCACCCCTCATCCCCGCCCAGCCTTCTTTTCCACCCCGGGCCCAGCCTACCCACCCTGCAAGGGCCATCTCCTGCACAAAGCCTCGCCTCTCCCACCCCAAAGGGCACCGTCCACCCTCGGAGCCCCCTCCGCACTTCATCAGAGTTCCTCTTATATCCCTCATCCTCTCCTCTGCAGGGACAACAAATTGGTTTCATCTCAGGCTGGTTCCAATTGACTGGAGGTGGCTTCCTGTGTTGATAAGGATTGGGAGGCTGTTTGGGAGCTTGGCAAAAAAAACAGATAAATAAGCTGGTCATGATCAACTAGAGATGGTTGCTGTGGGCGTGGGAGGGGGAGGTCTGTGCTGGGCATCCTGCCTGCCCTGCTCTATGCTGTATTCCAGACACTGGCTGGAGGCTTCTGGTGGGCAGTAGGCAGTCCACTCTGTCCTCAAGGCCCTATAGCACCCAGCCCTGTGTCTCGCACAGAGCTGGTCTCAAGGCAAGTTGATCATTGCTGTTATGGACAGTGTCCTGAGACCAGCCCTTTTGAATGTCCCCTGGCAACTGGCCTTCAAATGTACCCGTGTGGCCCAGGGAGGCACTGGAGACATGGAACAAATCTGCTTACTCATCCCTGTTGTTGTTGTTGTTAGGTGCCGTCAAGTTGGTATCCGACTCACAGCGACCCTGCGTACAACAGGCAAAACACTATTGCCAGTGCTTCTCTGCTGTTCATAGGGTTTTCAATGGCAGATTGATTTTTGGGAGTGGGTTGCTGGGTCTGTCTCCCAAGCCTACAGCACCTAGTGTTCCCAGGCAGTCTCCCATACAAGTATTAACCAGGCCCGCCCCTGCTTAGCTTCCAAGCTCTGACGGGATCAGATGCCACAGGGCTATGGCTGCAGACCTCCCTACACAGGAGGAAATGAGCAGCCAGGAGAGAAGAGCTGTCCAACTTCCGGGAGGAATCCTTGGCATTTACATAGCAAACAATACCCAGGTGAGGCGGTGTGTCAACAAGGGCTGGCTCAACAGCTCCCCTGTCTCCGCAGACTTTAAATGTTTGCTACATGCCAGACATTAATATTTTAACGGCTGCGTGGCTGCGGCAGGCGGAGCAGTATCCGGAACACAGCATAGAAATTGAGTGATAATAGCCTGCGTGTGCACGAGGTCAGTGGGGCACCCCCCAGCCGGCTGCCTCGGCTCCTGCTCTCTCCGCTCCACTGAAAGCGCCTGCTCACCGTCCGTCTTCTCTGGGGCTGTGGTCGATCCCCTGCAGTCTGTCTGAGGAGCTGCCTGCTGGGTGCTCCTGGCCCGAATGACCCAAGGCGGTGCCCAGGACCCTTCCTAAGCCCCCATGTTGGGGGGCAGGAAGCAATTAAGTGTGTGCAAGGGACTGTGAATCCAGTGCTGGCAGAGCTTAGTGCCTTTGTCCAGCATTGGGTGTTTGAAATCTGGCAAGGGCTTTCTCCAGCCAATCCGTGAGTGCGGAGCAAGGGGAAGCAAAGTTTTCTCACTGGTAGCATTAATTAATGGAATTGAGGGAGTGGCAGCCCCCAAATTCCCGATATCCCTTGAGACAGGAAATACATGGCTGGAGGGAAGGTGTATGACCCTATTAAATATTGCTCCTAGTTTTCTTTTCTAAAAATACATAATAACAAGATGAATGCTCAAACCCATCCTCCATCATCATTTAGGACCGAAAGAAGAAAACCCTGTCTCTGGTTAGAAAGTCTTAGAAACCGCCTGTTCCTTCAACCTTGGCCCCAAACTCTTCAATGAAGCAGGATGGGAATTGCAATTACAATAACTTCTTAATAACAACCAGTGTTTAATGAGCATTTACTATGTTCTAGGCCTGGGGTTAGCAAAGTTTTTCTGTAAAGGGCCAGACAGAAAATATTTTCAGTGTTGTAGGCAATATTCCACTCCATAGCTGTCTCCAGAAAGCAGCACAGGTTATACTTAAAGGAAAGAGAGTGGCTGTGTTCAAACAAAACTCTCTTTACAAAACCAGGTTGCTATTGTCTGGATATGTGTCCCCTGAATGCCTAGATGTTAAAGTCTAGGTCCTCAGCCTATGGTGCCATTGGAAGGTGGTGAAAATTTTAAAAGATGGACCCTAATGGGAGGTTCTAAGTCACTGGGGCTATGCCCTTGAAGAGAGTTGTAGGACATGGTCTTTTCCTTTCACTGTCTTTTGTTAATGGCCATGAGGTGAACAAGCTTCCTCTGGCCCACCTCTTGCTAAGATATGCTACCTTGCCACACATCCAAAAGTAATAAAGCCAACCACCATGTACTGAAACCTTCATAACTGTGAGCCAAAATAAACCATTCCTCTCTTTAACTTACTCATCTCAGGTATTTTGTTACAGTAATGGAAAGCTAATTACCACACAAGTGGTAGGTTATATTTTGTTGACCTGTGTTCTAGGTGTTGTGCTAAGAGCTCTACACATATAATCTCAGTTAATCCTCATAATAAGCCTAGGAGAGAGTATTATTACTATAGCATTTTTTAGAAATAATCTCAAAGTCAGAGTTAGGTACCTTGCCTAAGATCATAAGGATAACATGCAATGTAACTGGACTTCCAGCCATTTAATTATAATTCTCTAGTTCAGAGTCTTGTAAAAAATAACATATGGCATTTGTAGAGGGCTTACTCAGTATCAGTCTACAGCCACACTACCCTGGCATCCCATCTTGTCAGATCTTGGAAGCTAAGTAGGGTCGTGCCTGGCTAGTCCTTGGATGGGAGACTGCCTAGGAATACGGGGTGCTATAGGCTAGGGAGAAGGACCTGGCAGCCCGTTCCCAAAACAATCAGCCATTGAAAACCCTATGAATAGCAGAGAAGCACTGACACTAGTGCTGGCAATGGCATAGCGTTGGGTAGTAAGTGTTTTGTTCTGCTGTACATAGGGTCAATATCAACGCGACAGCACCCAACAACAACAACCACTAGGTAACAGCTGCTGTTCTGAAGGCTTTAGTACAACTACGTTATTATGCCCATTTTACAGATGACAAAACAGAGTCCAGAGAGGTGAAACAACTTGCCCAAGGGCACACAGCTTATCAGTGGCAGAGCACAGCCCTGAGCCAGGATGGTCAAGTTCCGTGTCTTGTGTCTTAACTGCTTAACTTGCAGGACGTCAGAGGAATGTCAGTGAGCTCAGGCCTTTGCCAGCTCATTTCCTGGTCATTGGAAAAGTATAAGATCCAACATCCCTCCTGCTACAGTGCCCACTTGTCCCTGCTTCAAGTCACCAGCAAAACTGTATTTTGTGGCCTTCTGATACTGGGCATTTATGGGGACTCAAAGGCAAAAAGGACTCAAAATGTATGAAGGTCCCAGCGATCTGCATCCCTGCATCCTCAACTGGCTGCCCCAGCAGGTCTCGATCAATGCCTCCCCCTGAGGCCAGGCGCTGGAGCTCTGGGTGATCCCTGGAGGGACAAGCCCCTCCTGGCCGCCTGCCCAGCGTGGGAGCAGTCAGTGAAGCGTCTGCCGCACACGCCGCTCATAATGACACCAGGCATCCAGGTACAGAGCAGATAGCAATTTTCCTTTTTACTTATTGGTGCAAGGCAAGCCAGAGAGCCTGACAGTGCCCCAAACAAGCTGTCAGGAACTTCTAATTAGGGCTGAACGCTTAAAGAGTGCACACGCCCTCCCAGCCTCGGAATTAGCAGGACAAAGTACCCAGATGGAGTCAGACAGGCTGAAAGAGAAAAGCCTGCAGTAGGCCTGGAAGGGGAGGGAGTCAGGGAGCCAGGGCTGAATCAGAGGTGAGCTGGAGCCCCCGGCCTTTGGAGCAGGCTCCGTGATGCCTCTGGGGCTCTCCCCCAGGGCTCAGGAATGCTTAAATGAGGGCAGAACATGGGACCAGGTCCCTTGCATCTGCAAACTCCATGTTTCCATTTCCTCATCTCTTCCCAATGAATTTGCTGGGTCCCAGAGAGGCAGCAGAAAGGTGCTAGAGTCTTGGGCTTGAATGTCCCAGAACCCAGATTTAATCCTTGGCCCTCTTGCCATATGATTTCCAGTTTCGTCATCTGTACCACATTGAATGACAGACAGAGCAGTGGTGGCATTTCTGTGGAGTGGGTGCTGGGGGGCTGATGGGAACTGTCATGAGGATCGAGCAAATACCTGCAAAGCGGCCAACGTGATGCCTGACAGAAAATAAGCACTTAGGAAGTAAATGTCAGCCTTTGTTACCGAGGCTAAGCCAAGCCCTGCACTAGGGACGGGCACAGCTTTGTCCTCTAAGGAGCTTCCAGAGGGAACACTGACCAGCCCTCAAGTCGACAGTCTCGTTAAATTTTCATCCTTGACATCTGTCCAAGATCCCTATCATACAGATGAGGAAACTGAGACCCAGAGAGGTAGAATCAGACTTACTAAGTGACAGGTTCTGGATTCAAATGCTAGAGTTAATAATCCTCATCACAATAACAGCTATCGTGATTTGCTCACTTATAAGGCGGCAGGCGCCATGCTAAGCAAGCCATGTGCTATTTCTTCCTTCAACTCTCTAATTACCAGCCTGATTTTAAGCAGCCTGAAGAGCTGGAAAGGGCTTCTTGATTCCATGTCAGCCCATGGGTCCCAGGTCTTCCCCCTGGGGGAGTCCAGCCCTGTTTTGAAGTAAGCCTGCCAGGGGCCAGGGGTCATCATGGCCCCTCTCCCAGCCTGACTCCGTTGTTTCAATCACCTCTCAACAGTTGAACTTACAGATGGTTAGTTGGTTACTTACTCCAGTCAAGAGCTCCTGACTCCATCCTCCTAACCCTCTTCTCCCATCTTGGCCTGATCGACTCCATTTTGTCAATGTCCTTTTAAAAATGCAAAGCCTCGAGTCTACAGCTAAGGCCTGGCTGGCCTGTCACTGTCCCAGAGCTATCTTGAGTTCCTTGTGACTCTGTTGATTCAGGCCAGGAAGAAGCCCAACAAACTCCTCGAAGTTTTTCAGATGTGCCACTGACAAGTCTCACATCCCACGCCATATTGGTGCCCTCTGATTCTAGAAAGGGTAGCCCGCAGGCATTCCTATGAGATTTCCTCTCATGTTCTGCCATAGTTCTAGCCCACCCAAGTCGCTTTGCAGCATATTTCTTTCATGGCAAGGGGTCAAGAGCACAGGCTCTGAGGCGAGATGGCCTAGTCTGAATCCTGATTCCATAACTGGTTACCATAACCTCTTAGTCCTCAGTTTCCTCATCTGTTGAATGGGAATCTAGATGTTACCTACCTCATTGGAATATTGCAAAAATTAAATGCTATCACATATGATGTGTTTAAGAGCAGTGGGGCTGGGATTTAGCTCAGTTGGTAGAGCGCTGCACTGCAGTCTCTGAGCTCCCGAGTTCAATTCCCAGCACCGCAAAAATGGGAGAAGGACCTGGCAATCCACTCCCAAGGCAATCCCGAAACAATCGGCCATTAAAAACCCCATGAGGGTCACTATGAGTCGGATACTGACTCGATGGCACCTAACAACAACAAGCCTTGGGCTGGGAGTTTAGCTCAGTTGGTAGAGTGCTTGCTCAGCATGTGCTCAAGCACTGGATTTGATACCCAGCACACACACACAAAAAAAAAAAAAAAGAAAGAAAGAAAGAAAAGAAAAGAAAAAGAAAATGGGAGAGGTGTTCTATAGAGTATTAACTATTAGCTATGATTTTTCTTAGCCTATAGCTGTACCACTGTGGCATCTGATCTCATCAGATTTTGGAAGCTAAGCATGGTTGGGCCTGGTTAGTACTTGGATGGGAGACCAGCTGGGAATATCAGGTCTTGTAGGCTTGGGAGGAGGACCCAGCAACCTGCTCCCAAAACAGTTAGCCATTGAAAACCCTATGAATAGCAGAGAAGCACTAACAATAGTGTTTCACCTGTTGTATGTAGGGTTGCTATGAGTTGGACACCAACTTGATGGCACCTAAAAACAACAACATGATTTTTCTTATCATTACTATCATACGTGTATTTTTATAACAACTTGTGGCTTTAGGTCATTCACAGATTTCATTAGTATGTCCTCTATATCTGCACCAAAGTCACTGGTAACATCTTGGAAAGAACAGGGGACCCCCATATGCTGACATATTGCATTCTAGTGTGATCTCCATCCATTAGGCCTTCACTCCCCTTGGCCTGCTCCAAATGCTCCTTATTGGATACCGTCCAGGTAACAAATCTTCAGCTTATCCACAAGGTTTGCCATGAAAGATTATGGCAAATGCTATGCTGAAATCCTCATCCTATATCCAGAACATTCTTTTGACCTACGAGTATTTTACAAAGAAAGAGAGGCTTGCCTGGCATGCGGAGTCTACAGTGAACCCGTCCAGGTTTCTGGTGATTGCCCCTTACTTCCCTTTCTGCCCAGAATGATCTATTCCGTGGCTGTCCTAGAAGCCTGCTTGGGCTGGTTTGGGGCTCCTCCATGGATCCTGACGGCACACGTTCCCCCTTTGAGAAGCAAAACCACATTTGCTTGCTCCCCACTGACAGCCCGAACTCTAGTTCTGCGCAGGTCCCCAGAGGCTGGCGGTGATTTAGCAACCTCATCTGCCGCAGCTCCTCCTGTGCCCCAGGAGGGAGGGAATGAATGGGGCCAGAAGACACACCTACTTAGCACAACCACAGCTTCTCCTATCTCTGCACCTCCTGGGGCTCGGGTCCCGGAGCCAGGGTTTGCTGTGCCTTGACCAGTCCAACCTCGTAGAGAGGAGGGAAGCCAAACAGAGCTCTGCTCTGCAGCCTCCCTTTACCACCCATTGACATCACAGCAGCAGTAGCTACCATCAAACCTGCACTTTGTTTTTCTTGTTACAAAAGCAACTTGCAAAGTCCCCTCTCAAGGCCCTCACATCATTTCCCCTGCCCCATGTCTGACCTCGTCTGGAGTTTAGCCTTCCTGACCCTTGCCTTCTGGAGAGCAATAGACTGACCCAAAAGGTTCCTTCTAGTGTGCTGAGGCTGGGCGCAACCCTGGGGCTGGCCACACACTGCTGAAGCCACAGGGCAAGTCACGTGGCACTGGTCTAAGTGGATCCGAGTCCACTGGCAGCATCCCCATGCGGTACAGGAGCTGGGACAGGGCTCTGGACCAAAGCTGGAAGCAGGCATGGCGGAGCCCCACTGGGAAGAGCCGACAAGGGCTATGCAAGGCACTGGTGGGAGGCAGGAGCTGACATGCCATCTGTCCTCTGGGATGAGCAGTGGCTCCCCCTTCCCAGACCCTCCTGCTACTCTTTATTCATTAAAATGCTCAGATGCTGACTAACTTTATTTGCTCAATATTTATTTCGCCAGCCTTGAAGCGGGAACAAGAGGCAGCTTGATTGAAAGGTTGTCTGGTTTCATTGTGACTCCTGTAAGTAATTCTCCAGGCTCGGTGGAGACGGTGTTTTATAACTTGCCAGAGCAGATATCCCTTAGAGAATTGGAACAGATATTCCCGAGTCCCCTCCCCTGTCCTCTCCCCAGGCCTCTGAGAGTCACTGCCCTCTCCCACACCCATGGCATTCCCTGCACTTGAGTCCCGCCCAGGGGGACGAGGAACCCGTCCTAGAATCTATCAGCCAGCAGCTCCTCCCACGCAGGCAGAGGGATGGCTCCGGCTGGGACCTGGCCACACGGGCTGGGACCTGGCCACACGGCAGGTGCTGGGGCACTGGCATGTGGGGCCCAGGGAGAAAGTGGCTTCTCTGGATATTCCCAAAGACCAGGCTGCTGGAGTTGAACCCAGCCATGCCTGGGGAAAAGGGAAGTCTGAGATGCTTTTTTTGTGTGGTTCTGAGGGTTGAACCCAGGGCCTCACGTCTGCATGCTCTGCAAGTGCTGGACCACTGAGCTGCACCCCAGCCTATTTTTTTACTTTTTGAGACAGGGTCTTGCTAAGTTACACAGACTGCCTCTGGTCTCGAACTTGCAATCCTCCTGCCTCCGCCTCCCAAGCCGCTGGGACTACAGGCATGTGCTACTGCACCTGGCTTGAGATACTTTCTGAAGAACATTAAAATAACATTAAAATTGGGGACTCAGCAGCCACAGCACATCCCAGCCTCTCCCACATCCTAACTCCCACTGAGACACTTGACTGGCAGAGCCCCTGCCCAGGAGCAGCA
Source organism: Pedetes capensis (assembly GCA_007922755.1). NCBI lineage: Eukaryota > Metazoa > Chordata > Mammalia > Rodentia > Pedetidae > Pedetes > Pedetes capensis. The sequence continues at coordinate 177,095 of VMDO01001211.1, read as the reverse complement.
GGCAAGATCTCCCTGGACACACAGCAGCGCTCCCTTGGAGGCCTCTGCGCCTGGCGCCCTGCAAGCCCTAAGTGAGGCCCATGATGGCCCCGGCCCCTCAGCATCTCCTTCCACTGGGGGCTGCAGAAAGCTGGTGGGGACAGAGGAAGCTCATCTCTTGCCCCCTCCCCACAGCTGATCATGGCTTTGACCGCCCAACTCCCCCCTCTCCTTACTCTTATGACTAAATCAAGTTGGGTGATTTATTTTCCACTTATCTTTCCCGCTTCCACTCTCTGTCTGATCTGCACTGTTGAACACGGCAGAGTGAAAACATATCATCCGTTCAGATCGGCTGCTGCTGAGCTGGAAAGCACACTCCGCCCTGCTGCTGGTGGGCGCAAAGGTCTGTGGGAGGGAGACTCCCCACGGGCTCCAGGGGGCCGGGACCTAGGGGGAACCGACCTCGGCTTCATGGGTCAGTGGAACATCAGGAGGACTTGGGAGCCTTTGCAGAGTGGATAAGCCATGGGCATGATTAAAAGACAAACAAACAAAAGACACCCAAACAACAACAACAACAACAAAAAAAAAACAATAAACAGGTGAGGAGGTAGCTGGGAGTGGGCAATCTACATTCAGACCTCAGCCCAGACCCTGGCTGGCCTGGGCCTCAGGCCTGTGCCCCTCACCTGTTCCAGCTGGGCCACTGCAGCTTTTCCAGCAGGGCCTGATTCCCCAGACCTCCACATGGGCCATGCTAAAGAGGGCAAAAGAGACCTATGTGTGCCTGATGTCCTCTGCCTGCCTGGCCGTCCTCTTTGGGGACTGCAGCCCACAGGACACCATCCCATCATGTGTAGGACAATGGAGCCAGGTAAAGAATATTAACTCTGGGACCCAAAATCCTGGGCAGGTTGCTTGGCTTTCTTAAGCCTCATTTTCCATGTCTGCAAAAGGGATAACAATACTCGCTGTTGTAAAGACTGAGGTCGTGTGTGTGTGTGTGTGTGTGTGTGTGTGTGTGTGTGTGTGTGTAACTGGATGCTTTGTTGTTGTTGTTGTTGTTAGGTGCTGTTGAGTCGGTGTCCGACTCATAGTGATCCTAGGTACAGCAAGTGAAACACTATTGTCAGTGCTTCTCTGCTATTCATAGGGTTTTCAATGGCTGATTGTTTTGGGGAGTGGGTTGCCAGGTCCTTCTCCCAAGCCTACAGTACTTGGTGTTCCCAGGGGGTCTCCCATCCAAGTACTAACCAGGTCCAACCCTGCTAAGCTTCTGAGATATGATGGGATCGGACGCCACAGTGGTCCAGCTGCAGGCCACTGAGTGCTTTAGGAAGTGGCATTTAAACTATTAAGATACATTTTTCTTTAGGGGGTAAGGGATAACACCTTTGAGCAATTTGTTATTAGTTGTTTTTGTTAGGTGCCGTCGAGTCGGTGTCTGACTCATAGTCATCCTAGGTACAACAAGTGAAACACTGTTGTCAGTGCTTCTCTGCTGTTCATAGGGTTTTCAATGGCAGATTGATTATTGGGAGTGGGTTGCCAGGTCCTTCTCCCAAGCCTGCAGTATCTGGTGTTCCCAGGCAGTCTCCCATCCAAGCACTAATCAGGCCCTACCCTGCTTAGCTTCCGAGATCTGACAGGATCGGATGCCACAGGGCTACGGCTGCAAGCTTGTTATTAGTTGTTGTTGTTGTTAGGTGCCATCGAGTCGGTATCTGACTCATAGAGACCCTCATAGGGTTTTCAATGGCTGACAGTTTTGGGATTGCCTTGAGAGTGGATTGCCAGGCCTTTCTCCCATTTTTGCAGTGCTGGGAATCGAACTCCGGACCTCAGAGGCTGCAGCGCAGCACTCTACCAACTGAGCTAAATCCCAATCTTATTAGTAGCACAGGGAAAATCCCTTGGCTTAACTTTTTAAAATTATTTATATAAATGTAAGGCCAGGGGTACTTCCTGACCCACGCCAAGGCATCTCAGGATGTTTCCTCTGTGCTTTAGAAATGCTGTCCCTTCCCTACGGCTCAGGGCCAAAAGGAAGGCAAGCCGTCTATCCCAGGAACTCAAAGGTCTTCTGGAAGACAAGAGTCCAAGTCTTCCAGGCTACAAGGCCATCTGTTGAATAAGCCAGGTGACTCTGCTGAAGGTTGACACCAGGAAAGGACCCCAAGGGGCCCAAAGTGAGGGAAACGGTCAGTGGGACAGGCAGGCTGGCCGATCACCAGCATCACAGTGTGTCAGGGGCAGAGATTAGGGCTTGCCATGAGCTAGCCTGGCCTCTGCACCACAGGCTCCCCACTGCTGGTGTCTTTGGCTCTTTGTCACTTCTGCTGGCTTCTGGCTCTCCCGCTGTCCTCATCACACTCCTGCAGGCTGAGCAGATGCAAATGGAGGCCCCAGCTGAAGGGTCACTTTTGAAGTCTGTCAGGCCTCACAGGGGTGAGCTCTGAGTCCACGTGGGGGGCCCGAGTGGAGTGGGGACATAGTGGCCGGAAGAAAGCACCAGACAAGAGTCAGAGAGCTAGCAGCAGACCTGGGTCAGCCCTCACCAGCTCTGCGACCTAGGCCAAGTCATCCAGATTCTGGGTTCTAACTTCCTTACACACATCAAAGAGGTTCAAAGTCTTGCTGTGCCCACCCTTGCCAAGCTGCTGGACATCTCAAAATCAGAAGGCGAGAGGTCTCTGTAAACTATGCTCATGGCAGGATCGTTGCTGTTATGGTCACTGCAGCCTCTTGGTTCCAGGTCTGCGTACAACTCTGAGGGTCTCCTTGAGGGTCTTTCTTGGTCTAGTGACACTCTCTCTCCCTGTGAGTGGTCTTTCACACAGCCTTAGGACTCTTCCACCCCGTGCTGTCCAGCACTGGCCTGGTCCCCATGCACACCCTTAGTGCCATTCAGCGGGGGCAAAGCTATCTTCCCTTAGATCACTTGCTCTCAGCATCCTGGAAGAACCCCAGAGCAAGATAAATCTTGGAGGTGGCTGTGTCTGCGACCCAACCTGCCTTTGAGGAGCAAGGGAACAAGATAGTGGTGGTACAAGCTGCACCACATTGGCCTGGGGCAGGCCCCAAGGGGCATTTAATCCTGTGACGGGTATATTGGTACATCAGTTGCGCCCTCACGCTGCACTGAGGCTCCCTGGAGTCCCAAGTGGAGGTTTCTGGATTCAGCGACAAGCGCTCCCAGGTCAGCTGAGATGCCGGGGAGGTGGAAGGGCTGCCTTTATGCCTCACTCTGCCCCTGCGGACTGGGAGCAGCCTTCCCCGTAAGGAGGAGGAAACCAGGTCCAGGGAGGGGAGACCATAAGGTAACTGAGGTGGGGACAGAAGTGGGCTCTTCCCACAGTACCGTGGTTTCCAAACCCTGTCCTGTGAAGTTACAGGGTTTCCAAGGAGCTCCTGAAGGGTCTACTATGGAGCAGGAAGTAGAAGTCAGGGTGCAGGGCTCAGGGCTCTACCCCTGCCTCCACTCAAGCATCCCTCTTTTATGTGTTTTAAATGTCAGGGGTCTAGGCAAGCATCCATTTGAAACAAGGAGTTTGCCCCTTTAAAAACATTTCAAGACCATTTATACTACATCGAGACATTGAATTTCCTGTAAAGGTCCCTAATCTCTCATCTTTCTAGGAAGTTTGCTGGGCAGGCGGACACAAGTCCTTTATGATAAAACTAGGAACAGAAGGAAATTTCCTCAGTCTGATAAAGAGAATCTATGAAAAACCTACAACTAACATCATATCTACAACTAAGATTGTATCTACATATTTCGGACATGTAGTCAGGAAACACCAATTCCTGGAGAGAGACATCATGTTTGGGAGAGTGGCAGGTCAGTGAAAAAAAAGGAAAACTCTCTACCAGATGGACTGACACGAGGTCTACAACAGTAGGCTTAAACATAAATAAGATCATGTGCCTGGCACAGAATCAGGAAGTGTTTCGATCTGCTGTACATACGGCCGCTATGAGTCGGACTTGACTTGACAGCACCTAACAACACCACCAACATCATATCTAGCAGTGAAAGAGTAAATGCATTCCCCTTAGGACCAGGAACAAAATAAGGATGTACCTTCTCACTACTTCTATTAACACTGTGCTAGAGGTTCTATCCAGGGTATCTAAGTAAGACAACAAAATAAAAAAGCATTCAGATTGGAAAGGAAGAAGCAAAATTATTTTCTATTTGCAGATGACATGATCCTGTACATGGAAAAGCATAAGGAACCTACTAAAAATTATTATAACTAACACATGAGTTTGGCCCATATATTGTAAGACAATGCACATTTTTGCATATTAATATTGAAGGGGATGCTATAATATGAAAAATCTATTATACTTCTGTACACTCACAATGAACAACCTAAAAGTGAAAATAAGAAATAACTCCATTTACAGTAGCATCAAAAGGATGAAATATTTAAGAATAATTTTAAATTGAAAAGCACAAAACATTATTGAAATAAATTAAAGAGGATCTAATTAATTAAAAAGACATTCCATGGTCGTAGATGGAGAAACTTAGTATTATTAAAATGGCAATACTCTTTGAATTGATCTACAGATCTAACAACAGAGCCCATATCAAAATTCCAGCTCCTGCTCTGTAGAAATGGACAAGCCACTCCTAAAATTTATAAAGACTTTCAGTGGACCCAACGTAGCCAAAATAATTTTTAAAAGCCTTTAAAAAGCCATAGGATTCACATTTACTGATTTCAAAACTTACTACAAAGCTACAATAATAAAGATAGTGTGGTACTAGTATAAGAATAGATTTTTAGAGTAATAGAAATGAGAGCCCAGAAATAAACCCTGACAATTAGGGTCAACTGCTTTTGACAAATGTGGGAAGCCCATTCAATTGAAAAAGGACAATCTTTCCAACAAATTTTACTGCAACAACTGGACATCTACATGCAAAAGAATGGAGTAGGACCCCTACCTCACATCATACAAAAAATTTAACTCAAAATGGATCAAAGACCTAAATGTAAGAGCTAAAAATATAAATTGTTCATGAACTCAGATTAGGCAATAGTGTTTTAGATTGGTGTTGTTGTTGTTAGGTGCTGTCGAGTCGGTATCCGACTCAAAGCGACCCTCATAGGGTTTTCAGTGGCTGACTATTTCAGGATTGCCTTGGGAGTGGATTGCCAGGCCCTTCTCCCATTTTTGCTGTGCTGGGAATTGAACTCGGGACCTCAGAGACTGCAGTGCAGTGCCCTACCAACTGAGCTAAATCCCAGCCAGTGTTTTAGATATGACACCAAAAAACAAACAACAAAAGAAAAAAGCAGATAAATTGGATTTCATGAAAATTAAGGACATCTTATGCTTTAAAGGACACCATCAAGAAAGGGAAAAGACAACCCACAAATGGGAGAAAATATTTGCAAATCATATGTCTGGTAAGAGACTTGTCTCTAGAATATATATAAAGAACTCTTACAACTCAGTAATAAAAAGACAACTCAATTTAAAAATGGACAAAGGAGAGGAAATTCCTCAAAGAAGATATATAAATGGCCAATAAATACATGAAAAAATATCATTAGCCATCAGGGAAATAAAAATTAATATCACCAGATATCAGTTCACACTCACTAGGGCGTTGCTGCATAGACAGAATAATGTTGGTCCTTCAAAGTTGTCCACCATCCTAATCCCCTGGAACCTAGGTTACCTTCTTGGCAGAGGAAGCTCATAGATATGATTAGATTAAGGATCTTGAGGTAGGGCGATTATCCTGGATATTCTAAACAGGCCCAACGTAATTACAAGGGTCCTTCTAAGTAAAAGAGGGAGACAGAAGAAAGAGATGTGACAACGAAAGCAGAAGTCAGAGTGATGGAATTGCTGGCTCTGAAGTTCCAGGGGGCCATGAACCAGGGAATGTGGTCGGCTTCTAGGAGCTGGAAGGGGCAAAGACACAGAGCTCTCCTTGAGCCTCCAGAAAGAATAGTCCTGTCCACATCTTGATTTTAGTCCCACGAGACCCTTTGCGGACTTCAAACCTCCAGAGCCATAAGACATTTGTGTTCTTTAAGCCATTAACTGTGTGGCAATTTATAGGAAATTAACACACATAGTAGGGCTGGGATTTAGCTCAGTTGGTAGAGCGCCACTCTGCAGTCTCTGAGGTCCCAAGTTCCATTCCCAGCACCATAAAAACAGGAGAAGGATGTGGCAACCTACTCCCGGGGCAATCCCGAAACAATCAGCTATTGAAAACCCTATAAGGGTTGCTATGAGTCGGACACAACTCGACGGCACCTAACAACAACAACAACAACAACACAGGTAGTAACAAGAGTTAGAGAGGATGTGGAGAAAATGGAACCTTTATCCACTGCTGGAGGGAATGCCAAACGGCACAGACATTTTGGAAAACGGTCTGGCAATTCTCCACAAGGTTAAACACAGTGTCGTTATAGGAACCCACAATTCCACTCTAGGTATCTACCAAGAGAAATGAAAACATACGATCACATGAAGTTGGAACACAAATATTCACAGGGGCATTTTTTATGATAGCCAAAAAGTGGAAACACACCAAATGGCCATGGATGTGTGCATGGATAAGTGAAGTGCATCATGCCACAATGTAGATGAGCCTTGAAAACATTATGCTATGTGAAAAAAGTCAGACCCAAAAGGCCCCGTATTGGATGGCTCTGTTTATGTAAAATGTCCAGAGGAGATGGGTCTATACAGAGGCAGATTAGCATTGCCAAGGTCAAGATGTATATGGGAGAGGTTGTGTATTGAGTTCTTTTTAGGGTGATGAAGATGTTCTAAAATTGGTCGTGTTGATGGCTGCCTAACTCTATGGATATACTAACAACTGTTTAATCATACACTTTAAATGGGCAAACTGCATGGTATATGAATTATACCATAATAAAGTTGCTATGTTTAAAACAACAGTTGCCTACCCTCTTCTGCCCAGAGAAGGTGGCTAATCACAGAAGGCCCCATAGAGCTGCTTTGGCAAAGCAAGGCCAACAGGAAGCCCTGCAGGCCTCTGACTCACCTGAGAAGTTATGGTCTAGAGCAGGGCAGGTGCTGCCTGCCTGTGGTCCATGGCCCACCACACAGGTGCTGGAAAGCCATCCATAAGCTCCCCTGCCCATCTCTCTGGCCTTGTCTCCCCTGGTGCAGCCTCTTAATGCTTGACCCTTATTCAAAACCAGTGAGGCATGCCAAGCGTGGTGGCACACGCCTGTAATCCTAGCAGCTCGGGAGGCAGAGGCAGGAGGATCGCATGTTCGAGACCAGAGGCAGTCTGTGTAATTTAGCGAGACCCTGTCTCAAAAAGTAAAAAATGGGCTGGGGGTACAGCTCCGTGGTACAGCACTTGCAGAGCATGCAAGCGCGAGGCCCTGGGTCCAACCCCCAGTACCGCAAAATAAATAAATAAATAAAAATTTAAAAAATCCTGAGGCTGTCAGCAAGCACACTCAGGCTTCCGCCTCTCAGCCATGGCCCCTCCCCTTACTCCTTGGGAACTGCCTGGGTTCAACTCTTACCCATCTCTCAAAGCCCCATTCAGGGTGTCCCCAGGTGGCCTCCTGGAAGTCCAGGAACTAGGCAATTGGGCCTCCCTCATACCTCTCGGGAGGGCTTCAAACCCACAAAAATTGGGTTCAGGTTCAGGTGTGGGTTCAGTATGTTAAAATTAAGAGGGTTCAGGTTAGGTTCAAATTCAGGTTTAAGCCCTATGTGTGGATAGCAGAGCTTCAAACCGAACCTGAATTCAAACCCCAAACCCATTCCAGTTCAAGCCTTTAAAAAAACAAAATTTCCGAACTTGAATCTGAACTCTGAGCTTTTAATGTTTTTTAAAAAAATATTATTAGCTACTTAAAAACTGAAAAAAATGAAAACAATTGTATTCATTTATCTACCCGTAGGATTAAGATTTTAAATCCAAACCCAAACTGAACCCGAACCCTCTAAATTTGAACATATTGAACCTGTACACGAACCTGAACCAAATTTTTTGTGGGTTTGAAGCCCTGCTTCTTGGGGATCCCACAGTTCCTGGGAGGTAGCTCTGCCTGTCACTTAATATCGCAATAAATGTCTCTTTCACCACAGCCTTTACTGTCGTTGAGGGCAGAAACCATCTCCTATTTGTCTTTGTAACTTCTGTATCTACCAGTGTCTGGCACATAGTAGGTGCTCAGGAAATGTGTATTAAACAGCCCAAGCGGCCATTTTTCCAGCCTGCACCTGGATAGAGCAAGCTGGACAGACAGCCATGGGAGGGATCCACACCCAGGGCTGGGGGAGAGGAGGGTGGCTCAGCACCGCCCATGCAGGGCCAGGCAGGGCAGCAGAGCCAGGTGGGATGTCCTCCTCCTCCTCCTCTTTCTCTTCCTCCTCCTCCTCACCTCCTCCTCCTCCTCCCCCTCCCCCTCTTCCTCCCCCTCCTTCTCCTCCTCCTCCTCCTCATTTTCCTCCACTTCCTCCTCTTCCTCTTCCTTCTCCTCTTCCTCTTCCTCTCTACAGGTCCCCTCCAAACTCAAGCGCCTTTCCGACCTCCTGAACTCATCTAGCCCAGGTTCCAAAGTGCTGCCCCGCCCAGGGACATTTACAAATAAACAGAAGATTCCTGCACACTAAACAGCTTTACAGACAAGAAGAAACTAACGTGGGATTGAGCGTCTACTGCATACAGGTGCTGTGCTGGAGGAAGCTTTTGCATATATTATATTCTTTATTCCTCACAGTAAACAAGTGTCATTATTGCTAATTGTCTCCAAAATAAGCCACAGGCACTAAAGATCAAGCAACATGCCCAGGTTGCACCAACAGCGACAAGGCAGGAGACAGATCAGATCCGGGGCTTCTCTGTTCTCAGCTCTGATTTTTGGTTCTGCTACTAACCAGCCTGGTGACTGAAGGCAACGGCGCTTCTTGGGTTGCCTCCATTATACAAAGGAGAACTTAAATACCGTGAAGCCCCATCCAACTCTCTTGTCTGGTTGTGGGTGGAATTTTAGACAAGATGAGGTCCCCAGGAAGGTAGTAAAACCTGTTGCTAGTTCTCAGACCACGCGTGAAAGGTCCACTCTCTGAGCGCACATCACACCCTGCACCCAGACAGGACAGTCTGTAATGTGGCAGCAGGGGCTCTCCTCACCTCTGTCCTTCTAGAAAGCACATGGCAACTGCCCAGCTTCCTGGGAGCCATGCCCGAAACCCAGAAAAGACCAGGAATTATTACTATTACCATTATTATTGTTATTATTGTGTGTAAACTCTGCATGACTAACTCAAGAGGAGGGGTGCGCTTTCTTTTTCCAGATCCTACAAGCATCAGTATGATAATAATAAAAAAAAAATTATATGCTTGAAAACAGGCACCCGGCACTGCCCTGTGTTTGCTTCTAATTGTTCCCAGAGCCTCTACGAGCCACGTTGAAATAAAATGGAGCAATTATTTAGTCTGCAATTAAAGATTGCTGCGATTTATTTTTAAACAGGAATATCATCATCGGGAGAGACCTGGCAAGAGAGGAGGAGAGTGGGGGACAAGGGCCCCTCCTGGGGAGCAGGGGAGAAGGAGGAGGGCATGCAGGATAACAGAGCTGCACAGTAGCAGCGATGGGGCTGGGCAGGTCAGAGGGCAACTGACTTGCAAGAGGTGTCTTAGCCTGGGAAACTCAAAATGATAGCATGGAGAGGTGGGGCCCTGCACCCTGGGGACACTAGAGCAGCCAGCCTTATCTCGCTTCCTATTATAAAACCACTGAAAGTGCCAACCGTCTGGGCAGGTGCAGTGGCACCCAGGGGGCTCTGCCGACTGCTAACGATGTGAAAGGAAGCAGCACCGGGTGGTGGTTGTGGAAACCCTGGTGCAGGGGAAGGACGTGGCTCCCTCTCCATGGGCCTGTGCCCCCTGGGGATGGCTGCTTTGTCCTGATGAGCCTTGGGGTGGGACACTCAAGGTGGTGGCAGGCTGTTCTGCAGATTAGTAGGGATTATGGATGAAACCCGCCATGATGGATGAAACCCGCCATGATGGACGAAACCCGCCATGATGGACGAAACCCACCATGCAGCAGATAGAGGTCTGGTTCGTGGTCTCTCAGCAAGCCACGGATGGAGTATTAGCTGGGGTGGGGATGAGGAGAAAGACTTGTTGGGAGCCCTCTGAGCCCCAGGCTCTAGGGACCAATGGTATGCACGTCTGTGAGCCTTGTCTTTTAGGAGACCATCTGCAGACATCATTTCCTTGGTCACCTCTCTTTCACATTCCCAGTCACCCACAGGCCATGCCCTTGATTTAATTGGCTTTGGGGACGTCTCTCTCCAGGAAATAAGACTGCTCGAGGGGTGGGGGAACCCCGTGGTGGGAAAGGCGGGGAGAGAACAGGTGCAATGCAGCCATCCTTGTTTTTTGAAAAAACCCCACAGAACCCTGGCTGGCCTCTTGCCCTTCACCCTGGCCCCTTGCCATCTCCTCGCCTCTCCTTCCCACACAGGCTTGCCCATTCCATCGAGGAACCACGCTCTCAGATGCGGGTTCTCCCCCACCTTGCCTGGCCGAGTCCTCTGACGCTTAGCCCCTGCTCCCTCACCAGTTCCGCAGAAGACTCCTCCCATCCTTGTCCCTCTCTCCCCCCATGGTCTCCACTTCTATAGCAACTATGTTTACTCAATGACAGTCATGTCCTCTTCTGCAGCCTCTGTGGGGGCCAGGATATGCCTGCGCTGTCCCTACTCTATTCCTGGGGCCTGCCAAATTGCTGGCATTTCTAGAGTAAATGGCTCATGGGCAGATAGAGGAGAGAGGCCAGAAAAGTGGCCGAGGAGGAGGGCCGAGGCTGGGGCTGGGCTTTGGAAGATACAGAAGCAGACCTGTGACACTTAGGGAAAGAGGAAGCCCGCCCTCATGCCACACAGCAGACTCCTTCTGAGGGGCCAGCACCTATCACTTGGCCTTGCAGCCTCTCTGGGGAAGGGAGGTGGGCTGTCCCGGCCCCCCAGGTCCCCCTTCCCAGAAGCTCATGGCCACCACCTCCGCTGGAAGGCCAGAAGGGGGTCTTCTGCCATGATTGGGAGGAAGGAAGCAGACAAGAAGAACTTGAAGCCTGAGGGGCAGAGCAGTGTGTCCAAGGCCACCCAGAACACCAGGGCAGACCTTCGTTGGGAGTTTCTAAAGGACTTTTGGATTCATGATCTCATTCTGAATCTCACAGGCCATTTGAGAGCTGCAAAAACTAAAGTTCAGAGAAGATGCAGCATTGGTGCAGCGTCACCTCAGCAGAATAGGACAGATCCAAGACACCTGTCCCTGCGGAGAGCAGAGGCTGAGGGGGTCGGGGGTGCCCACAGGAGGAGGACAATCACCCCTTTAAAAAGTACATGAAAAAATAAAGCAAGAAGAAGGCTGCGCCTTCATAGAAAGAGAGGGGAGCACAGACTATCTTTCTCTTTCCGCAGAACAGCGGCCTGTGTGAGCAGGCGAGGCCCGCGCATCTGTCTGCTCATACAAAATGAAAGAGGTTTTGAAAAACAAGAGGGACTGTAATAAAGCACAGACTGTGCTGTGCCCGGAGCTGTGCCCAGTGGGTCCTGTCACTGTCGTGACCAGGAGACAGCAGCCAGACTGTTCCCTCCGCTAGCTTTCCCAAGCCCGGACTCCTGGAGAGATGCAGACAGATGGATACAGGGGCCAAAGGAGGAGCCAGGAGGCCCAGAGTCCCAGATCCTTCCACGAGCAAGCAGGACTCATGCTCCCAACACTGCTCACATTCACAGTCACCTCAGTACTGCTTCAGGCCCCCGCTTCCACTGATGGGCGCCTTGGAATTCTCCCAGAAACCAGAGCAGCAGTGTCTTTTAATGGGCTGTATCAGCTAGCTACTGCCGCATAACAACTCATCTCAAGACCAAGCCACTAAGAAGGATGAACATCTACAACCTCACACACACAGTTTCTGGGGGTCAGTAATCTAAGCAGTGGCTGAGTGGGGTAATTCTGGCTCAGGGTCCTCATGAGATTGCTCAGCTGCTGGCCACTACTGCTATCACAGTAAAGCTTAGAATTTGCGTCCCATTTACTTATAGGGCTGCACCAAGCCTCAGTTTCTTCAGGCTGTCAGTGGAGGCCTCCATTCTTCCTCTCGCACCCTGATGGTAGGCTTTCCCCAGAGTCAGCAGCCAAAGAGTGAGAGCCCAAAATGGAAGCCACGGTCTCTTATAACCAAACCCGGGCAGTGACATCATCACTTTTGTCACATGCTATTGGTCACACAGAGCATGTGAGCAAGTGCTGCACGGGCGGTGGATACAAGGAGGAGAGGCTTGGTAGGCTGGCTCCCGTGGGGGTGCTATGGTGTTTAGGAGGTTTTGCGTCTCTCATCCTGCCCTCTGGTTGCCAGGAGCTCCTTCCCATCATTCTACAGCTAAACTACCCTCCCCCCCCACACACACACCTATACATCAAACATGCACACATTTCCAAAAGTTTTTAGTTTGCTCCTTATGAAGCCTCTTTTCCCTAACCAGAAAAGGTTTTCTTGGCAGAAATACAGAACGCAGTTGTAACAAAGTACAACAGAATGACCTCGAGGTATAGGGTCCCTCAGCCCTGGGTTCACAGCCCCCCTCTTACTAGCTGCTACAAGCATGGGCAAGCTTGTTCTCATCCTCCAGCTTTCTCGTCCTCCTCTGGGAGGTGAGGTAACAAACCTGAGCTTGCAGAGGGGAACAGCAGCATGGATGTCAAATGCCTGGCACTTAGGAGAAACTCAACAAATTGCTCTACCACTTGACATCTTGGCCGTTTTGTTAATCTTATCAGCGTTTAAGGAGGCTACACTGTCCAGCTAAAAGAACATTGTCCTATGAGTCTCAAACCTTGAACTCTATCCTTGGCTCCGAATGAGTTGCTTTTAACTTTTCTGGGGCTCAACAACCTTGGTTATAAGTTAGAAAATAGCATTTTCAACTATTTCATCTTTTCCAGTTATTCAATGATGAAAAAGAAAGAACAGATATAAGATTTTAAAGTACAGCCAGGTGGAGTGGCTCACGCCTATAATCCCAGCAACTCTGGAGGCTGAGGCAGGAGGATCACAAGTTCAAGGCCAGAGGCTACCTGCATAACCTAGAGAGACCTTGTCTCAAAAATAAAAATAAAAAAATAAAAAGTGGGCTGAGGGTGCAGCTCAGTGGTGGAGAACTTGCAAAGTATATGTAAGGCCCTGGGGTGAACCCCAAAGTACTGCCAAAAAAAATTAAAGTTTGAGTGTTGTGGACAATGGCAATTTCCATGTCTGGTTCATTTCATGTCCCCAGTAGACTTCAGATGGTCAATCACTTGGTCATTAAGTGACCATGGAGCAAGAGAAGGCCACGTGTTGCTGGCTCCCAAGGGTAAACCTCAGAGCTCGGTGACCAGCTACATCCATAGTAGATCCAAGTCTAACACTTTGTGCCACTGAGACAGTGACCTGTGGCTACAGAGCCACTATATGTTGTCCACATGTACAAGGTCCTGAATTTGGAACCTACTGGACCACGGACGTGTACATTTAAGGTGGTGTTTACGAGCTCTGAAAAAGATGGTGTGTCTTAAATCCATTCTCTGTCTCAGAATCAATATTATCCTACCACCCAGCAGCTGTGATGGTCCACTAAGGGGACCCTGGGAAGCTCACTGAGGGGAAACATCTGGCCATGAGGGGATTAGAAAGGTTGACCCAGGCTTCCCATGTCAAGAAGAGCCATTTGGAGAATGGAACCAGCAGAGGAAAGCCAGGGGCACCAGGCGACAAGGTGGGCTCCCTGGAGGAGAATAGGTCCAGCGTAATTACGACAGCAAGTGGAACATTTATTTATTACATACACAAGGAGTTGAGAAAGGTTTAAAGTCAGGAAGTGATAGGATCAGATCACTATTTTAGACACTTGTTGTTGTTGTTAGGTGCCGTCCAGTCGAGTCCGACTCATAGTGACCCTCATAGGATTTTCAGTGGCTGACTGTTTCGGGATTGCCTAGGGAGTGGGTTGCCACGTCCTTCTCCCATTTTTGCGGTGCTAGGAATTGAACCTGGGACCTCAGAGACTGCAGCACAGAGCTCTACCAACTGAGCTAAATCATTTTAGACAGAGGTGGAATGAAATTGGAGGCACCAAAATCAGTTAGGAAACAATTTAAGGTTGCACAGGTGAAAGATGACGGCTGACTGGAAGTGGCACAATGTAGGTTCCTCAACAGATGTCTACTGTTGAATGATCATATGTAAGCACACCTCTGCACACAGACACACACTATACATCGTTCCAGAATGGCACCGTCTCAAATGATATCTACTCATTGCTTCTCCACCCACAGGCTCTGAACTCCTTTCACACCTTCTTCCAGCACTCCAGCGAGTCCTACCTTCTTCATACTCTTCTTGCTGGAATTCTCCCAGTTTTCCATAGAAAATGAAACTTCTTTTGCATTCTAGGTCATTCCCTCCCTGGAAAGAATTTTGTGGGTCTACCAGTAATTCATTCACTGTGTCTCAAGCCTTGGCTGCAATGCCCACATCAGCCAGACCCCTCTGGCCAATGTGAGCATTCGTCATAGAACGTCAGTGTCCACCTGCCTCACCCTTGCCTGCCATGGTGGGTCTGTGCCCACAGGTTCCAACACACATCTGCTGTCCTTCTCAGATCGCGATACAAAGTGTACTTACATGTGCATTCATAAAAATGTGGACTGCCGGGCCTCCCACTCACACCATCAGTGTTCTAAGCCAAAGCCCTGGATTCCCAGGCATTTCTTCCTTGTTCTGAAAACGTTTCCATGGTGCCCAGGCTGCTCCTAGACTAACTGACATGACCGGACAGCAGCCCCACATCCGTGTGGTCTGGAGCCACAGGGCAGGCTGGCCCCATAGCTCTGTATCTGGAGGGCTGACTTCCAAGAGTCACCGATGACCAGCCCCAAATCTCTCTGCAACAGGCTCTCTCCCTGCATCTTGGTACTTTTTGTGATAAAAGATGCAGTGGTGTATTGTCACCTCCTAACAGGATAAGACCAGAACAGTGGACCAGAGGAAAGAGGGAAGGCACCCCTAACCCAGAGAAGACACGGCCAGCTACACACAACACAACAAACAGCGATTATCAAACAACTTGTGCCGCTCGAAGGTGTATTGTTCAACCTGATCCTCCAAATGACAGCCCGCAGTGCTAAAAGCAGGTGTTGACACTGTCAGTTGGTGGAGAAAGGAAAATAAGGCTCAGAGAGGTGAGGTGACATTCCTGAATTTATGGCACTAGCAAGGGGATGGGGTTTAGCTCAGTTGGCAGAGTGCTGCTCTGTGCTCTCTGAGGTCCTGGGTTTGATCCTCGGACCTGGCAGCCCACTCCCAAAACAATCAGCCATTGAAAACCCTGTGAATAGCAGAGAAGCCCTGACATGGTGCTGGGCATGGCACAGTGTCAGGGAGTGTTGCGTTCTGTTGTACATAGGGTCACTATGAATGGGACCCAACTCGACGGCACCTAACAACAAGGAAGAAGCAAGAGGCTGAGAAGGGAGCTTCACCCTGGTCTCCTGACTCCACTGCATGCACTACCAAGGGAAACTATCCAGACCAGGGTTCTCAAAGGTCCCAAGTAGCAGCACCTGAGATATTATTAGAAAAGCAAATCCTTGGGTGCCATTGCAGACCTAGTGGGTCAGAAACTCTGAGGTCAGAACCCAGCAGTCTGTCTTAACACACCCTGTAGCTGATTCTGATGAGCATGCAAGTTTAAGAACACTGGCCTGGGAAGTGGGGGTGGATAATGAGATAAGACAGATAAAAGGACTTTAATCCCCAAAAGCCTGCAGATCCACAGGAGAGCCTGGGAGGTGGAGGCTGTTTACTCTGACTTCACATACAGTGAGCCACACAGTGCCCTTGAACTGAAATCAACCTCATTTACTCACTATAACCCCCAGTATGTGCCAGACTCTGTGCATGGTTGTTCAGGTTGTGCACTGTACAACTCAGAGGAAATGGTTCCTCTGGAGATGTGCCGCACAGGCATTTGTGGCCGCTGAGAAAGTCCTGAAACCCAAGAATGTCACTCTGTCTGACACTGAAGGTCTCACATGGTGGTTACAATGGACAAAGCTGAGACTTATCAGAAACAGGATGAGAAAGTGGGAGTCACCGTTGTCATATACTACTGTCCCCGGGGCCCCCTCACCACAGAGCCAGCACTGCCCTTCTGAGACGGCACTTCCCATTTCCACCTGTGTTCGTCTGCTTGGACAATTGGGCACGTGACCATCATCTCTAAAGCTGAGGTGTCAAAGCTCACAAGAGCCAGAGGGAAGGGATTCCTATAGGGAGGTTTTTAACAGACAGATGTAGGCAAAAAGAGAATGGGCAGCCTCAGGAAAGAGGGGTGCCCTTGTCACGGGGAAGAGTCAGGAAGGGGCTGGCCAATAGCACCTAGCAGAGGAGGACACTAACATATTCAGTCGTGTGCACATGATGAATTTTCCATCAATGATGGGCATGCAGACAATGTGGATCACATCGCCTAGGGACATCACAGATGTCACATTGAAGACGAAGGTGCACCTGACTCATGCCATGGTATTTTCAGTCACATCACATGCTTGTGAAAGCTGGATGGTAAATAAGGGAGACAGGAAAAGAACTGATGCTTTTGAATTATGGTGCTGGAGATGAATATTGAATATACTGTGGACTGCCAAAAGAACCAACAGATCTGTCCTAGAAGTGCAACCAGAGTGCTCCTTGGAAGCAAGGATGGCTAGACTGTGTTTATGTATTTTGGACATGTTGTCAGGAGGGACCAATTCCTGGAGAAGGACATGTTTGAGAGAGTGGCAGGTCAATGAAAAAAAGGAAGACCCTCAACTGGATGGAGCGACACAGTGGCTGCAACAATGGGCTTAAACATAAAAAGATCACATGCCTGGCACAGTGTCAGGTAATGTTTCATTCTGCTTTACATAGGGTCGCTATGATTTGGACCTGACTTGATGACACTTAACAACAACAGTGACATCATAGCCACCTTAGTTCATGTAAGTAGACTCTGTGATGTTTGCACAACACAGAAGTTCCGTCACTAAGTGACACATAAATGTATAATTTTACATAATCATGGAAATGGCTCTGTGTAGTGGACACTACTAACCCCATTTTACTGATGAGAAAACTAAGGCTTCGAGAATCTACAGAACTTTCCCTGTTTCACTACCAGAAATTGGGACTTGGGCCTATCTGATTCCAAAGTTCGTACCCTTTACTGTTCTACCTCTAACACTAGGTGACCACCTGCCCCAGTTTGTGCAGGATGGGAATGGGGGGGAAGCTCTCCAGAGACAGCACTATCCGTGCTAAAACCACAGGAGTCCTGAGCAAGCTGGGATGATCTGGCCACTCTGGCTAACACTAAAAGCCTTCTTCTGCAGGTTTACAGGGCTGCACTGGCAGGCCCAGCCCCATCCCCAGCCCACAGGCCTCATTACTGAGACTCAAAACCACTCTCAGCCCAGGTATTCCGGGAAAGCTCACTACTGCTGCACCTCTTCCCCCACCTTGCGGCTTCATCCTCCCTTGATTCTGGGCCTCATAACAAATGCTGAGATGGACCAAGCTGGTCTTGGTAAACAGCAAGCCCTGGCCAATGCCACCCTGACTCCAGAGGTGCAGACTGATCATTCAAGAACCAAGGATGGCAAATCCCTATGGCGTTGGAATTGCTTCCGGCTCATTCACGTCTCCCAGAGTATGCTAATGAGGAGCCACAGCTGGGCTTGGCCAGGGGGAACTGCCCAGCTAGGTTTGGCTGAACCAGACCAAGGCCAAGTGCACACTTGCAACAAGTGTATGGGCGATAGCAGGCACCAGCCTGCTGGGGCTTCAGCTCCAAATGGTGACATGAAGCAGGCTGGAAGGGGTTCCTTGCTTGAGAAGTACATGGGGGAATGGACATTTACAAGCACATATCTGCAGCTGTAGCCCTGTGGCATCTGATCCCGTCAGAGCTTGGAAGCTAAGCAGGGTTGGGCCTGGTAAGTACTTGGATGGGAGACTGCCCGGGAACACCAGATACTGTAGGCTTGGGAGAAGGACCCAGCAACCCACTCCCAAAAATCCATCTGCCATTGAAAACCCTATGAACAGCAGAGAAGCACTGACAATAGTGTTTCGCCTGTTGTATGCAGGGTCGCTGTGAGTCGGATACCGACTTGACGGCACCTAACAACAACAACTACTACTATTGCTGGGAGCATTTCTGTGTTTTCTTATTTATAAACATTCCTACCAATGCAGGAGGTAGATGCTTTGGGTGGGGATGATTAGCTGTCTGCCAGAGATCTGTGCCTCCCCGCCCACGATGTGTTGTTCGCAGGAAGTGGCAGCCCAGCCAGGGGCTCTGTTTCCCCTGCCTTCTTCTTTACATCTGGGAAGGGCGTCTGGCTGATTCCTGGTCAGTGGGATGTGAGCGGAGGTACTGAATGCCATATCTGGGCCTGCCTTACAAAATCCTCTCCTTTCACCCTCTGCCACCTGCTTCTCAGTGTTGACATCGAAGGCAACCTTGAGAGCCAGAGGTTAAGGCCAATGATTCTTAGTCTGGATCGCTGGATGACCACACAGAGCCGACTCTCACTGGCTATTGGATTCCATGTGAACAAAAAATAAATATTGTGCTAAGCTACTGAGATTTGAAGAGTGTCTGTTACTGCAGCTTGCATGCATAAATGGGAATACAGTGTTTTTCCCCTTGACAGATGAGGAAACTCAGGCGCTAAGATCTTTTTTTTTTTGGGGGGGGGTACTGGAGGTTGAACCCAGGGCCTTGCGCTTTCATGCTCTGCAAGTGCTGGACCACCAAGCTGCACCCCTGGCCCACTTTTTACTTTTTAAGACAGGGTCCCACTAAGTTATGCAGACTGGCCCTGGTCTTGAACTTGCGATCCTCCTGCCTCTGCCTCCTGAGCCGCTGGGATTACAGGCGTGCACCACCACACCCGGCAGGCGCTAAAATCTTTAGAAACTTTCCTTAAAAACACAAAGTAAATTGGGTGGCTTATGCCTGTAATCCCAGTGACTTGGGAGGCAGAGGCAGGAAGATTGTGAGTTTAAGGCCGGAGGCAGCCTGTGTAACTTAGTGAGACCCTGATTCAAAAAATAAAAAATGGGCTGGGGGTAAAGCAGCCCAATGGTAGAGTACTTATGAAGGGTGTGTGAGGCCTGGCGTTCACCCCCAAAAGTGCCACAGAAAGAAAGACAGAAATAAAAGAAAGAAAGAAAGGAAGGAAGGAAGGAAGGAAGGAAGGAAGGAAGGAAAAGAGAGACAGAAAGAAAGAAAAAGAAAAAAGGAAGGAAGGAAGGAAAAGAGAAAGAAAGAAAGAAAGAAAGAACAAATGAATGAATGAACATAAAGTTATTATTTCCTTTGCGAAGGCTGCCACCTCGTCACAGTGCAGTTCTTGTTGCGTTCATGCATATCCAGCTTCCCTCTTTCTTACAGCAGAAGGTCTCTGGGCTCCTGCCACCAGCCACACCTAACCATCAGCAGCAGCCTCAAATGCCTCCTGTATCCTGAGGGATGCTGGATGTCATTGAGCACCACTCCACACGAGAGGCAAAACTGGGTATAGTGCCACTACGGTAGAACCTTCCTAGTGGGCAAGCAGGGCAAGAGGAGAAAGGCAAGTTGAACCCTGTGATCCAGCAGAGTTTCGTCCCTACAGGATGGTCACGACCTCTGAGAAGGCTTGTTCTGGGCAAAAGTGCTCAAGGTAAAGGCCCAAGGAGGAATCGCCTCTCCTCGGCTCCAGCTCCTCGACCTTAGGTGTTTGGAGGAAGCCTGGCCTGTTGTTCAATGATCCACACTGGCTTCACCTCTAGAAACACTGCATCTAGGAAAGTCTCAGGACCATGTGGATGAGGAATGGTAAAACTCAGTCCTAAAGACCCTTGAGTGGCCCTTCAAGGAAGTTCAGTCCCTTGTTTCAGACAGAAACACCAGGGTGGCCCAGAGCCACCAAATGATGTAATGCAGGGTCACACACCACCTTAGAGGGAAAGCACAGATTGGAGCCCAGAACTCTTGGCTCCCAGCCCAATAAGGGCAGGACAAACATGGAGCTGACCCACGGACAAGGCAAAGTCCCTGGGTTGTGCCAGAGGGCCAACACAGGTGGCGCTGGCGTTGTCCTGCATACCCTAAACGTGGTCATGGGATATTCCTGTTCACTGGCAGCAATCTCAAGTGCTCTGCAAAATAACAAGATCAAGTCCATCTGGTGACACTCTGAGCTTGGAGGGAGTGGAGGTGGCTGAGTGGTGAAGAGTGTGCCCATGGTAGGGACCAAGTGTGGCACCATCATGCAGGGGACAAAGGTGGGGGCTTGGTGCACAGGGCCAGTGCTCACACAGAGCTCTGTTTCTAACAAGCGCATTGTGCATTTGGACCACTTTATGTCCCTGTGATCCAATCCTACCTGCAGAGAATCAATATATTTGGGTCAGAGAAAAGTATTTGGAGGAGACGGTCACTGAAAGTTTGGGAACACAGTATTGTCTCTGAAAACAGGCTCCCTAGAATCTAGCTTGATGCACCAAGAGACTTAGGTCAGGAAACAGGGATAAACACTGGAGTAGCTGGGTTACCTGTGACACTGGGGCCCCAGGTGGCCTCTCCCTGTCTCCTGTGTGTCCCTTCTGGGAGTCCATTTATGGAGATGCTCACTCCACTATTTCGTCTTCCATCCATTTATCCATCCATCCATCCATCCATCCACCCACCCATCCATCCATTCACCCATTGCTCCATCTACCCATCTTGCTCTTCATCCATCCATCTGTCCATCCACACCCATCTACCCATCCATCCACCCATCTCTCTCCATCCATCCATCTGTCCATCCATCCATCCACCCTTCTCTCTCTTCATCCATCCATCCATCTCTCTCCATCCATCCATCCATCCATCCATCCATTCTTCTCTCTCTTCGTCCATCCATCTGTTCATCCAGGTAGCATGTATGGAGAATCTGCTATGTACCAAGCATCGTGCTAGGGTGAGGGAATACAGAGAAAAATAAGACCTAGGTTCTTGTGCTCCAAGGCACTCACAGTGCACAAGGGAGACAGACATGAACATGAGCAATTCTTATACTGCCTTATGTAGCACAGATGAGGCGCAGGCCAGAGAATGTGATGAGGAATAGTAGGCGCAGGCCAGTGCGTGGCAGCCAGGCACAGGGGGGAAGCCCAGGGAGGTGGGGGAGCCAGGGACCCAGGCAGGACACCAGGCTCTGAGTTTGGGATCAGCTCCATTGAGAGTCGCAGTAACTGGGTGCTGCACACACACGGAGCCCCCTGTCACCCACAGAAGCCCCAGCCATTCTGACACCCCTCAGTTCTGGACACTGGTGTCCACATCTGTGTGTAGCTGGAGCTCATTACCCTCCCAAATTCCCCAGGGACCAGCGGCTCATCATCCCACTGCCCACCAGCTCCGTTCCAGCTGCCTGGCATGACATGTGCTTGCTCAGCCCGGTACCTGGTTCCCTGGGCCAAACTCTCTGCTCTCTCTCATAGGCTTCTGCATCCCTGGCCTCAAACCTCCTTTCTCATTTCATTTAGAGCTTGCTGGGAGCCAAACACCTTGTGTTTATCCTTCACAATTAATCCTTAGTGGTTAACAGGCAGGATTTCATATCATAAACACAGCGGCAGCCTGTCGATGGCCTGTAGGTACCACAGCGCAGCCCCTGTGGGAGGAGGTGGTCGTCTCTCCACCCCACGCTGAAGGAGAACACTTCCGTCTAACTCCACCTTCCAAAACACGTCAGCTCCCAGCCTCGGTTTCCTCAACTGACAAGTGAGTTCCTTGCTCTGGGAAACAGGCTTCATAATGTTTCTTAGCTCTAGGTTACCGGGAGAGTGGGGTGAGATGCCATGGGAATGGGACTTTGCCCAGTGCTTGGCACCAAGGAATACACGATATTTATTGCCTACTGTATTCTACACACTGCTCAAGGGATGTCACGAGGTTATCTCATTTAAATCTCCCAACTCTGTGAGGTTAAGTACAATCGTTATCTTCATATTATAGTTGAAACTCAAAAAGGTTAACTAACTTGTCTGAGGTCACACCGTGGGTGGCAGAATCAGGATGCAAACCTGGTTTGGCCTAATAGTCCAGCTCTTGATCTCTTGAACATACAATTAAAGCAGGTAATTTTTTGTTTTATTTTTGGAGTTTTTTGTTTTGGTTTTGTTTTGGTTTGTTTTGTTTTGTTTTATTTGTAGCATTAGGGGTTGAACCCAGGGCTTTGCAGATGCTTTTTACATTTTTCTAGAATTTTGATTCAGAGTCTTTCTAAGTTGCACAGGCTGCTTCTGGACGTGAGATCCTCCTGCCTCAGCCTCCCGAGTCACTGGGATTACAGACGAGCACCTCTATGCCCGGTCTGCAGTGCATCTTCATAAATGCAGGTTCCCATTCTGTAGGCGGGGCTGGGATTTAGCTCAGTTGGTAGAGCGCTGCGCTGCAGTCTCTGAGGTCCCGAGTTCGATTCCTAGCACCGCAAAAATGGGAGAAGGGCCTGGCAATCCACTCCCAAAGCAATCCCAAAACAGTGAGCCATTGAAAACCCTATGACGGTTGCTATGAGTCAGATACCGACTCGACGGCACCTAACAACAAATTTTGTAGGCAGGGTGGGGCCTGAATCTGGATTTCTAATAAGTCCCAGGTGATGCAAGGTGAGGCCTTTTTTTTTTTTTTTTTTTTTTGGGGG
>VMDO01001211.1:33274-154191 GCA_007922755.1 Pedetes capensis | reverse complement strand
AATGCCCTAGCTGGAGGGCTCTTAGCAACTCTGGTAGGCCTCCTCTGTGGGGATGTTCCCTCCCCTCTCCACCAGCCCAGCCACTGGTCACCTGGCAACCAGACGCCCAGGAGGGGCCAAGTCCACCCTGCTGCACCCTCTGCCTGGGCCTGCATGTCCTCTCCAGGCCTGAGCTGCAGGATGAGAGCACTGGTTTCTGCCTAGCAGGCCTGGCTCCCATTCTAGATAAGGACACCTACAGGGATGGGAGAAAGGCCCCCAACCACAGGCGAAGGGGAAGGAAACTGTCAAAAAGAGGCACGTCAGCTCTGACGTGTCCAGGAGTCCAACCTCACCCTGCATGGAGGGCTTGCCTCATATATGGCGTCGGCCCCGAGCTGCCCAGCAGCGGAGGTGACTAAATGCCAGGGCCAAAACCCCATCCTCCAGAGCACACAGGTGCCAGGAGGCAGAGAAGCCAGGTGTAGAAGAACACGCTGCCTGCTTCCATCCTGCGTGAAGTTCAAAGTCAGGCAACGTCATCTGCGGTGACAGGCCTTGGGAAGGCTGGTGGTAGCAGCTGGGAAAGCACACAAGGAGACTTTAAGGGGGGCCGGTGGGGCTGATCTGGGGGGTGCTACACACAGTATGCTCATTCTGGAAAAGTTCATCAAGCTGTACACTCGAGGTCTGTGCATTTTCCCATATGTATGTTATACTTCGGGGCTGGGATTTAGCTCAGCTGGTAGAGTGCAGCTCTGTAGTCTCTGAGGTCCCAGGTTCAAATCCCAGCACCACAAAAATGGGAGAAGGATGTGGCAACCCACTCCCGAGGCAATCCTGAAGCAATCAGCCACTGAAAACCCTACGAGGGTTGCTACGAGTCAGACCCACTCGACGGCACCTAACAACAACATGTTATACTTCATTTTTTAAAAGTCAGTTAAACAGAACAAAACAAAATGTCTGACTGCAAAACAAAACCAAAACCAGGGCAGGCTACCAAGGGGGTTCGACTCCAGAGAGCTCTCCTTCCCTCAGGGCAAGGCTGGGTGTGGAGACAGGGACGGCAGGTCTGCAGGTCGCCATCTGGCCCTCAGACCTTCCCTTGGAAGGGGTCAGTGCTGACCAGGGGAAGCCGTCCCTGGCCCCTTGGCCCCATGAAACCCATGTTACCCCTGCTGGCCAGGGCCTGGCTGTGCGACATCAGCACCCAGAGAGGCTTGTGTCACCCATGGAAGGCACATGTCCCATTGCCTTCCCCTGGAAAGTTTACCTCCTTACCCGGAATGGTTCCCAAATTGCTGTCTGTGTCCTCATGCTGTGCCAGCCACACAGGGACAGCCTGCGCTGAGCCAGCATACCAGGGTCCGAATCCCAGTTCATTACTTACTAGTGTGTGATGGACTTTGGGCCAATCCCTGAACCTCCCTGATGCGGGCATCTCTGAATGAGGATAATGATAGGAATTTCCCACTTCTCCCCAGGGCTATTCTGGGGATGAAATGAATTTATATAGGTAAAGTGCTTAGAACACAGCTTGGCACATGGTAAGTGCTGTTGCTGTTGTTATCGTTGTTAGGTGCCGTCCAGTTGGTATCCAACTCATAGCAACCCTGCGTACAACAGGCAAAACACTATTGACAGTGCTTCTTTGCTGTTCATAGAGTTTTCAAAGGCAGATTGATTTTTGGGAGTGGGTTGCCAGGTCCTTCTCCCAAGCCTACAGCACCTGGTGTTCCCAGGCGGTCTCCCACCCAAGTACTAACCAGGCCCGACCCTGCTTAGCTTCTGAGATCTGACAGGATGGGACGCCACAGGGCTACGGCTGCAGGTTTAATAAGCACTAGAGAAGCATATTTTTATTATTATCATTTGCATTCTGCAAATGTGCTAGGTACCTTGGTGATGGGAATTTGGGAACAGACCAGAGGTCAGGAGTCTGGGACCTGGGTTTTGTGCTGGGGCATCCCCTGCTGGCCCTGTGGCCAAGGGCAGTACCTTGGCAAGGAGCTCTGCGGCTCCCTCTCCACCTCTGGCCGGTCACGGGGACTGGGGAAAGCCATGGAAGCACAGTGGCACCTAGGAAGTGCTCACGGCTCTCAGGAGAGGGACTTGACTCCTCAGATCCAAGCCACCCTTCCCCACTGCGGTTGGGGAAATTTCTGGAACACCCTCCTGAGTATATGGCCTCCCCCTCCCCAGTAGCTCACAACTGTGGTGGTGCAGAGTACAGTGTTCTGTGGAGCAGAGTTCTACAAGCTGTGACAGTCTTGTCCTGGGGGTCAAAGTGACCCCACGCGCTGAGGTCACACTGAAATACAAAGTGATAGGAAGCAGGGCGTTCAGCAAGGATGGCTTCTCGGAGTAGTGAGCTGTGGAACCCACAGTAAGGAAAAGCGCACAACCCCTTCCCTCACAAAATAGGGTTCCCTCCCATAAACCCCATAATACACTGGGTATCCCACGGGTTTTCTCAGGGACACATACCTACTATGCTATTTGCAAACTGTGTGACCCTAGGCAGATCACTTAACCTCTCTGAGCTAATTGCCTCCTACATAAGAATAGACAATAATATCTAAGTTGCAGATTTTTATGAGAATGCAAACAGAGCAAGAATGCTTGGCATTCAGTAGGCACCCAGTGAACGGTAACTAATATTATTATCCCTTCCTGCCTTGGACGCTCTGAAAAATGGCGACCTGGCTGTCTCATGAGGGAATAGAAGCCACCTTCGATTCCCTTGAGTTGTTAGAAAAGTTGTGCTGACATCGAGCCTCTGTCTTCCCCATAATTTCCACTCCCTGGTCCTCGTTCTGCCTCTTGGAGCCTTATAAAGAAAGCCTGCTCCCTCCTCCAGGAACACATCACATATTGGAAGGGAGGCAGGCACTGGTCCTAGGTCTTTTTACCTCTGGCCACACACACAGCCAGGTCCTGCTGACCTCGCCTGTAAGATCTCACTCTCCCTGGCCACACTTCAGTGAGGGGCCCAGAATGAGGCCCAGGCCTTCTCTGACCTGCAGTTCCCTGGAGATGAGGGCTAAGAGGGAGCGGGGACTGCAGGCTGGGAGTGTTGCTTGTAGCCCAGCCCAGATGATACAGAAAGGACCCTGGAGGTCTCACTGACCCCTTCTGGGGGACCCCAACCATCAAGGGAGGCAACGAAGGGCCTGTACTAGCCACTCTCTCTCTCTGCCCACTCAGTCAGAACTGGCCAGCTCCTGGGGTAGCAGCGAGGGAAGATGGAGGTTCTATGGGCATCAAGCTCTTGGGGCCCCACTTTACAAGCCCACCACCTATCTGTCTGGCTGCAGGAGCCGGCCCCCCAAAGCAGAGCTTGGAGAGTGGGCTTCCATCAGCTTTGAGGTCCTATAACGTGGGATCCCCGGAGACATATGTGCCTTGTCTGGCCCTATGCAGGAAGGACATCCTGGTCCCAGAGAAGAGCCCCAGTGGCCTGAAGTGAGGAGGGAAAGACCAGGCCTGGCAGCACCAAGTCCTCCAGCCCCTGCGCCCTGGCTGCCTGGTCTCGTCTGGGCCAGATGGGGTGTGAGTCAGGTCGGGGGTTTGGAAACATGCGGGAAGCCAGGTGCTGCCGCGGAGCTGTGCCTTCCCAGGTAAATAAATCACACAGCAAATACAAACAATCCGCAGCCTGCCTCCCCCGCGCAGAGGGTGTGGGGCCAGGAGCAGGCTGGCCTTCAGACACAGCCCTCTCCTTTCAGGGAGAGAGGCCTCACTACTGATACGAAGGCAGGGCTAGGGTGGGGCGAGGGCTTACCCAATGTCTCTAACGCTCCCCGTCTTAGCACCTGAAGGTCTCAGTAAAAGATCGGAAAGGACCTTTATCAGCACTCAGTGGACGGGGCAGAGGATGGCAGCAGCATGAGACCAGCAGACCTGGGCTTTTGGAACTCGCCCCTCTGCTGGGAAGGAGGCAGCGGAGGGAGGCCTGGATCCCTGGCAAGATACTGAGGCCCAGAACGGGGATGAGCGGAGCGGGCCGGCTAGGGGTTCCTCATGGGCTGGAACCTGGCACAGCGGGGCCAGAAAGAATCTCAGGCAGTGCAGGTGGGCTGGGAGCCTTGCCTGGCATACAGCGTGCGTGACCCAAAGCACAGGGTCAGGCAAGCTCCCCAGACAGCAAGGAGAGCTGGGACTAAATCCCAAGAAGGACTGAAGAGTGGGAGGCTTTGGAATATACAGCCTCGGGGGTCCCATGCAAAGTTGCATGCTGGTGGGCCTTAATAATGGAAATGCCCAGCCCAGTGGAGACCTTGAGCAGGGAACATGGAAACCCAAGGGGGCAGCCTCTGTCCAGGGGCTGATGGACATTTGATCTGGGATAGCCTTGGAGTTGGAGGTTTTGCGCCTGGCTCTTGCTTTGTCCTCACAAGCCATGCGACCTTTCTGGGCTGGGGTTCTCATTTAGGAAATGTTGGTGACAAGGTCATCTGTGGTTGAGACAGAATAAATCTCCAGCAAGGAAGAGGGGGAGCATGGGGGGCCATGCTCAAGAGCTTTGTCTTTCCTACCTCTGCTGTGTACTCGGGCATTGAATTTACTGCCGGGCAGGGAAAGACCCAGGGTCTTTGGAGGGCCCAGGGTAGGCCAGGCAAGGGAGACTCTTCCCTTCTGCAGCGTGAGAGGAACCTTTCCATCTCCACCTGAGACAGTAACTTAGGGAGGTGATGATATGGGAGGGACTTGCCATGGCTGGAGGCCAGGGACCTGGAGCGAGCTGAACGCATGTGTCGGGCAGAGGAGGTGTGGAGAACGCCAATAAATATGCATAAAGTGTCTCTGGGCTGTGCCTACTCTTTGCCAAGCGCATGGGCTGCTGCATGCTCGCCCGTCTTCCCTGGGGCAGGCAAGGCAGGCAGAAAAGCAACTGAGTGGAGGCTTGGTGCTTATTCTCATCCTCAAGTGAAGCTGCCGGGGGAGGGAAAAGTCTCCCACCTGAGGGTCAGAAAGACTGGCTCAGGTAGGACAGTACAAGTGGGGACTGTGCGACCTTGGGCAATGAGCAGAATCCCATAATTCATTAAAATACCGGAAGTTACCACCCGGGTGGAGGGCATCTGGGGCAGCCCCTGCCCTCTGAAGGCTTGTGTTGTAGCAACAGCACGGATGCAGAGGGAGGGACGTCACACCACCCTGCACCCGCTTGACATCTGAGCTGTCCCCGCCTTGCCTTCTGGTCACAGCCTTCGCAGACCCTTCACCTAGGCCTCGTGCTTTTGGGGACTTTCTGAGGTTTCCATCTGGGGGCGGCCAGAGGCGGAGGGCAGGGGCTGAGGCTGCCTGCGCATGCATGTTTGTGTGTGTTTGTGTGTGCGCAGGCGTGTTGTTGGCACGGACGTGACTCTGCATTCTCCAGGGCCGTAATGAGTCCTCATTGCAATGGGTTTGATGGAATAATTATGTTCTGGAAAAACTGCAGGAAACTGCGTTCCACTTCTTAAAGGGCAGGATCATCAAACATTTGTGCTACATTATTTGCAGTCACACCTTCTGCTGCATCTGCTCCCTTAAAAAAAAAAATCTCCAACTCCAATCTGATCTGAATATATAAATCTGAATTATCACAGCAAAGGCGATACGCTCACACCTTTTTTCTTTTTTTTTTTTTATCTGTTGCCATGGTGATTAGATAAAATTCACGCCAAGTCTCCAGGGAAGGATGGAATTATTTCAGACAGTTTCTCACCCCTCTCTGTACTCCTCTCTGTAACAAGCCTGGGCACCATCTCCTGGCTTGGGTGGAAAGACAAGCAGAGGAGGAAGGCAGCAGCTCATGGAAGCCTTGGCCAAGCGAAGGACAGCCCTCATCTGTCCTAGATGCTTCTGTTGCCCAGCTAGGCCCCGAGCCACAGAGCCAGCCACATGGCCTCAAAGGCACAGCTTCCTACGGGACCCGGGGAACCACCTTGGGGGAAGAACAGAGGCTCAGCAGGGCAAAAGTCAGTGCCCTTGTTCAAGGTCAAGGCAACAAGAGGTGCAGAAATTGACCCAGGGCTTTGGCTCGGCTTTCTCCCAAGTGAAAGTGAGCAAGGAAGAAGGTTTTCCTCAAAAAGAGATTTGGCTCTCGCCACTGGGTCTGTGTCTGGACCAAGTGGCTCATCTGAGCCTCCTCGGGCTAAGAACCAATGGGTGTCATTTGTCAGCAGGTTTATTTGTAAAGAGCTTTGTTGACCTAGTTGTTGTTTAACACCACCAGTGCACCAACCTCTACTGTGTGTGTGCTTCACTGAAACATCCGGAGTACGTTACAGAGAGGGTCGATCTCCCTAGTGGCGCCTTCCTGTTTCTACCCAAAGTCTGGGGCTCAGGGCAAGGAGATAGGAGCTTGGGTTCCTGGAGGCACCTTTCACTGAAACCCGAGGGAACTGAGCTTGAGGTCTGTTACAGCTGAGAGTCGTGCATTATTGAAGCCATCACTGAGCAAGTAGGGGAAGCCTGCAGAGTGGGACACTAATCTGTGTTTATTTACTCCAGTGGCTCACACTGCTGTTGTTAGGTGCTGTGACTCAGATTCAGGTCTCATTCATTGTCCCACCCATATAGAGGGAGGGGTGGGGACACTCATTTTGCATGTGTCTCATGGCATGCCTTACTGGGTGGAGACTTAAGAAGGAGCTCTAGGGGGGTGGGAGGATGCTGGATCCCTAAGGGACCTAGTTCAGAACTGTCCCCCACGCCACCCCTAGGCCAGCATACCTGTTAGAAAGCACCACAAACAGGTTGGTGGGACAAAGAAGACTCCTTTGAGGGAGTATCAGCCAGAAAGTATCTCCTTTGGGTTGCCCTTTGGGGCCTGGGGAAAAGAAGGGGTCTAGTAGCCAGGAGGCCTGCAGCCATAGCCCTGTGGCATCTGATCCCGTCAGATCTCCAAAGCTAAGCAGGGTTGGGCCTGGTTAGTACCTGGATGGGAGACTGCCTGGGAACACCAGGTGCTGTAGGCTTGAGAGAAGGACCTGGCAACCCCCTCCCAAAAATCAATCTGCCATTGAAAACCCTATGCACAACTGAGAAGCACTGACAATAGTGTTTCCCCTGTTGTACAGAGGGTCGCTATGAGTCGGATACCGACTCGATGGCACCTAACAACAACAACAAGTAGCCAGGAAGGGTGGCTTGCTGGGGTGCTGTGTACTCTGCTGGGTGCTTTTTCCTCTCCAGACCTCAGTTTCCCACTGCAAAAATGAGAGAGGAGAAGAAGCCTGTTTCCATCCCCACTGGGAAATGTCGCAGATTCTAATGTTGGAGACAAGGCGTCAGCTAGAGGGCCCCGTGGTGAGGCCGGGGCACCCAGGACAACTGAGCAGCCTCTTCTAGGCCCTACGTGGAGCTGGGACAAGAGGAGTCCTGTGACCTGGTGAGAACGAGTCTCTGAGCCTCTCCTGTCACTTGGCCCACAGCTGTCCCAGGGATGGTGTGAGGGTAGGGGTACAGAAGTGGGAACACAGAAAATCACTGCGCAGGCTCGGGAATCAGGCAGCCCTGGCTGCCACTCCTGCCTAAGCTACTTACAAGCTCTTGACCTCGGGCAACTAACCTCTCTAAGCCTCCGTAATGCACAATGGGAATGAATTTAAAACCTATCTCCCAGGGCTATTGTCAGGTTAAATGATGTGAAGTCTCCCAAGTACCTAGCACAGTGTGAGGGCACGTGGCGAAGGCTCTGTAAGTGGTGCCTTGGAGGAGGAGGACAAAGTGGAGGAGAAGGACGGGATGAGGGGAATAAGGGGGCGTCCTTTGAGCACAAAGTGACCCCAAAACAAAATAGGCCTCAGATCGAGAAGACCTGCCTTCTCATTCTCCTTTGTTATTTATCACACTGTGTTCTTGGGCCTGTCACTTAATCTCGGAGCCTTAGTCTTCATCTGTACAGCGAGCGTCTACTCTATTATTAACTTGCGTGATGAGTGTTATTATTCTGACTTTGCCAATGAGAACAGAAGGCTTTGAAAGTCAAGCAGGAGGAGCTGCACAAGGTCGCAGCCCAGTGGCTGAACCAGGATTCAAACCCAAGGGCAGTAACATTGCCCCAGCCTTTGACACGTGGCGTGTAACGCAAGGCCACCCAGGCACCCTTGTGTTGATTGTTGATGGTGATCTGTGGCTGTGTTGCCACCATTCAGCCACAGTTGTGAGAATCACCTCAACTTGGCAGCTGGGACTTGTGACTTAGGGAGTGTGTCCCTGGCACACAGTTGTTGCTGACTCTGCGTGCTGCCAAACAGCCACAGGAGGCCAGAGAGATTGTTCTAGAGACCCTGATTCTAGTCACTAAGTGGGCGACTCTGGACTGGAATATCTCCAAGGCGCCCTCTCCATGCTAAGCCTCTGTGATCTGGGAGTCAGTCCCTGGGGACGAGGTGAAACAGACATCATTTGCAAAGGCAAGGCCTGGGCCTTACCAAAGGACAAACAAGGGAGAAGAGGGCAGACAGAGTGATGGGGTGTCTGTAAGCTGCTAAAGAAAGACCCTGGGGTCCTTCCCCTTTAAGAGGAGCACAGCTCCTGACTTCTGGATCAGGGCTGCGCAAGCCTGGGAGGAGGAGGGGCAGACAAGCCTCCAGAGTCTAGAGATTCAAAGGCACCCTGCCCCCGTGAGAGGCAGAAACTCCTAATTGGAGCTGCGCGTGCACCCAGCACCGATCACTCCATGATGTGCCGTTCCGAGGCAGTGCGGAAGGCAGGCCTTCATTAAATCCGACACCAGGGAATTAATTCAACTCACTGCCGTCACTCTGTCTCCATCACCCTTTCCCCTCGACAGCCACTGCTCCTTGATCTCCCACATCTTCATGTCGAAAGTTTTCCTGGAGAAAGGAAGCTCCCTTGACTGTCACCTGAGCTATGACTATATTGTGGGTCAGGATCGGGGCCCAGATCAGGAGGGTGGGGAAGTCACAGTGGGTGGGGGCGGGGCGGAGAGTCCTGGATCGACACTTGTACACTGTCCTGGAAAGAAGGTAAAGGAAGGACCACAGACATGGGGGATCCTTCTCCACCACCAGCAGAAGGACCCAAGAGCTGAAGATGATGGCTAACTGGCTCACCCTAGTTTAGCTATTCTTGAAATTGCTGTTATTGTTAGGTGCCGTCGAGTCATGTCCGACTCATAGCGACCCTCAGTGTTTTCGATGGCTGACTGTTTCGGGATTGCCTCGAGAGTGGGTTGCCACATCCTTCTCCCATTTTTGCGGTGCTGGGATTTGAACTCGGGACCTCAGAGACGGCAGAGCGGCGGTCTACCAACTGAGCTAAATCCCAACCCATTTTTGAAATGTTGTTGTTGTTAGGTGCCGTTGAGTCGGTATCCGACTCATATCGACCCTCATAGGGTTTTCAATGGCTGTTTCGGGATTGCCTTGGGAGTGGATTGTCAGGTCCTTCTCCCATATTCTTGAAATAGTGACTTCATAATTAAAGTCCCTTTGGGAAGGAGTGATATGCGGGGGCAGAGAAGAAGAGGAGGACTGTCAGGAAGCCACCTTCAGGGTCATGGTGCCTCCTCCCCCACTGAAAATCACATCTACTAAACAGATGTCCTCTCCTGTCCACAAGAACCTGGTTACCTATATGCCAACGACAGTCCTCCTGACTCAGCCCAGAACCCAAGATCCTTTAGTCTGAGGTGAGCCAGGGTGGGACCTGAGGCAGGCAGAGTCCTCCAACCCATGGGGAACTGGCCACCCCAGCTGTAGCCAGTCTCCTCTTTCAGCTCCAATATGCAAATGAATATTGCCTTTGCTCTTGTGCCCAGAAGTGAACAGAGCCGGGAAGCACTGCCCAAGGGCACCTGGCTCTGAGCTTGGCTCTGAGGGAGAACACCTCAGAGGCCCTGGGTCATCTCTGTCAGAAGTCACTGGGCAGCAGTAGAATTGAATTCTTTTCTCTCTGTGGAGCCCTGAAAGATCTGCCCAGCACTTGTAAGGAAACATACAACACTCGTGAGTCCAGGAGTAGGGGACATGAATTATGTGAATGCTAATTTAGGACAGCAGAGAGAGTGGGGAAGAACTTCCCTAAAGGAAGCAAGGAGATGGATCCCTGAGGGAAATGTTAGAGGCTGGGCTTGGCTGCCAGTTGAGGTGATGCTGAAGAAGTAACACCAGTAAAACAAGAACTTGATACAGCACCTCATTTTATAGCCCAGGGAATTATGAGAGGTTACCACCCTGCATAGACCCGGCCAAGACTCCCCTGCCCCTGCTTCCCCCCTGCAAGCTCTCCCCATGCCAGAACTTTCCTTTGGAAGATCCCCACCCCCACCCGGAAATTCCTGCAGGCAATATCTATCACCTCTCAACAATAATCAAATTGCAAAGTCAAGTGAGAAATGCAAAACGAGGGCTTTTACAGGGTTCCTGGTCCTGTTTCTTAACCTAATGAAGACATTCTCACCTTCCCTTTGAATGGAGTCATGAAAGCAGACCACCCATTTTCCTCACCCATGGGGGGCCTCTGAAGATTGAGGCTCACAGTGTGGAAGCAAACAAGCACCTGGCCTCAGAGTGGGTGACCCCATACCCGCAACCCATCCTTGAGAGAAGACACACCTGCCACCATCCCACAGAGCCCACAGCCACCAGCTTGTCTGTGTCCAGCCACACTCTCTCCCATCCAGAGCAAAGATCCTGGGCCCTGGAGGAGAAACCTGCTCTGAGGCTAAGCCATCCAAGGAGAGGAGGAGAAGAAAGCTTAGCATCACAAATTTTCTTACTAGTAAATGTATTTGCGTACACTAACACACTCTCTAGGGCTGGGATTTAGCTCAGTTGGTAGAGCGCTGCGCTGCAGTCTCTGAGTTCCCGAGTTCAATTCCCAGCACCGCAAAAATGGGAGAAGGACCTGGCAATCCACTCCCAAGGCAATCCTGAAACAATCAGCAGTTGAAAACCCTATGAGGGTCACTATGAGTCAGATACCGACTCGACGGCACCTAACAACAACAACACACTCTCTGCAATTGTGTGAATGAGCCCATTTTTGTTAGGTGCTGGCTAGTGGGTGTCCAACTCATAGTGACCCTATATACAACAGACGAAACACTATTGTGCTTCTCTGCTATTCATAGAGTTTTCAATGGCAGGTTGTTTTTTTGTTTGTTTGTTTGTTTGTTTTTGTTTTTTTGGCAGGGGGAGTGGGTTGCCGGGTCCTTCTTCCAAGGCTGCAGCACCTGGTGTTCCCAGGCAGTCTCCCATCCAAATACCAAGCAGGTCCGACCCTGTTTAGCATCCAAGATCTGAAGGGATTGGATGCCACAGCAGTATGGTTGCAGGCAAATGAGCCAAAGACCCCCCAAATTCTCCTTGGTAAGCAAGGTAACTTAGAAAGTGAACTAGAGAAAGATGGTACAGGGCCCTTTTCGGGGGCACAGCAATGAGGCTGGCAGCCTCAGTTCAGAACTGGGGACTCAGCCTAGCAGAGACAGGGGTGCCTTTCTGTGATCTGTGTTATCTGGTCTCCCCTGCCACCTCACAAACCAAAGTGATAAAAAGACAAAAACAACAACAAAAAATATCTCATACAGGTGTGCAAGGTGCATGGAGGTGTACGTGAGGGTGGGGCTTTTGTGAAAACCAGGAGGGCACTGAGGCCACCTCTGGTCAGCCTCAGGGCGAAGACAGAAGCAAACGGAAATGTCAAGAACAAGCATCCCGTGGCACGCAGAAGCTCGGGTCAGCCACTGCACTGAGACCCTCAGCCTTCCTGGGGCTGTGCAGACATCTTGGAGAGGACACAGGACATTTCCAGAGATGCTGAGTGAAGGTGAGAGCCAGCTTTTGTAGCCCTAAAGAGGCAGAGGCCATCCTATTGCTATCTGGGTTATGTTGTTGTTGTTGTTGTTAGGTGCCGTCAAGTTGGTATCCAACTCAGAGCGACCCTCATAGGGTTTTCAATGGCAGACTGTTTCGGGATTGCCTTGGGAGTGGATTGCCAGGTCCTTCTCCCATTTTTGTGGTGCTGGGAATGGAACTCAGGACCTCAGAGACTGCAGCGCAGTGCTCTACCAACTGAGCTAAATCCCAGCCCCATCTGGGTTATAGAAAACTGTTATTTAGGGAAAGGGCCCAGAGCTGTGAAGAGCCAGGGCTGAGAAGAGGTCAACACCACAAGGGGGCTCATGAGAAACCTAGGCCCAGGGAATACTGGTGAGTGACGCCCGATGTCCTCCATTCAGACCATCTGTGGTGGTGGGCCTCACTCGCTCCAGGCCTGGGTTTCGAGAAAGACTTGGACAAACCCAGTTAATACCCACAGCGGCACCCAGGATGAGATAAGATCCTGTGGAAGCGCAGCGGGGATTGCTGCAGAAGTGGGGTTGCTGTCTCCAGGAGGATGGGACACCGTGGTACAGGAGAGGATGAGAGCGGCCGTAAGTGGGGTGCGGGAAGGAAGGAAATTTCACGGAAGTTCAGGGGTGCAGAAACAGGCTGGAGAGAGGCCTAAGGGTGGAATTTCATGAAAGCAGATCTTATCTCTGCAAGGAGGAAGTTCATAGAAGAGAGACTTCCTAAAAAGTGCAAGACACCTACACGCAGAGACAATTTTCCCATTTTCCAAACCACTTCATATCTATTCTCCTCAACATATACTTGAAAATACTAGAAAAACTATTAAAAAAACTATTTCTAAAAAGTCATTCCTAATTCCACTTCCTAGAAATGACAATCACTAATGGCCTTGAAGTACTTCTAGGTAGTCATCTATGGTATACATGGACATATGGGGCACACACACACACACACACACACACACACACACACACACACATATGTACATATGCACATGGTTTTTGTTTTCAGTACTGGGGGTAGAACCCAGGGCCTTGTGCATGCTAGGGAACTGTTCCACCACTTGGTCACATTCCCAGCTCCCGGCTTCCCTTTTTATTAATTTTGAGACAGGATCGCATTAAGTGGCACAGGCTACGGCTGGCCTTAAACTCACAATTTTCCTGCTTTAGCATCCCAGGTGGCTGGGATTATAGGTATAAGCTACAGCACCCACCTATGTATAGTTTTTTTAACCACTTGGAATCCTATCTATCTATCATCTACCTAATGCATCTTCAACTTAACATAGTATGATTTGTTTCTCAAATAGTTAAAAATGTATCAAAATATTTTATTATATTATTGTATCATAAGCTATTTAATCATTTAGGACTTTTTATTTTCCACTATTGTAAATAGCATTGCACTTAACAGGAATTATTATTATTATTATTATTATCATCATCATCATTATCATCATCTTCGGTTGTTTCTCAAGGTTTAGAACCCTAAGGAAGTAGACCTTTGACTGTCCAGGTACACCCTGTCCAACTGCTTTCTAGAAAGGTCATACCAGTGTCTACTTTCATCAGCAGAGTGCTTGTGTGCCCACACAGCCAACATCACCTCAAGGTTTGCCTAAAAAGAATGTTCTTTCCATTCAAGATGAGATCTAATAAGCATTCTTCAGCAGCTTGTCTATTGTATGCTTCCATGTGAGAAATGAGGGACATAATAAACTCACACACACAGTGATACGCACGCGAATTTTGTGGTACATGATACACACACACACACACACACACACACACACACAAACAATGTATGCTAATTCTGTGCCCCTTGTAAATTCTGGCAATGCTTCCAGATCTCAGAGGGCCTCAACAAGAATCCACCCTGTTGAGATCGACTCTCTTACCCTGTAGTAGAATACTTTTTGAGACCTGGATCCCAGGTCCAATCAAATCACAAATGGCATCTACATAGACTCTCTGGGGGATTGGGCTCCATGATTTCCAAGACAACTTCCAGCCCTGGCAACCCAATTCTACCATCTGCACGTGCCACTCACCTGGGAACTTGGGTATGTAAGACGGGGAGAGAAAGAGAGGGGAAGGGTAAATCATTGTTTTGAGGTAAATCGCAATAAAAACTAGGCATTTCTGAGAGCCAAAGCAAGAAGGCAGCATTTGGGGATTCCCAAGGGCCCTTAGTTTTGCACACCCCAGAAAGGGCTCTCCCAGGGACTAGGGGTGGGGAGGAAGAGCACCTTTCTCTCTCAGGTTTCCCTATGTGCTGTGACTCCAGCCCCCAGCTTTCGTTTGTAATCAGAGCTGGTATTGGGAGTAGGCATCTCCATGGGGTAATTATGGGGGCCTCTCCACCCAACTCCAAAACACTTTTCCCTACCCTGCTGGCCACTCACTCATCTGTAGGTAGCTGATGTTGACCAGCTGCGCCCAAGGAGGAGGACCGAGAGCTGCCAGGCCTGCCGCAGAACACAAGGCCACACAGACCCATAAATACTCCCGTATTCTTAATTTTCAGTGGCCTCATGCTGGGTCTCTAGGCTCTCATTAAACCGGGAAACAGATTACCTTGGGGTCCCAAGGCAGATACATCTCTTCTCTCATATTTATACCACTTTTAATTGTTGTTATTTAAAAACTATGAGCACCAACACTGCCCAAGGTGGCCCTGGCAAAGGGAGCAGGAAATATATTGCTCTCCAGGAGGGCCAAGATGGAGTGCTGGGGTGTGCACTGGCCCCTCCCTACCTCCATTGCCACTCCCTCCCCAGGATCAGCCCCTCTCTCACTTTCACCCACAACCGCCTCTCCCTACCCTCCCACCCCCAACCCTGGAATATCACAGAGGGACGGAAAGCCCCCTAGAACTTTGCACGTGGCGTGAAACGGCTTCTTTTTGTGCAATACAGCATGCATGGAGAAAGGCACTAGAATCATGTAAACAGGCCTGTGTTTCTTTTGGCTATGTTTTCTTGAGATCATTTTTAGAGGAAACAGTTTGGGAAATAAGGCATTCTGAAAACAGTTGTCTTTCCCTCCCGAGCCGTCGCCGCCCGCCTCCTCCGAGGTAAGCACTGCCCCGAATATGGTGTTTATGGTTCCCATGCATGTTGTTAGGCTCGTGCTGCATATGTATGTATCCAGAAACAATACAGAGCCCTGGTTCACGTGTTTTCAAACTTTACGCAAATGGTGCCATAATGGATGCATCCTCCCGCAATTGGCTTTTTCCCATGTCACGGTTTTTCCAGAATGCGTCCAGGATGATTTGTGAAGCTCTGGTTCCTGCGTGTCCCCTGCAGCCTAGTATTTCATAGCACGAAGACAGGGGATTTCGCTTAACCATATTGGTTTCCAATTTTCTGCCATCATAAACATCACTGTGGTGACGATTCCCGTCCACGTCTCTGTGCACGGGTGAGAGTTTCTTTAAGAAATACGCATATCGGAGCTCTTTTCTAAATTTGTCTGTCACCACTGCCAGGCACAGACATGTCACCATGTCCCCAGTGCCCAGCATGACTCCCCGGAGCGTGTTAAACTGAAGGGAGTGAGAAGACCGAGGGGCTCATCTGCTCCGGCCCTTCCCTTGCAGATGAGGAAACTGGCGTGCAGAGAGAAGTTGTATCATTATTTAGTAATAGAGCAGGAACTAGAAACCCCCTGCCTGCCTCCCACTTTCCTACCCTATTGGTATCACACTTTGGAAGAACCAGTAACTGTTAGAAAAATGATCCAAAGCAGAGAGGGATGAGGCAGAGAGGGGCGTAAAGGGGGCCCACCTTCTCACACCTGGACTTTCATCCAATAAAGGCTGACCTGCCCCTGGCCCCAGCCCTTGGACTATAGACCCAAGACTGGATTCCAGCCTCCAGATGAGGCCTCAAATCTGCACATGCCCACACTACAGCCTCCCAGGTTAAGGCCCAGTGGAAGCCTGGAGGTTGGTGCCCAGATCTGAGGCCTGCCTCCTGTGGGCTTCCCTTCCTCCTCCTGGAGATGGAGTCAAGAACCAGGCGTCCAAATGTGGTGGCCTAGAAGGAAGAGCGACCTCTGGCATCACAGGGCTTGGGACTGAGTCCTGACTCTACTTCTTGTGACCTGGAGCAAGTGACTTTATCTTTTCTCTGCTTTACTTTTCCATCTTGGGAATGGCGATGACAAGAATTCTACCTGCCTTATGAGGGTATTGAGAATCAGTTTGCATAAAGCAATTCATACAATGCCTGGCACATGGAAAATGCTGTTTTTTTTATCTCCCCCAAATCCCATGCAACTCCATGTGGCATCATCTCGTTTCTCCCCGACACTACCAGCTGGCCTTGGGCAAGGCATCTCTCTGAGCCTCAGTCTCCCCACCTGAAAGTGGCAATGGCAGCCCATGTCCCAAGTATCAAATGAGATCAAACAACCCAAAAGGGCCTTGGCAAGGTGAGCTCATTGGATAGATACA
Source organism: Pedetes capensis (assembly GCA_007922755.1). Classification (NCBI taxonomy): domain Eukaryota; kingdom Metazoa; phylum Chordata; class Mammalia; order Rodentia; family Pedetidae; genus Pedetes; species Pedetes capensis. The sequence goes on along the minus strand of VMDO01001211.1, from coordinate 137,932 downwards.
GAGTGGTGGTGATCTTGTTTTATTTAGCCAGCTCTGGTCTGCTGGCAGGCCAAGCATTTTCCCATTCATTGCGGGCTCCTGACCACGAGGAAGCTGATGAGATCGTCTGTTTGGAAAACATGAGGTCACATCTGGGACAGCTCATAGCAGAATGCCTGTTCCTCTGACCAGAAGCTGCATAGATGCTGCCCCTGGTGCCTTCTCTGCCATCATGAGGCTTTTCCTTCTGCTGAGTCTAGAAAGGGCAATGGGGAGCGACTGTCTAGTGAGTATCTAGAAAGAATTGGACACGGAGCAAAGTACCCTGTGTGTTCATCTGTAAACGAGGATAATTGGTTCCATACTATGCAAAATTGTTACAAGCACCAAATTTAATACATGTGGAAGTATGCTGAATGCTGCAAGAGCAATATACAGTTTAACTTACTATCAAAAATTACTTATCTTTTATCTGAAATGCTTAGGACCAGATATTTCAAGTTTCAGGTTTTTTCAGATTTTAGAATATTTGCATATACATTGTGAGATGTCTTTGGGAGAAGAACCCAGCAACCCACTCCCCAAAATCAATCCACCATTGAAAACCTATGAATAACAGAGTAGCACCGACAATAGTGTTTCACCTGTTGTACGCAGGGCCACTATGAGTCGGATACCAACCCAACGGCACCTAACAACAACAACACAATAGTGAGATGTCTTGGGAATGAGATCCAAGTCTAAACATGAAATTAATTTATGATGATTCCATATACATCTTATACACCCAGCCGGAAGTTAATTTTATACAATATTCTTTAGTGGAACTGCATTTTGACTGAGACCTGTCACATGAGATGAGGTGAGGTGTGGGACATTCTACATATGGCATCATGCTTGGATTTTGGGGGTTTGTAGCATTTCAGATTTCCGATTTTTTGATTAGGGACACCTAACCTGTATTATCTCCCACTTGTCTGTCAGTTTGTCATTCTGTGGGGGCTTGAGTATTGCTGTGATGCTGAAAGCTATGCCACCAGTATTTCAGATACCAGCAGGGTCATCTAGGGTAGATAGATTTTAGCTGAGCTTCCAGACTAACACAGACTAGGGAGAAGGATCTGTCGGCCCAATCCCCAAACAATTAGCCATTGAAAACCCTATGAATAGCAGAGAAACAATGCCATATACAATGTCAGAAAAATGAGCCCTCCCAGGTTGGAAGGCACTCAAAAGACAACTGGGGAAGGGCTGCCTCCTCAAAATAGTTGTTGTTGTTGTTAGGTGCTATCAAGTCTAGTCCAACTCATAAAGACCCTCATAGGGTTTTCAATGGCTGATTTTTTCAAGGTTGCTTTTTAGGAGCAGAGACCTTAATGATGGGAATGTAATAAAGCCCCCGGGATTGCCATTTGCTGATGTGGCACAACTGAGGCTGTCCAAGATTTTGCTTTACTTGGTTCTACAATCAATATCTGTGGAACTAGCAGTTAAGAAATCAAAAGACATATTTCATCGGGAAAAGCTGTTGCAAAAGACTTCATTAAAGTGTTGAAAAGTAAAGATGTCACGTTGAAGATGAGGGTGTGTCAGATTCATGCCACTCTATTTTCAGTTGCATCATATACTTGTGAAAGCTGGACAGTAAATAAGGGAGACAGGAGAAAAACTGATACTTTTGAACTATGGTTCTGGAGACAAATATTGAATATACCACGGACTGCCAAAAAACCAACAGATCCATCCTAGAAGCAGTGCGACCAGAGTGATCCTAGAAGCTAGGGTGGTTAGACTGCATCTTACATATTTTGGACATGTTGTCAGGAGGGACCGATCCCTGGAGAAGGACATCATGTTTGAAAGAGTAGGTGGTCAATGAAAAAAAAAAAAGGAAGACTCTCAACTAGATGAATTGACACAGTGGCTGCAATAATAGGTTTAAACACAAAAACACGCTGTGCATGGCACAGTGTTGGATAGCGTTTCATTCTTTTGTACATAGGGTCGCTATGAATTGGACCCGAGTGGATGGCGCCCAACAATAACAACATTAACAACAACAACAACCTGTATTATAAAAAGGAAAAAGACTATTTGGTTTGCTCTGGAGCTCCATATTGCTTAAACTCTGAGTAGAGCACTGTGGGACTCTTGTGGCAAGCACCCACATTCACCTGTCAGTGCCCTGGGTTATGGAATATCAGCTCCAGGAGGTGACAGGAGTGTGGGGTGTATGACAGAAGTTGTTCTGTGTCCCGCCTCTGTGGAGGATGCCCAGTGACAATCACTGGGAAATTCGTGGGCAGACATGGACTCTAACAAAGTGAGGCCTGGGATGATCTCTCCTGTCCTAGAAATGCCCTTGATCATTGAAAACCAACCCCTGAAATTTCTGCCAGAACATTCCCCACTCAGAATCTTCAGTGGCTCCCCATTGCCCTTTAACTACAGGCAGCTCATGCAGCATCAATTATACCCCACTCCTGATGTCTCCCGAGTCCAGCCAAACTGGGCTGTTGCCCTCAAGAGTTTGCCATGGTTCTCGGCTCCCCAGGCGTTTGCTCTCATGGACTCGCTTACCTGGAATCCAGCCACACACTGGACCAAGGCAGGGGGCTTTAGCAAGTGTGGAGACCTGGCTCTTATCCCCAGGGATCCTCATTTGCCTGTTCTAGGGGAAGGCTTGACACTGGTATCTTTGAAAACTCCCCTGCTGGTTCTAAAGCTGATTGCTGGCAAGTCTAGAACTCTCTCCTGCAGGAGCTCAGTCCACCCTGTGGATCCACCATCCAGGACTCACGAGAAAGGCTGTTTTTCACGGGGTGGCATCTCCATCTGCCAGAGGTGCCTCCCCACCCCTGAGCTCCCAGAGATCTTGACACATCTCCTGCACCCTCATCACACTCTGCCTCCCGCTGGGGTCACCTGTGTCTTGAGCTCATCTTGCCTGTGAAATAGCAAGCCCCTAAAAGGCAGCCAGGCTGGGATTTAGCTCAGTTGGTAGAGCACTACGCTGCAGTCTCTGAGGTCCCGAGTTCAATTCCCAGCACCACAAAAATGGAAGAAGGACCTGGCAATCCACTCCCAAGGCAATCCCGAAACAGCCATTGAAAACCCTATGAGGGTCGCTATGAGTCAGATACCAACTCAATGGCACCTAACAACAACAACAACAACAAAAGGCAGGCACAGTGCCCTCCACTATTTCCATGCTTCTGCCCACCCTTCCGTGCCCAACAGGCCATATGAAATAGGCATGAATCCAAGGCTATATATAAAATTCAAAGCATCTTGAAGATAAAGAGGTGATGAGGAGCTGCCCTCTTTTTTTAGGAGGAAAAAGCCAAGACCCAAACCTCATAGCCACTGGTGTACGCCCTGAGTCAGATGCTCTGAGGAGGCTGTTTCCCATGACAGGGGACCACAGCATCTCTGTCAGGCCTCTGCTCTGGGTGCCGCTGGCAATCTACGCAAGTGAATCTTGCTTGCTCCAGGTGAAAATGCATGCGCAGGTGTGAGTGTGAATGCATGTGACGTAGATGCACATAGTCAATATGTGCCCATTACATAGTGCCTACTATTTATACGCGGGTATCAATTTTAATTTAATTTCTTGGGTGTGTGGGAATAGGAATTTCTCCAGATCACTTGGGGTCCTCAAGCAAAGACCCTTGGGAATCGCTGCCTCCATAACACAGCATGTTGCACACAGGAAGTGCTCAAGAACATTTGCTAAATTAAATAATGAATGCAGAATTCAGTCCACTGATGGTTGCTTATGCCCCCATAGCCATTTAGATAGATTTAGGGGAAGGAATTGATGTAGGATATGGCGCTGAGCAGCTACAGCCTGACGCGGTGCAGTAGATGTGAGTCTGGGCCTTCCGCTGGGTGTGAGGCGATCCACAGGGAAGCCTCTCCAAACAGCTTCCCCAGACCTCTATTGGCAATGGTGGGTTCTGGAACATTCTAGAGCAGGCCTTTCCCTTTCTGTGTTCCACTCTGAGGAACAAAGAGGGACCTCGCCTACGTGCTCTCAGCAGGGAAGCATTTGTTTTACAAGGTCTACAAGGTTTTACAAGACCTCCACGCGGGGTGAAACGCACCCCGCATCTGGCTGGCACCAGTGCCTGGGCAGAAGCTGAACTCGGAACCCCAGACTCTGCCCTTGTCCCCCTCACGACCTCCACTGCCACTCACTTCCATCGACCTCTTTCTCCTTATTTGTCTTCTTGGCTCTCTCCAGGACTCTGGCAGAGTCTCTAACCCTAAAGATGTGGGTATTCAGAAATGCTCTGAGCCCCAAATTGCTCTGACCCTGCAGTGCAGGGGTAGAGCCTCCAGGTGTTCAAGGAAAATACCCGTGGCTCAGAGGCACCCATCTAAGCCACAGCGCCCTGGGATGACTATTTCCAAGCAGTTGGCATTCACTGCAAAAGACAGGCTTGGCTGGCCTGGCTCCACTAGTATCTGCATGTAGTCCGATGCCAACCAGGCCACGAGAGCAAAGAGCAAGACCACCTAGGCCTTTCTGCCTCTGACTCCACCTGAGGCTCAGTCTCCCCAGCCCACCCTTACGTCTGCAGCCCCAAAGTCCACATGAGCCCTGTATAGGGAGAACAGAGCTTGTCCTAAATGCCCACACGTGTATGTGTGGATCTTCCAGGCCATGAGAGATGACTAGGCCTGGGTCAGTTGGTGGGCATGGGTCTGCCCAGCACTAGGAAGTATCAAAAACCTACATACAGAGAATCTATTTGTAGAAAACAGATCTGTATAGAAATATATGGAAAGTATATTTTCCTTAGACAGAATAAAGGGACATAATTTCCCAACCTCATGACTGAGGCCAGCAAAGTTCTGAGAGGATTATAGACTCGCCTGGGGTCCTGTGGCAGGTGAGGAGCAGGGTCAAGATTTGAACCCAGAGCCAGGTGCTGTGGCACACACCTGTAATCCCAGCAGCTCGGGAGGCGGAGGCAGGAGGATCAAAAGTTCGGGATGAGAGGTAGCCTGCGTAACTTAGTGAGACTCTGTCTCAAAAAGTTTTTTAAAAAAGGGACAAAAATAGTGAGCTTATTTTCAGTATGACATAGAAAACAAGGTGAATATTTAAGGTCTGTGACTATAGTTAAACGTCACTAAGAATTTCCAGAATTGTTTTGAGATGTGGGAGTAAAGGTAATTTTGTTGAATCTTTATTGCTGCTAATGTTGGACAGTTAAAAAGATAGCTAGTGTATATTGTTATGGGTCAGTACTTAATGTTGTTGTTGTTGTTAGGTGCCGTCGAGTCAGTATCCGACTCATAGCGACCCTCATAGGGTTTTCAATGGCTGACTGCTTCGGATTGCCTTGGGAGTGGATTGCCAGGTCCTTCTCCCATTTTTTGCGGTGCTGGGAATTGAACTTGGGACCTCAGAGACTGCAGCGCAGCGCTCTACCCACTGAGCCAAATCCCAGCCCCAGTACTTAATAGTACTTCCAAAATTGAACTTGAAATGCTACGTATTCACTTTTCACTCTGTAAATGGAATTCTTTACAATGACTATTTATTAAAGGGCAGACAGTTGTGAAAAAAAAAGTTTTTTAAAAAGGGCTGGGGGTGCAGCTCAGTGGTCCAGCACTTGCAAAGCATGCAAGTGTGAGGCCCTGGGTTCAATCCCCAGTACCGCAAAAAATAACAAATAAATAAATAAATAGATAGATTTGAACCCAGGTCTCTCTCAAGCCAGAGCCCACATTCTTTGCCCCACATCTTCCCTTTATCATAAAAGAGGCTCAAAGCAAGCCCTACTGACTTGACACAAAAGAGGAGCAAATTCTGGCTTTGTTCCAGTAGCTAGAGAGCCTGGCACAATCACCTAGCCCTTCGCTTTGACTCTTCCCTCTGCCACCCAGTCCAAGGGTCAGTTGTAGTCCTAATGAAATCATCCTCTAATCTTGGGACCACCATGGTCTGAGTGCCTACTGTGTGTTGGTGTGCAGCGAGGCTTGCAGCCGTCCAGATGCAGCCCACCCAGTGCGCCGCTCCACGCACGCTGAACCTCGGCACCATCTCCACGCGGCTGCAGCTCTGGCTCAGGTTCTGGCAGCGACATCTCATTGATGCTCCACAGAGTTCAAAATCACAGGCTTGGCAGGAAGTGCCATCTATACATAGCTCCGCCATTCTGTAAGCACGGTTGGCTCCTTCTGAATAAATGCTACCCTACATCAGATGCCAGAATTCGGCTAGCTATGCCGCGTGTTTGCGATGAGATCGAGAACTGAAGGCAAGATTGATTCTGATGTGAGCACGGGCAAAGCAAATGGGTTTTTGAAAACCCTATAATTTCCCTGCAACCCTTGACTTCACTAAACACACATTTTTAGACTACAGCACAGTTAGGTAGGCATTAAACAAAAATGAGGTAGTCTAATGATGATTTATGTATAGGATAACCTTCTATAAAGAATTCCGCTCTGATTTCAGGGTAACTTACAGAGGTGCCAACTTAACCAAACCGTGCCGCTTACTCCATGTCCACTGCCACAGCTTGATCCTGGGGCAGAGCGTTTGCCAGCAATTGTCTTAAATCTGCTGAAATTCACCCAGTGGGTACTCTAGAAACGCAGCGCCTGCCATGAACTAAATGGAAAAGCAAATCATGACACATGCACACACCGCCAGAGGCACCTGCGAACACGAGGCACCTCTGCTTGACTGGGGAGCATGGCTGACGGTTCTGGAACCAACCCACTGGTGAGCAACTGCAGAGCAGCGGGACACCGCAGGCGGGACACCGGAAGGAGTCCTGGGGAGCTCTGTTAGGTGCTCAGGCGGGGCTTCGGGAGCTCCGGGCATACAGGCTTCCAAACCAGACTTTCAGTGCACCCCTCCCTCGCTATATGACCTCAGGAAGGCTCCCCAGCCCCCACATCTTGGTTTCTCTGTGTGTTCCGTGAGCCTGTTAAATCCGGGTTTCTCATACACGTGATTGGGAGGATTCCATGAGATGATGCCCGTGAGTGGGCTTTATAGACCAGACAGCAGCACACGGACATGAAGTCACGCATTGCACAGGCGAGAGGTGGCCTAAGAGCTGAAATCACGCTGCTCTGGTCTCAGATCATGCCCCATCACCTCCTTGCTCTGTGGCCTTGGGCAGGTGGGTGATTTCTCTGTGCCTCAGGCCCCTCATCTTTAAGATAGGGATAATAATAATACCTGCTACATCGGAAGCATGTGGAGATTAAGTGAAACGAGATGGGAAAAGCACTTAACAAGTACGAGCTTGTTATCGCTACGATTATCACTTCAGTGTAGGCCATCTGACGGGGGAGAAAATTCCTTTGCTACTTCCAAGCTCTTCCTTTGAATCTCTAAGCGGCAAAGTATGTGTAAAGGCTTCAGAAGGCAGAGTTTTCTCCCGGCACTTGGAAGAACGCAAGAGTGTCTGAGTCTGATGTCCCCTTCCTCATCAAAGAAAATCAAAATAAAGGGCCAACTGCCTTTTCCTCTCTATCACTGCCTTCGCTTGGGGAAACAGGATGGTCAGGAGGCCTGGAGTCACCATCATAAGGAAGGAGCTTGGGCTTTGGGAACAAAAGGTCCAGGTCTGAGCCCAGGGGTTGCTTCTTGGAAGTTGTAAGACATGGGGCAAATTGCTTGGCCTCTCTGATCGCATTTCCTTTACAGCTAAGAATGGGGGTAGCGTGTTTCCCAGAAGGCCTCCGGGAGAATGAAATGAGATGACATTCAGGTACTGCCTCTGAGCCTTACAGACACGTGGCTGCCTATGTACCTACTTCCTTCCCTTTTATTTCTCTTGTCCCTGCACAAGTCGCTTAGCCTTGCCGCCTCGGGGTCCTCCCCTGTAGAACAGGCACTATAGTTGAGTGATAATAGCACTGACCCAGGGCTTCGGCACACGCAGCGGACGAGACCGAGGCAGTTTGTGGAGTTGATCTTTACTCTGACAATTCCACACTACCCAACTGCATTCCTTCCCTCAACATGAAGCTGGTGAATACAGAGATTAATAACACAACGCTCCAGTCATTTTGCCTCCCTCATGCTGCCCAAATACCATCATGGAATATCTGAGTTAAAAACAGAATACAAGTCCAGTCCCCAGCCGCCGTAGCTTTCTCAAGATCACATTTAGAGGGAACCAGGCTCCGAGCACGATCCTGGTAAACCCAGGCCACACCACCCATTTGGTGTGTGACCTCAGGCGGGTCCCTGCTCCACAGCACAGTGCGGCAGGGGGAGAGTCTGCCACTTCGCTCTCATTGTTCTTATCCCCTCTGAGCAAGGGGGAGGGGCCTGGGGATGATGTGCTCCCCTAGTGAAGGTAACACAGGTTTTTAAATATTACAGGACCTAATACGATTAGGGACTTGAGCCAGGAACTGATAAAGTTGGGAGAGAGTTCATCTCCCTGGAGGAGGTTAATCTGGGTGGTGGTTAAATCCATTCTTAACAGAAATCGGGAAAGATATCATGGAAAGAGTGGTATTTGAACAAGACTTTGAAGGATGGAAAGGGCTTAGACAAAGAAGGGAAAAAGCTGATATATATATATAAAAAAACTGCTGTGATTGGTTAACACAGGGTGCCCTCAGAACACACAGGAGAGAAGCAGACCCAAGAGCTGAGGTCTGGGCCTGGGGCCTCCACTGATCACCAAGGAGGCCAGGCTGCATGGCCTCGGGCCTCTCTGGCTCTGACAGGCTACAATTTCAGTCGTTCACTCATAGTCCACTTATTGCCCAATCTGGTTTCTGAGCACCACCTCGTTGCTCTCATGTCTGAGTCCTTCTCCTCCGGGCCGCCATCCCTATGGGTGTAGACACACGGGATCCAAAGTAACCTTCTGATCAGCCTGAGAGAATTGTAATTAGGAAGCCGGATCTGCACTGCAAAGCCAGTGCAAGATCGTACTTGTGCTAGGGGCAGTGGCTCACGCCTGTAATCTCAGCAATTTGGGAGGTGGAAGCAGGAGGATAGCAAGTTTGAGGCCAGAGGCAGCCTGTGTAATATAGTGAGACCCTGTCTCAAGAGAAAAGATTTAAAAATGGGTTGGGGGTGCAGCTAAGTGGCAGAGCAATTACAAAGCAACCCTCCAGGACAGGAAAAAAAAATCATATTTGTTTCTTGTATTGGGATTGGGATTATCCATCTCTGTCCCTCAGAGCTAAGTCCTTGGTTGTTGGGTTGGGTCAGGATGGTCTTTGGGGTTCCTGTTACGCCCAAGCAGAGCCAGGGCCCCACGCAGCCTGACAGTTTGAACAGTTGTTTTGTCCACTGAGCTTTAAGCTGCAGATCTGCTGTCCACAAGAAAGGCCAAAGCCTCTGGTCATCTCACACACAGCCAGAGGGAGATGCAAGAGCTAGTGACACATTTCTGTCCCCAAGCAAGTACAGGAGCAAGGATGGGTCTTCCTCCTGGGTCAAAACTTGAGGATAGTCAATTCCTAATGAGGAGCCTTAGCTGGGGTTTAGCTCAGCTGGAAGAGCACTGCTCCACACTCTTAGGACCCAGGTTCAATCCACAGCACCACAAAAATGGCAGATGGACATGGCAATCCACTCCTGAAACAATCCCAAAGCAATCAGCCATTGAAAACCCTGTGAGGGTCACGATGAGTCAGACCTGACTCAACAGCACCAAACAACAACAAATGAGGAGCCTGCTCTGGAGAGGCAGCAGGAAGTAGAGAAAACCAGAGAACCATATCTCAAATCCAGGCCACATCCCTATTAGCTGTGTGGCTTTGGGTAAAATGCTTAACTTCCCTGGGCCTCTATATCTTCATTTATAAAATTAGAAAACAAACAAAAAACAAAAACAACAACAACAAAAAAAAAAGCAAAAACAAAAAACAACCAGCCATTATCTGTCTTAAAGGGTGATTATGAGGATTAGAGATAATAAAAGTAAAATGCCTAACCCCTAAAAAGGGTTCTATACCTGACAGGTATTACCTTTGATCCTGTTATTATTATTACTCTGTGGCAGTGCTATGCTGTCCTGGGATAAAACAATGGAAAAGATATTGTCTGCACCCTCCTACACCGACAGACAGAAATGAGGGCCTATCATAGAAGACAGAAGGAAGGCAGGGCCCCAGAAAGGGAGCCAGAAGCACAGTAAGGTCTGTGACAGGCGCAGGCAGGTCCCATAGAAGGGAACACGTGGCAAGTTCAGGGGCAAAGGAGGGGAGGGTGTCGATGAGGAGGGGGTCACAGCCAACAAGTCAGGGAGGCAGGTCAAACGACAAGATATATGGAAGCCCATGGAAAATCTTAGGGACAGCCCCTCAGGAGGGGCAGAAAGGCTGGTGGGTTCACTAGACTCTCACCTGTGGGCAAAAGTGGGTGTGAGGGGGAAGAGCACTGCCTGATGGGAATCCATGAAGAGGAGACTTTCCCAGAAGGACTCCCTGGCTATGCTCACCTTTGTCCCTGCTTCTCCCTTCTCCCAACACACAGGGTCCCGACATACTCCCCGCCCGGCTGAGGCATAATGACAACCCAGCATCTGTGAGCCCCAACAGCAGAAGACACATTTGGCCTGCATCTGAATGGTGTCCAAAACTCCCCACTGGGGCCAAGAGAACCAGTCAGGATGCTGGGGAAGAGCATTCTGGGAAACTCCCACAAGGAGCCTGCATTGATGTAATCAGGTCTGGTAGAAATTAAAAGCTATTAGGAACAGGGCTGGATTTATCTTTATATCCAATAACATGCATTGTAATGGTGATCATGCAGATGGGAAATTAAACCACATCCCAGCTTCACTGGAGGCCTTAATTTTAATCTATGTTTCTGCACAGCCCTTAGCCTTCTTGTGTTCACCCCGCCTACTCCAGAGAGCCAGTTCACCGCAAGACCCAGTGCCCTGGGACAGAAGCCAGGGCAATAGTCCGGCAGGTCCAAGGTGAGAGGCTCTAATGCGTCACGTGCACACTTAAACGGCCAAATTGAAGGACGATGACTAGATGTAGGGAGGGGACAGAGGCAGGGGCAGTGGGTGGTTCTAGGGAAGACAGCGCCTTGGGCTGTCTCCAGCCTCTTCTAGCCCTGGAAAGCACAGCAAAAAGTCAGCTAGGGCATCCATGGCCAGCACTGTGACAGCGATGAATAGCAAGGATGGCCAACCTGTGAGCAAATAATCAACTCAGGCGCTGATATGGACCCCATGCCCCCTCAAAAAGAGGTGCTGGAGGGCTGGCTCCACCCACAGGGGCAGGCAGCAGCCAAGGCCATTTGGGGTCCTCCTCCCAGGGTGCCTGCTCTCCCCAAGGGGATGCTTCCTGGGGCCCTGACTGGCCCATATCAGCCTCCCAGTCCTCCCTGTCCCAGCACCCACCCTTGCTGGCCCTGTGGTTTATGAACATCCAAGCCCAGCCCTGCAAATCCAGTGATCAAAGACAACCTAGGACCTGCTTCAGAAGCTAACCTTGCGACATCCGGGGAAGCAACCCAGGCTCCTGTACCCTTCCCTAACCACAGCAACAGATCGTTAAGTCCCCCACCATGAGACGCTGCCTTCCGGCCTTCCCACATCGAAATCCACACACATATACACAGAGGGCACCCATACTGGGCATAGCGTGAATATGAGTTGCAGAAAGTCCTATTTTTATTAAAAAGAAAATCAAACTATTTGCATTTTCCAAAATGAAAGCATGTGGCACGTGGGACCAAGCTACAGAGCCTGAAGGAAGCAAAACCCCACTCTCTCTGGCTTCCACAGGGTCCCTGAGGGGTGTGTTAGTGAGGCTCGTGTGCATTGTGAAGACTGTTCCTAGATCTAACATGTCGCTGTAGAAAGATCTAGAATGATTATGGATGGGGGCTAGAGGGCTGAGCAGGGGAGTGAAATGCTCCAGGACCAAAGGAAAGGAAGGGGTTCTACAAAACCAAAGTTTAACACAGCCCTGTAGATTAGCATCAAGGCCACTTCCTGATAATTATGCCCTTTGGGGCCACCAGCCTGGTCTTGACATCAAAGACAGCCCTGAAGCACCAACTCCAAGGGCCGCCTGGGGGAAGCTCACCGCCTCCAGCTCCTCACCACAGGAGCCAGTTAACCTTCCTTCCCCGTCTTCTCTGGCCTTCTTATTTACCACCCTGCGCCCACCACCCTCATCCTCATCTCCATGTCTCTGCCTTGGCTGCCTGCCAGAGTCCCTGAGAATTCCCCAGCCATCCATTCACCAGTCACTGGTTACGGAGAGAGCGTTTACCCTGTGTGTGGAAGGCACTGTGCTAGGACCAGGGATGCACTGATGAAAACGGCCCAGTTCTCCCACCACAGAAATGCATTACAGAGAAACACGCGCGCGCCACGCCAGGAACCCGCGAGAACAAAAACAACGCTCCCTTCCACCAAACAACAGCTGCAGCCCAGCGCATCCTCCCTGTGTGCCAGGCAGCATTCTAAATCCTGCACACACAGGGCCTCCCTTCATTCTGCCGTCACCCGAGGAGTCCCTTTTAAAGTTGAGGGCATTGAGGCCTTGAGTGGGTAGATGACTCACCCCGCTGGTCAGCAATGGACTGAGGTTCAATCCCAGGCAGTCTGGTCCCAGATTCTGGGCTCTTAACCACCATCTTGAACTTAGTTCCACCAAGCATTCTTTAAAAAACCAACACTGGCTTTTTATTTCTTCTTCTCAAGAACAAAGCCTTCATTGCCTACAGCACACCTTTAAAGCCTCCACGGGACCCAGAGTAAGACTTTATTGGATACATTTGCGTGAAGCACTTTTGTGTGGGGCGGAGGACACAGGTCGAAAAAACAGACGTAGGTTCAAGCCTCACTCCCTGCTTAACAGACACGTGACACACAAGAAAACGCTTTCTTCTTTAAGCCTCAGTTTTCTTTTCAGAAAAGTGGAGGCTAAAATGTTTACTATTTGCCCAGTGCCTGGCAAATAACAAACTTTGACAAATTTTAATGTAATTATTATTTCAATGGGTATAATGCTTAACTTATAAATTCAAGTGTATAAGGAATACTGCATTTCGTCATGCTGTCTGAATACCTCATATCTGACTCTGCTAGACAGGCAGGAAAGGCTTCCCCCAGAGATGTGCCAAGTCCCAAGGCCCCTTTGGCCCCCACCAGCCTGTGCCCCTGCCTGTATCTTCCCTTTGAGTCTTTGCCTATGCACTTCAGACCTCATTTGGACACAAGAACCTGGGCCTTAGTCCCAGCCTTGGAGGGCCCCACAGAGCCACTCCCATGGGGTCCGACCCCTACTTCCAGCTGCAACCCTGACTTCAGCCTTCTTTTGTCTCCTATTTGTCCCTTGCTCTCAGAGGCTCTCCCCCGCCAGGCCACTCATCCCAGCCATTCCTGTTAGCTTATGGTTTTACAGAAGCAGGAAGAGCAACTGTCTTCAGGTAGCTTTGAACCCTGGCAGCCCTGAAGATACAATGGCCTGGTCATGTGCTTGGAGCAGGGGAAAGGAAACAGTCCTGGGAGCTGAGCACAAACTCATGCCTTTCAAAAAGCATCCTGCTTCACTTGCTGTGGGCACACCGGAGCATTGGGGCCCATCTCAGCTGCACTCGGGGGCCACCTGGGGAAGGCTGGAAAATGCTGAGGCCTGGGCCCGCTCCTGTAAGATTCTTATTCAGTGGACCTGGGGTTGAGCCCAAGCACAGGTGTCTGTAAAGAAGCTGCACAGGGGTTCAGATGGAGAATAGGGTGAGGACTCCTCTGGGGTTCAGGCACAGAAGCCTCATCTTCCCCATCCAACCCTAAGGAAGAGGAATCATTTCAGCCAGCCAGCTGGGGACCTTGGTGCTAGAGGGGCACTTGGAGAGCCCTGGCCAAGCTGCCCCATTTCACAGGAAGGAAGACAAAGGTCCAGGGTAGAGAAGGGAAGGGAGAGCAGAAGCCCTGCCGTGCACGGGGGTGAAGGAGTGAGCGGCGAGGAAATCCCCGTTTTGTGACTGGAGGCAGCAGGGAGAGGACGGACCTGAGGTCCTCTCTTGATGTTCCCAAACCTGTGTCCTGTTGGAGGGCCGCTGCTGCCGAGGGGAAGGGGAACCACCACCAAAAGGCTCGCGATCACAGCAGCCTCGGCGAGAGGAGCCCACTACCCTGTGCTAACCCCGTCTCCAACACCAGCCCGCGAGCAAGGGTGGCGTGGACTCAGAAACAAAGGTCCTGTGGTCATGCTTCCCAAGCTCCAGTCCTCCCAGGTCTCACTGCCCTCATCATTCCCTACAAGGACGCAGACACAAACTTATTCCACCTCTCCTCGCCATCTGTCACAGGTAAGGCTGCCCGCGGCTCTCGTCCCTCAGCTCAAGGTCAAGAAGAGCCCCCGTGGTGGGGAAGGATGGCAGGTTCCACTCCTGTGGGGAGTAGGACCCACCTGTGCCTGCTGTGACCTTCCCACGCCCAGCAGAGGCCGGGCATGTGGGTCTTCGCCACCCCACACAGATGACCAGACGGAGACCAATGACGCTCATTTCCAGAAGCTTCACCACAGCCAAAACAAACCAAAGTCAACGTCTCCTTTAGCTCGCCGGCCCCCTCAGGCATCGCTGCCCAGTGACTCCTTACCTGGGATGATGGGGACCGTGTCTTTCTCCCAAGACACGACGCTAACATATTCCTGCACTGAGGATGGGATGAGGCACTTGAACACGGCCACGTTTCCACGCATTGACCTTTGATCCTCCACCCGGACGGTGTAGGGTTCCCTGAAGACTGCAGAGAGAGAGAAAAGTGTTAACAGGGCATGGGGGCGGCGGAAGGGAACAGCCTCCCCCCACCCTTCCAACTCAGCCCAGAAGTTCCTCAGGAGCCCTGGTTCCCACCCAAGGAAACTCCTCCTCCACCACCCTCCTCCTCGCCCCACTGGGCAGCTTCTCTCCTCAAGAATGTCCGCCTCACTCTGCACAACCGTACACCCAAATTCCAGCCTCTCCATTTCTGGAACCGTATTAGTCTATAAGGTCCTCCAGGGGGAACCCCGAGCCCTACAATGTTACCAGATTTGGCAAGAAGATATGTGGGTAACAAGGAAATACGCCAGAATTCCTCTAGAGAAACCAAACCCATTTCCTGCATTATTCCTGGACCCAGGATGGCATCTGCTTTGGGCATGGTGACCATCATTTGCCAAAATCAAACCTACGACACATAGTCTAACCGTAGTTTGGAGTGATGCCAGTGCATCCTATGTGGTTCAGACCCTGCACCTTCTGTTGGTGCTTGGTGGTCTCTAATTGACAACGGAAGAGAACATTTGAAACTGAGATGATCTCTCAGAAAGCAGAACCCCAGAGACAAAGGCACAGTCTCCACAAGTCCCCCAGACCCGGCGTCCCTGATGCTCCCTCCCCCTCCTGTCAGTACCTGCAGCCTCTAGTGTGTCCCCCCCCCCCCCCCGCATTGACCTTGCTTTCAGAAGCATCCCTGCCCCCAAGGGCCAGCTCCCACCTCCCTCCCAGGGCTGGCTGCTAGGGGCTGTCCCCTGTGGCTGCTCCTGGGTCAAGTCCTACAGATGGGCTGACTTGGCCTCAGGAACAGGACTGAGGGTCCTACCTCTGTCCTGTCCTGTGCTTGGCCTCTCCCAGGGGCTCGCTCTATCCTTTCACCCCGTCTCTGCCAGGCAGAGCTGGACCGTCCAGAGCCCCACTGGCTACGGACCTAGTTCCTCAGCAGGCACCTGGGCAGCGTGCCCTGCTCCACTCCTTGCCATGGTTGCCAAGGCGACACTTAGGGCCCTGGCGGTCCCCCCCGGCTGTGCACCTGCAGCCTCTCTGGCATCATCAAGAGCCTCTTAATTGGTTGTGTTTCCAGTGGGCCTGGCCCTCCCCAGCCCTCTCTCTGGGCTGTGGCTGCAATGGGGAAGAGATGCTGCGGAGGTGCTGGACACAGGGAAAGGGAGGGCATCGGGCCGTGCCCAGCCCTCCCGTACGTTGGGCCTCCATTTATGGGACATACAACTCACACAGAGGAGCCCAAGGGAGCTGACCCCAGCGGGGCACAGAGGAGGGGAGGCCAAAAGGCAGATTGTGTCACACAGCACCAGAGGGTCCCAGGAAGTGACAAGATTGATAAAAAGCTTCAAACAAGCAGGCTTTGCCTCCTCCTTCAACCAGTGTGGGATCTCGGGTAAGGGTGAAAGGGTGAGTGGACCTTTGAGCTTTCCTCTCCTCCTTTAAAAAAACAAAGCAATCACATAAAAGGCCCCGGTCATGTAAAGCACTCCAACAATGTTGCCTTTCATGATAGCGATAAGGGCACCTCTGTGATGAACTGGCTATGTGACCTTGGGCGAGTGACTTAGCCTCTCTTTGTCTTCGGGCCCTCATTCGTAAAAACAACAGCTAAAAACAACAGCGCACACACACACACTCCTTCATAGACTTACTGTGAAAAGTGCATTCTAACCCAAGGACAGGCCGGTCCTTCCTCTAGCCCAGCGCTCCAGGCTATGCAGGCCAGAACTGGGAGCAATCGCAGGCCTCGGCGCTTCTGGCCCAGCACTTCCTGTTGTATTAGGGGCTGAGCAGAGCAGAGGACTCAAAGGAGATTCCCTGGGATCCCGGGAGAGAACCCCAGAGCAGCATGGCCTGGTTCTGAGAGCCTCAGCCCCCACTTCCCTGGCCCCAACCCCTGTGAGAGGAGGTCCAACGGAAGAGGGACGCAGGAGGTTGGAGAGCTCAAGGCCTGGGGACTGCCGCTAGGCATGCTGGGTGGAGGCCTTCCCCTGAACCGCTCTCCTGGGCCTGCCCAACCCAGCAGCAGGGAAGATGGCGTGCTGTAGGCGGAGGCCGCAGTGGGCTGGCTAGAGCCGCCCTGTCTGCTCACACCCAAACGCCCTCCTAAAAGAGCCAGTGCTCACAGCTGAGTGCCTTACTCCTATCTGAGGCCCACCCCGCCAGTGATCAGACTCACCTGTGTGTCGTGATGACCTAGTTAAGAGCAGCTGATCTAAGCCATTCGCTCTCCTCCAGACCTGACCCAGGGAAACGAGACTTTCTATTTTCTCTAAAAAGACTACATGAGAAAACCTGGCTTCCCTGCCTCAATCAACTCTTCCAAAGACCCAAATCTGTCACTGCTAAAAGTTTTCCATCATGATTTTTACCTAAATGCCTGTTCTCATGAACTACGCTATACTTAAACCTTCATCAACAGTGAGATGTTCAAATAACATGTGGTCCGATCACGCAGTAGAATATTATACAGCACCGGGAATGAGCAACTATGCACAACAGTGAGGGTGACCCCCCTAATCAGAAGAGTAAGGCAAAGATTCTAGAGAATGCCTACTGTAGGACTCCATTTCTATAAAGCACAAACATAAGCAAAGCATCTAAATTGTTAGAAGTCAGGATAAAGGTTATTCTTAGGGAAATGGTGACCAAAAAAAAGCAGGAAGCTGGTTTATGAGGTGCTGAAGTTGTGTCTCCAGAGCCAGGAATTAGTTGAGCCTTGTGAAAATTAGTACAACTACCTAACTATTGTTAGGTGCCGTCGAGTCAGGTCCGACTCATAGTGACCCTATGTACAGTGGAATGAAACACTCCGCGATACTGTGCCAGGCACAAGATCTTATTTATGTTTAAGCCTATTGTTGCAGGCACTGTGTCAATCCATCTAATGGAGGGTTTTCCTTTTTTTTGTTGACCTGCCACTTTCCCAAACATGATATCCTTCTCCAGGGATTGATCCCTCCTGACTATAGCATGTGTACTTTTCTACATTGTTGTTGTTGTTAGGTGCCGTTGAGTCAGTATCCGACTCATAGCGACCCTCATAGGGTTTTCAATGGCTGACTGTTTGGGGATTGCCTTGGGAGTGGATTACCAGGCCCTTCTCCCATTTTTTGCGGTGCTGGGAATTGAACTCAGGACCTCAGAGACTGCAGCGCAGCGCTCTACCCACTGAGCTAAATCCCATATATTTCAATAAAAGGGTGTTTTCAGAAAAAGAAACTCAGCCAATGTATTGCATGAGTCCAAGACAGAGGTAAGAAGGGTACTTCGTTTAAGTGGGTACTATCTCATTTAACAGGCTGGGGTTTAGCTCAGTTGGTAGAGTGCTCCTTCACACTCTCTCCAGGTTTGATCCCAGCACTGCAAAAGCAGGAGAAGGATGTGGCAATTCACTCCCAAAACAATCAGCTACTGAAAACCCTATGAGGGTCACTATGAGTTGGACGTAACTCCACCGGCACCTAACAACAAACAACACCTCATTTAACAGGCTGGGGTTTAGCTTAGTTGGTAGAGTGCTGCTCTGCATTCTCTGAGGCCTTATGTTCTATCCCCTGCACTGCAAACACGGGAGAAGGACCTGGCAATCAACTCCCAAAACAATCACATATTGAAACCCTATGAAGAGCAGAGAAACACTGACACAGTGCCTGGCATGGCACGTTGTAGGGGGATGTTTCATACCCTGTACATAGCGTCACTATGAGTCAGACCCACCTAACAACAACGATCTCATTTAACAACCATGTGCAGTGATGTACAAGGCAGGTACTCACTTTGGCTCTGCAGATGAGGAAACTGAGGCTTAGAAAGGCGTCTCCCTTGGAGATGAGGTTCCAGAGACCAAGAACCTGTCCCTGAGTGAACATTTCTTTCGAGCCCTCCTTTCCACTTCACACACATGTCCTCCCCATGATGGCCTGCCCAAGCCCTAGTCCAGTCCTCACTTCGAGCCCCCCAGGCAGGGAGCAGGCATCGGGTCCCTCACCTGCTTTGACGCGGATGTTGGGGCTCCGGATCTTGCCGGCCGCATTCTCCGCGGTGCAGAAGTAGTCATTGTCGTGGATAAAGCTATTGAAGGCGGAGGGGGAGAAGGGGTAGAGCTGCAGCGTCCCGTTGGCGTGCACGTGCCGGATGTGTGGCACGTCGTAGATGTCGTCGCCCGTGGCCAGGTACCATCGAAGGGCTGCGCTGGGGGAGCCCGCAGCTGGGCAGGGCACCACCACGCCCACAGAGCTGGAGAAGGTCACCTGCTGCAAGGAGTCATTTACAAAGTAGAGGCTGGTGCCAACATCCTCAGGACGGGCTGCAGGGAAGCAAGGGTAGAGAGCGGGTTAGCATCGCTCTTGCAACAGCCACGGAGGCCTGCGACAGCCAGCACTCATTCATCCGGCTTTCCAGCACCAGCCATTCCATAGGCACTTATTGAGCACCAACTATATGCCAGGTACTGCCAAAGAAGAATAAAAAACACTTTCTGCCCCACAGAAGTTTCTAGGCGGGCAAAGGAGTGGCAAAACTAATGTCCTCATCCTCCATGCCAAGCCAAGCCCACGAGGAGAGGCTGCCACCAACCCTGTTATGGTGAAAGGTCCAAATCAGGATCCACTAGGACATCCACATATTAGGGGAGGCACTGAAATGCCTAGATAGATAATTACTCACTGAGCACCAGCCATATGCAGGCTGGTTCCTATCTACTGCCTTGGCTCATCAGCACAGCCCAGAGAGGAGATGGGATCTTGCTCTTTACCACCCCTTCTATAGGCTGAACATGGTTATGAGATTGTCCGAGAGGACGCAGCTAAGTTACAGAACTCAAAATCAAACCCATTACTTCTTTTTTTTTTTTTTTTTTTTTACTGGAGTTTGAACCCAGGGCCTCGCACCTGCATGCTTTGCAAGTGCTGGACCACTGAGCTGCACCCCCAGCCCCCCTTTTTTTTTTTTTTACTTTTTGAGACAGGGTCTCGCTAAATTACACAGACTGCCTCTGGTCTCGAACTTGCGATCTTCCCACCTCCTCCTCCCCAGCCGCTGGGATTACAAGCATGCACCACTGTGCCCGGTACTAAAGCCATTACTCCTAAGGAGGATTTTAGTGTTCTCTCTAGCCTACTGCAAAAGAAAGGCAAGAGGTCTAAAGACCAGGGTCTAAGAGCAACAACTAGAGGAAGGGAGATGCTTGCCCAGAAGATAGAAGGATGCAGGTGGCCTTGCGAGCTGTCATGGACCCCTCAATGTCATCCTGAGAATGCACTGCCACCAAGGCCCGGATGAGGATGGGGAAGACGAACCTCAGGGAGCAAGAAACCTAGCCCTGACCCAGACTGCCTGTGGGATTCTCTCCCCTTCTCCGATCATCTGCTCTTTCACTTGCAAAATGGGCAGTAGGGAGGATGGCCTAGACCGTGAAGCCCCTGTTCATCTCTGACACGTTGCCACCCAACCCTCCACCATAGGGAAAAATGTTCTCAGGGCTGCCTGGAAGGAGGATGTGCTGTCTGCGTCTCTCATCACAGCATGGGGCCTCCATACCCGCTGCAGCCCTGAAAGTTGGAACCAGGGGCCCTCCTGCCCCACTGTGGACCCTCCCCCTTTAAGAGAGCCACCTTCAGGCAAGTGGGATCAAGCCCAGAGGCAGAGAGGACCTGGCCCCAGGTCTCCGGCTGGAAGCCTTCCCCTTTCCATCAGTAAGATCTAGAAGCAAACAAACCCCTGCTGTTTGTTTAAAGAACGTGGCAGGGGACCCAACTTGACCTCAATTTCCACAACTTTATGGGGAGGGGGAGGGCCCCCATCCAGACTGTATTAATATTCTCGGCTTAACTCTGAGCTGAGCCTCCAGGGAGACTATCCCAGGCAGGTCGCTGAGGAAGGCCATTAAACCTCATTGGCCAGAGCAATTCACATCATCTGATAAAAAGCTGTGATGAAGCCATTAGCAGCCGTGCTGGAAAAAACATCCATGGGCTCCGTGCTGTGGTGTCAGGGGCATCCTCTCAGCCACAAATGCATTTGCTGTCCCCGCCAGGCCCTGCACCCTTAGCAGCTGAAAGGCACTCAGAGAAGGGGGGTGTCATCGCTTGCCAATCTCCTCCTCCTGCTGCTCCCCCTGTGATGGTCATGGGGTTGGTGGCTGAGCAAGTCCAGGGGCCCCCCAGCATGCCCACTGTCTGTGGGTGGAGTATTCCTCGTGATCCTAAAATGAAACCATTGCCCAAGTGAGCAAACCGAGGCTTAGCAAAGATTCTCGCAATCCACCCCTACCTGGCTCCATTTCCGTGAGTGTGTTCCCTTTCTGAAAGGCTTCCTTCTCAAGAGCTGCTCAGCAAATAGCTGTGGACCATCTTCCACATGTCAAGCACTGTTGCTAGGACTTTACTTATATGACCTCATTGAATCCTCCTAACAACCTATGACATGGGTACCATTATTATCCCAGCTTACAGATGAGGAAACCAAGGCACCTAGCAAGGGGTGGAAGCAGCTTACTTCAGACATACAACCAGTGCACAAGGGTTCTGGGAGGCGGACTTTGGTAATCGGACACCAGAGTTGCTTTCTTAACCACTAACCAAGGTATGGCTATAGTGTGACCACTGCGGTAAAAAGAGGGGACCTTCGCCTTCCTGAAACAACCAGGCTACCAACTTCCATCTTCAGCTGGCTACGAACAAGATTCAAGCACACAGGTGCACACACGCAGATGCTCCTGGGAGCCGCCCTTTGCGGACTCTGGACATTTTTTTTTCTTTCTTTCTTTTTTTGGTGGTACTGGGGGTTGAACCCATGGCCTCGCGCCTGCATGCTCTGCAAGTGCTGGACCACTGAGCTGCACCCTCAGCCCATTTTTCTACTTTTTGAGACAGGGTCTCTCGAAGTTACACAGACTGCCGCTGGTCTTGAACTTGTGATCCTCCTGCCTCTGCCTCCCGAGCCGCTGGGATTACAGTCATGCACCACCGTACCTGGTGTGGACTCTGGACATTTCAGACCATCCTTAGCTTTTGGGAAGAGCAAGGACATCACTCTGGGTTTCCAAGAGCTTCCTGAGATGGCCTAGTTAATCAGATACCCTCACTGTGGTAGCTTCATGGATTGGGGAACCACACCCTTCAAGGTACAGAATGACTCTGCATGGTACCTGACAAATGGACGTAGGAAGCCGAGAAAGATCCCAGACAGGGAGGAATTCAGAATTGTCCAGTTCACGGTAGAGCATAAGTAACTTTGGTCTAGCCTTCTGTCATGACAATAATGGGCACTGATATCACTGTTAGCTACTAGCCAGGCTCTGTGCCAGGCCCATTCAGGATATTATATTTCTACGAGATAGCTATTATATTTAATCTTCATAACTCCCTAAGGGGTGTTATTATTATTATATCCATTTTACAGATAAGGAAATGAAGACTCTGAGAAGTTAACTGACTCACTCAAATTTGCACGGTGTGCAGGAGCCAGGATGGGAGCCCAACCCTGCCTTACCTTGGAGACGGAAGAAGGTCCCGCTTGCTCCACTGAATAATCAAGCTGACAACAAATTAAACCACAAAATCTGGCTTTCCAGGCCAGGTACCCCTGCCCACCCTGTCCTCCATCCAACTGCACCCCAAACATATATTCCCGTCTCCTCTCCTGGCCGGCCACCCATCCCCATCCCCAGGCCCCTCTGCCCCCGCCAGGAGCATCAACCACGGTGACAGCAGAGCCTTCCTGCACGCCAGGGCCTTGGATCTTGCCAGAGCCAAGGACACGGGTTCCCAGCAACTACAAATGGGTAGATTTAATTGATGAATTGACGGGGATTGTCCAGCCACCTGTCAGGGCTGATGAAATAGCAGATTTATAGCGAAAGGCGAGTGGCCTCATATTTCTCCCACCCCGGGATGGGAGCTGCTGTCTTCTGAGTCTGGGGGAACTGGGGAGGATTGGACACACCATTCATTTCTGCTTACGGCTCTGACAGTGCCTTGCCATTATGAAACATCACCCTCAGGTGTAAAACAATAGCATTTTGCACTTATGTTGGGTCCATATTTTACCATCACAAGGCACCTGTCAGCTCAGAATGCAGAAGCCCTTAAATAAACATTAATTCAGCCTCAGCCTAACTGCCAAGAGGCATAAGCAAGTGCATAAAAGGGAAACTGAGGCACCGATGACCAAATATCTGGATTCTCTGCTACTTGCATAGTTGAAGGCCGGGCAAAGGGCCACAGGAGAATAGCTGCAAGAAGCAGTGGGTGCATTCCGTCACTTGGGGATGCAGGGGCAGTAGCAAGGGCCCGAGGTCCCACTCTGACCCCATGGAAGCTGGCATGGCCTCTATGGTGGGGGCTCCTACTGGAAGCTGCAGAGCAGTAACAAAGCCTCAGTAAGCTCAGAAAGGAGCCAGGAAGCAGGGGACAGAGGAGCCCTGCGGGAGGTCTGGCAGAACTGCCTTTCCTCCTCAGGCTCAGCCCGCACCTGCTGTGTGGCCTCAGGCAAGCCACCTAGCCTTTCTGAACCTCCATGCGCTCATTTATGAAAGGGGTGTGTGTGTGTGTGTGTGTGTGTGTGTGTGTGTGTGTGTGTGTAAATTGTACCATTGCACCTGCCTTACCTGCCTGCTGGGGCTGTTGAGGAGCTGAATTAGAATATGAAAGCATTTGGCTCCTCTCATGAGGGTGTGGGCTGGGATTTAGCTCAGTGGGTAGAGCGCTGCGCTGCAGTCTCTGAGGTCCCCAGTTCAATTCCTAGCACCGCAAAAGTGGGAGAAGGACCTGGCAATCCACTCCCAAGGCAATCCTGAAACAGTCAGCCATTGAAAACCCTATGAGGGTAGCTATGAGTCGGATGCCGACTTGACGGCACCTAACAACAACAACAAATGAGGGTGTAGTCTGCAGCCATAGCACCCTGGCATCCATCCCACCTGATCTCAGAAGCTAAGCAGGGTCAGCCTGGTTGGTCCTTGGATGGGAGACTGCCTGGGAATACCAGGTGCTGCAGACTGGGGAGAAGGACCAGGCAACCCACTCCCAAAACAATTAGCCACTGAAAGCCCTATGAATAGCAGAGAAGCACTGACATAGTGCCAGGAATGGCACAGTGTCAGGGAGTGTTTCCTTCTGTTGTACATGTTGTTGTTGTTGTTAGGTGCCGTCAAGTCGGTATCCGACTCATAGCGACCCTCTGTACAACAGGAGAAACACTATTGTCAGTGCTTCTCTGCTGTGCATGGGGTTTTCAATGGCAGATTGATTTTTGGGAGGGGGTTGCCAGGTCCTTCTCTGTTGTACATAGGGCCACTATAAGTCAGACCCAACTGGATGGCACCTGACAACAACAACAAATGAGGACATATGGGGAGAAGTTCCCAGCTCTCCCAGAGAGGTCCAGGCTGGCTAAAGTTATTCCAAAAGATTACTAGGCACAGCTCCACCTTGCAGCTCTACAGAATTCAAAACGCTCTGCACCCCCAACTTCCTCTTATCTGATTCCTGGCCCTTCCCGGCCCCACTCCCCAGGTCCTCTCTGACATCTCTCTGTCATCTCTCCAGGAAATATATCCCAAGCACTGTGCTCTGCAGTGTCCTGGGTATGGCGGGAGAGGGAGGAGAGAATGGAGGAAGGTCCCGCCTGCCTTCCAGGATCTCTTAGATGAGAAAGTGAGCAGGAGAGGGGGTTAAACCACAGGGCTAGCAGGGGTGGGGTGGGGGGGTGGGGGTGGAAGACAAGCTAAAGTCCTGATTCACCTGATAGCCACTCCATGGGCCAGGGCAGGCTCCTCGGCAGGCAGAGAAGCAGCTCTGGCCTGCACCCCAATGGAAGGCAAGTCAGCTGTCCTGCGAGGGACAGGCTGGCGGTGGTGCAGGGCAGCAATGGGTGGGTGTGTTTGGGGGACCCACAGCAACTTTCCAGGCTGGAGCACTGACTGGGCTGGGGGAGAAGGGGCAACACCAGTTGTATTGGCCTGTGTGGTCCTTAGCAGTGGTAGGCGTGGGGCACAGGTGGAGCCTGCAAGCTGGGAAAGGCATAGGGTATCAAGGAGTCATTTGACACTGGTGGCTGTTGCTATTCAAGTTTGTACAGATCCTACACTTAATGTCATTTGTCATCTATTTCGCTAGAGGCTTATTGACCTGGCCAATGGTACTAAGTCCTTGAAAGCAAGGAGACTAATGTTTATTGAGTACCTACTATGTGCCAGGCACCAGGCTTGGATGCATCAAGGCTTTTTCTCATTTACCCCTCACAGAGATGTATTAAGTGGAGGTCCTGTTGGGCACATTTTCTAGGTGAGGAAAAAGAGGTTCAAAGGAGTCGGTAACCTCTCCAAGATCATACAGTTAGAAAGAGAAGGAGCCGGCAGGGCAGGGCAGCAAGTGGAGCCCGGGTGGGAGGGTTGCTTGAGCTTAGAGTTCAGGTCCAGCCTAGACAACATAGCAACACCTTGTTTCAGAAGAGAAGAAAAAAGAAAGGAAAGAAGGAGGGAAGGGAGGAAGGAAGGAAGGATGGGGAAAGAAAGAAAAAAGAAAGAGGGAAGAAAGAAAGAAAGAAAGAAAGAAAGAAAGAAAGAACAAATGAACAAGGAAGGGAGGAAGAAAGGAGGGAGGGAGGGAGGAAGGGTGGGAAGGAAGGAAAGAAGGAAAAAAGGAAGGAAAAAGGAAGCAAGGAAGGAAGGACAGAAGGAAGGAGGGGGGAAGAAGAGAAGGAAGGAAGGAATGAGGGGAAGGGAGGGAGGAAGGGTGGGAAGGAAGGAAAGATGGAAAAAAGGAAGGAGGGAAGGAAGGAAAGAAGAAAGGAGGGGAGGAATGGTGGGGGGGAGGAATGTTGGAAAGGAAGGAAGGAAGGAGGGAAGGAGGGAAGGAAAGGAGGGAAGGAAGGAGGGATGGAGCCAGAGTTCAGAATTCAACCGAGGTCTGCCTGGGCTCCAAAGCCAAGTTTTTCCCTTCACAGTGCTGAAGAGTTCCAAGTCTGGGACTTTGTGAGGTTTCTCCTTCACCTTCCTCTCCAAGCCAGCCCCAATTTGGAAAGCAAATCCCGTGGTGGGAGACCCCTTCTTTCCCCTTAAATCCCTGCCACTCTCTCCAGCCCTTTCTTCCCTCTGCAGACAGAGCCAGGCACACTTACAGAGAAAGGAAGAGGAGGGGAAACACTTCATAAATAAAGAGAGAGAGAGAGACACTCAGATCAACAGCAAAGCTTCTGGTCAAAGGGGGAAATGGATTTTTAATCGAAAATGGAAGTTATGGGCTTGGCTGTCATGTGACAGACGCCCTGACTTAAACCCATTTAATCTTCTCCACTGTTTAACACTGAGCACCACCCCGACACTGTGTTTTATAAAACAGGCTCCAAATTGCTAGGAGATTAGAAGTGTAGAAATAGCACAGCAATATTTTTAAACCAGAAATCGCCCCCAGGCATCTGGGCTGCCCCCAAGGTCACCACTGGAACCTAAATAACCATCATGTCAACTCGCCCGCCTCTGTCTGGGCATCGGGATTAGTTTGGCAAGGGGAACCTGACACCTGTGTAGGCGACATCCGTGGACTCCCACCCACCTGCCTGTGTTGGAGTGGGGGTGTCTGGCTGCAGTCTGGGGTGCTGGCCGATTTGGGCTTCCTCTGGGGTGCACCTCGAATTACCCCATGCCATCATCTCTGATCATCAAAATAACAGCCCTAGGGGACTGAAATATGAACACCCTACCCCGCCACAGGGGGATTTAACTCAATTGGTAGAGTGCTGCTCTGTAGTCTCTGAGGTCCCAGGGTTCGATTCCCAGCACCACAAAAATGGGAGAAGGATGTGGCAATCCACTCCCAAGGCAATCCCTAAACCGTCAGCCATTGGAAACCTTATGAGGGTTGCTATGAGTCAGACATGACTTGATGGCACCTAACAACAACAACAACAACAACAACAACCCCGTCCACAGGGAGAACGAGTCATTTCGTTCCCTTCCCTTCCAATATTTACTCCTCTCATTCATTGGCCTTTGCACTGGGGAGAGGCTACTAGCCCCAGACCCCTGCAGCACCTCCTCAGAGATGGGCAAGAGCCTTGGAGGGGCATCTTTGTGTCAGGAAATGGGTCTTCAGGGGTGCAGGGCCAGGAGGAGAGGCAGGACCAAGGGGGCAGGAGGCCCCCTCTCCCCTGCAGGGCTGTGAGCTCCCTGAGGGCAGTGACTGTCCTGGTCTGCACTACATGCTCTGGGCATAGCACTGGTACCCACCCAGTGGATAAAAGCCCAGGCTCCAGTCCCATGTTCCGTGGGCTGGAGTCCCTTTCCTGTCACTTATAAGCAGTGTGTGTAACTTCAGGCAAGATAGCCTCACCTCTCTGTGCCTTAGTTTCTCCATCTATAAATCAGAGCTGACAGTGTCTACCTCAAGAAGAGTTTTTGGTGAATGAAAGTGCCTGGCACCACCTAAGCATTTTTGGCTGTCATTAGGGGTATCATCTTTATAAGAGGCAAGCAGTGAGTATTTGTAGGATAAGTGAGTCCTTATGCAATAAATACTTAATGCTCACCTAGGATGATGATAATAATAATGGTAATGATAATAATAAGACAGTAATGTGCCCACATGAATATGCATAAGAATCACCCAGAGAGCTTGTTAGAAATGTAGAACCTTAGGCAATCAGTTCCCCAACCCTGTCACAGGGCCAGAAATACTATTTCTGAGGCAGGTGTCCTCTGTCCACACTCAGAGTGGGCATGGAAAAAGTAGGTGGGCCACACCAGACTTCCTGTCACCCTTCCAGCTGGCTTGACTGACAAGACCTTCCCGCCACGTTCGTTAATTGGACTTGGTGACTGAGCTAAGAAAGGAATCGTGGTGTGATCAGTAAGGCCGGGGCATGGCCTCACTGCCCCACCGCTGCCCCAGGCCTGGCTCGGAGTTCTTTATGCAGGTGTGGGCTAGCTATGGCAAGGCTGCTCAGACTGATTTGCAAGGTTGGTTACTTCACCGCACTTGCATGCAAAGGTTTTCTGGGCAGACGTGTCATATGCCTTCACGCTGATTGTTCTCATTGGAAAATTTGGGTCCGGCGAGGATTAGTCCACGGGGGCCTGGCTCCACCACCGAGTCTGCTCAAAACCCAGGTGAGGACCAGCTAGACGCCAGCAAACCCCCCTGTGGTGCTTTTGCACCGGAGAGACAGTCTAGTTTAGACCCTGGGGAGCAGAGGAGGGCAAGTCTCTCAGACAGCACTGGAGCATTTCCGAGGTAACCTGAGTTGGTATTGTCCTTGGACAACACGGAGCAGCTGGGACCAGGTCCCAGGCCTTCTGCTTGTGGCTTTCCACCAAACTGGGCACACTTGCGTTACCACTATCTTTACCACCATCACTGCCACTATTTCTTTTTAGCATTTATTTTGCATCAAGCACTGTGAGAAGACCTTTTCCTGCATTTATTGCCCATTGAGTTCTATTTTGTTGTTGTGGTTAGATGCCATCGAGTAGATGTCTGACTCGTAGCGACCCTACATACATCAGGTTAAACGGTATTGTTAGTGGGTCTCTACTATTCATAGGGTTTTCAATGGCTGGTTTTTAGGATTGGGCTGCCAAGTCCTTCTCCCAAGCCTACAGCAACCTAGTGTTCCCAGGCGGTCTCCCATCCAAGTACTAACCTGATCCAACCCTGCTTAACTTTAGAGATCTGATGGGATCGGATGCCACAGTAGTATGGCTGCAGGCTTAATTCTCATACCAATCCTTTAAAGTAGCTACTGCTCAAGACTCCATTAGAAAAAAAAATAAAAGACCTCACTTTCCAGATAAAAAGACAGGTTCTTTCCTGGCCTTGCCTAGCTAGTCACGCACAGACATGTTTCAAAGCGAGGCCTCCCTTCCTCCAGGCTGCATTTCTCAACAGTAGTGCTAAGGGCTACATCAGACCATCTCTAAGGCCAAGCTCACTGCACAGGGGCACCTGACGCAAGACAGCAGTTTGGGGAAGAAGAAGTCTGAATTACTTGGAACTGTCCCAGGCATTAGATATTCATCCCTCCCTCAACTTACTGCCACCAGCTCCCTATCTTAGTCACTGAAATCACCAAAAATCCACCCCACCCATTTCTAATCCCAATGAGAAGCTCACTCAAGCACTGTCCCCACTCTGTGCCCCCAAAACAAAGGTAGATGTGGGTTTTGTTTTCAAGATTCTTAACACAAACATAAGTCCTGTAACCAGGAACCAGAAACCTACATGATCTGGAGAAGATGCAGCTTTTCTTCACCTGCAAGGCCCCTGCACCATCGGCTCCCGGAGAAGTTCTGAGCGACAGCTGACAGGCGGACAGACTCTTTAATCTTCCGGCCCTTTCTAGACAGCGCCTGTCACAGGAAGGCCCCTCATGGCCAGAAAGTTCTTTCCAGGGAGTCAGTTCAGACAGCACAGTTGTCCCCAGAGAATCCTAGATTTAGATTGTTAACGCTTGAGGGATTTAAGAGATTATTTTGCCCAATCCCCTCCATTCACAAAGCCTAGAGAGGTGGAATCACTTGCCTGGGGACACAGCTAGCCGGTCCCCAGGCTGGGGCCAGGACTATCTCCACTGTTCTTTTCATTCTGTCCACTTTGCTTGCAGAAAGCTAGCAACCCAGGAACAGAGGAGCATCCTGAAGTGCTCAGACGATGCCATGTGATGTGGCGTCAACAAGACTAGAGACGCTGTAGGACCTCTGAGGGGAAGGACATCCATCTATAAGCAACTGAAGGGTGGCAAATTGAAGAGGGCTTTGCCTTGTCTGTGTGGTCTAAAGGCAGAACCAGGACCAGAGAGTGGAAGGCACCAGATCACAACAGGGTGGGGCTGAGTCTAAGGATGGGCTGTGGAATAGACAGAGCTACAGGACCAGGAAGGGGCTGCTCCACAGGAGGTAGTTCCCTGTCACTGGAAGAGCAGGAAGTAAGGAAGGGAACCTGGTGGGGGAGCCACTGAGGGACCAGGTGTCTGACTAGGGGACAGAGTCCATGTGCTGTAAGGTGTCTTTCTACCCTGGGAGACTCTTGCCCGTGGCATGCACCTAGATCTTCTTCCACCCCAAAAGCAACCTCCTCTCAAGCTCTCCCATACTCCACAGCTCTGGGAAGGCCACCCTGGAAGCAGGGTGTCCGTGACCTTGACTCGGCAGGGTTACTGGGGCTTCCAGCAAGTGCTGTGGCCTTCAGTGAGGTCACCCACAGTGGGACCCTGCACCTACTCCTTATCGCACAAAACACTGTGGATATTCTGCCGGAAGAATCACTCCTAGAGGAGTGAGCGCAGACAACTGTGGGATAAACCTGTGTCTCAAGACCCAGGAGGGGACAGGCAGGTTGCTGAGGTGGCCTTCTTCTTACCCCACCAGCACCAGAGCCACAGCAGGGAGTGGGGGGCTGCAGACCGGCCGCAAGAGGCCCGCAGCCAGCCTGGCTGTGCTGATCAGCTGTCCCCATGATGACAGAAAGCAAAGCTAGGAAAACTCTCCATATTGGGGAGGGGGGAGCCATGGAGGGGAGACAGCCACAAACAGCTGTGAGACCTCCGTCGTTCCTGTATGATGAAATGACAGTAATTATACCTTACATTTTAGCAGAGCTTTTATAAGGCTAAAACTGGTCTGCTGTGGTTTCTACACGTGTGGGTTTCTGCGTAGCCTCGTTGGGTGTACAAAGGGTTGTCAATGGTGTCTAATTTCATGCCCCTGGTTCACGCGCACGTGGAATAACAACCGTCCTACTGGACAGCAGTTGCAGTTACTCTGCCATTTCACAGATAAGGAAACAGAGGCACATGAACTACAAGGCCGCTTGCCTAGGTTAGGCAGGCCCGGCCCTGTTGGCTCTGTGGACAACGCTCTTCGCAACACACGCCCAGAGACTCACACGCCCCGATTGAGCAACAGTTCAATGAATATGCAACTAGAATTTGAATAACTGTTCTTAATGAAGATGGTGACCTTGGAAACTGCCAGTGCAAGCGTCATGTGAAGCAAGGGCACAGGGAGGGGGCAGGGGGTGCTGAACAGATGAGGGGAGTAGCAGCTGGAGCGGCATGGGTGGTACCCAAGGCTAATGCTGCTCACGCCACCACCGCGCTCGACAAACATCTGTTCAGCAGGGCACACAGGCTGCCATGCCCATGGCCTCCCCACGCTCAGAGCCCACGGGCCACAGCCTGCTATGGGCAGCCCTTGACTTCTGGGTCAGATGCTGCTTCCCTGGGGCAGACTGGGCCATGGAGGGAGGAGTGGCCCTGGGACCGCAAGGTCATGGGCTGTCAAGGATGTTCCCTATGCATAGGACTCCCTGGCAAACAGGCTTATCCCAGCAGGGAGAGATGCAGCCAGCAACGTTTACAGGGCTCACCTCCCGCAGGCTTTGCGTGGCTCTGAACCCAGGATTGTTCCTGCTCTTACTGTCCGGCCATGGTGGAGATGCACCAACCAATGCCAGCCTTCATGGGCAGATGGGAGACCAGCCTTTGCGTCCTCCTCAGATCCAAGTCTGGAGACAACCTCAGCCCTTCTCATTTCCACTGCTACCACTAGCTATGGTCAAGGGAAGGGGAGCTGTGCTAAGCTCCCCAGCGACACCAAGGTGCCCACTTGGCCTTAGCTCTCACTGAAGAGGAGGTCTGCAGGCTCCTCTAGGTGACAGAGGAAAAGAACTCATGTCTCCCCCCCTGGCCACCACTCCGTCTTTCATATTGTTACAAAAACTAAGACAGTTGGCCTGGGCCAAAAATGTGGCTTGGTTAATACAGGCAGAATCCGCTGATCTATTTTGGGGTGGAGGCAGGGGCCCAAAGTGGAGGCAGTGTGGGGAAGAGAAGAAGCCTGATGTTTATTGAGTAGCAGCTCTGTTCTGGCTGCCTTGCATGCATCATCTTATTTATTTATTTACTTATTTGCATTACTGTGGGGCTCAACTCAAGGCCTCGTGTATACTTTGCATGTACTCTACGACTGAGCTGCACTCCCCCAGCCCATTTTTATTTTTTATTTTGTGACAGGGTCTCCCTAAGTTATGCAGGCTGCCTCTGGCCTCAAACTTCTGATCCTTCTGCCTCAGCCTCCTGAGTAGCTGGAATCACAGGCTTGTGCCATTGCACCCAGTGTATCATCTCCTTTAATCTCATGTCATAGCTAGAGAAAGGGAGGCTCAGAGTCCCAAAGTCATACACCCAGTAAATGCAAAGCCAGGATATTAGTAAAAGGTTTCCTTTGACTCCAAATTTCCACCACACCAGCAGGTTGCAATCATCTTTATTTATTTTTTTCACACTCCAATACGTAAAGTGGACAAAAGCTCTGGTGGAAAGAATTGAGAGGGGAGCCTGAAGTCCTGCTCACTGGTCTTTCCCTCCTACCTCCATCCATCCCTGAGGCCCAACCTAATCCCTCAGAGCTCTGTAAGGACAGCTTTTGGAGCATGCGCTCTGTGAGTGGCGGAAGAGCCGAATAATACACTGCAAGGCCTTGGAGCTGCACCTGCCAGGATGGGATTTGCTCAGGGGCTTGGAAGTGCAGGCAAGACCATGGCTGAGGTCACGATCCCACTGCAGGCACCCCTCTAGCTCCCCTGAAGTGCTTTCTCTTCAAGTATTGCTCTGAACTCTTTACACTCCCTTCCCTGGGAGACTGTCGTACCTGTCTTCCCTCTGTCTGCAGCAGAAGAGCCCAGCATGCCCAAGCTGCCCTCCTGAGGGTGGACTAAGAAGCCAGGTTCCTCCTCCAATCTCTGGGAGGCTACAACCTGCTTCCAAGCTGGATGCTGAAGGACTGGAGGGGGAAAGATCTCACCTCACCTCATCCCTTCATCCCATCTGCCAGCATCTCTCCACGTCCTGACGGCAGCCCTAAGCACCCAGCTCCCTCCATTCTGGGGTCCCATGGTCAGAAGGCTAATGGTGGCCCTGGGTTTCCATAACTGCAATCCCACAGCACCAGAGAACAAGCTACACTCTAAGTTTGCTCCGCCTTAGGTCTCTCTGCCTATTGCCACTCATCCTACCCCGATGGCCCCAGTGCCACTGTCTGTCCCTGGGTATAGAAGGTGAGAGCTGGAGGGCTGCCCTGCCAGAAGGTGAGCTCAGTGCTGAGCCCCCATAGGCCTAAAACCCAGAAACCAGACAGCAGCACTACCAAAGACGCTAGGGCTTCTCCCACTCCTGCCCAGCCTCGTTCCACCCTGGGAGAAAGCCACTGCCTAGCTCCTGCGGGGGCTGAGAGCAGGATGCCCCTCACAGGGCTAGGCTGTTGGCCTGGCTAGGGGAGCATGCAAATCGATATGCAAATTCCACACAAATCCGAGGCCTGCCCTTGGGTTCCTGGCACTCTGCCACCTCTGCCGCCTGTAGCTCACCCTATTCAGACACCTGGGTACCAGCTAGAATCCACTGGCTCAGGGGCTGAGAAAGCTCTTCAGGGAACTGGGGGCTGCTCCTTGTGGCTACTTCAACTATCCCCAAGAAACACTCCCTCCGAGATTATACGGGAGGGGAAAACCTCCCGGCCTGGGACCGTCCTCGCCCCCCAGAAAGTTCTCTGAACACCTCTGCCCTCTCCTCATCCACAAATAAAGATCACCCTTCACCAGCCAGAGAAGGGGGCCTAGCAAATCACAAGGACGGAATTCCTGAAGATGTGGAAAAGGTAAGGGGGGTTGAGGGCCGTACCCTTCTGTCAAAGGCTCCCAAGGCCTGCAGGTGCTCTGCGCAGCCCCTCACTTTGTGTCTGGGATCCCCAGCCTGCCTGCTTCTGAGTCACTGGAGGGCCAGGACCCCTCTCTACTTGTCCACCTTCTCCCTGTTCCTAAGAAAACTGAACCTCGGCAGCCAGAGCCCAGGAGCTGCTCAACTTCAGCACTGCCTTGGGGTCAACTGCTTCCTTGCTTTTTGTTTCTAATTGATAGCTCTTCATTCTGCTGCAGAAATATATTAAAGGCAGCTGGCTTTGATGCCCAGGAAAACGAAGCATCAGAAAGCTTCGTTGGGCATCATGGCAATTGCCTTCTCTTCATGTCATCCTGGCAGCCAGGGCCTCTCTGCCCACCCTCCCCTCCCCAGACATCGACTGCTCCTTCGCTTGCCTCCCCTAAGTTGTGTTGCCACTTCAAGGTTTTAAAAACACATCCCCCCCGGTCTACCCCGCTCTTAATTAGACACCGAACAGAATGTTAGAGATTTTCTTAATGGCCTGACAAAGGCTTTTAATTTGGTCTTCTCCAGAGAGAGGAACCATGAGTCCCCATCCGAGAAGTTAGGGTGGGAAATGAAAAAAAATCAATGCAACCCATTATTTTGGCTTTTAGAAAACAGGAATTTTAGTGCCGGGGAAGCTTGTTCTTTTACACAGTAAAAATGCAAATGCGGGCAACACAGATGCTGGCACGCTGGATTTAACAACGGAGAGAGCCTCGCCGGGGTTCATCTGGCTGCCCAAACCTGGATTTGTTTTGGCAATAATAAGGCAGTTATTGGAGACTCGATAACCGATTATTAAAACACCTTCCCAGTTTAGTTCTGGGGAATCGGGCTGAGCTCAGGCTTCGTCAGGAAAAAAAAAAAAAGGTATTTTGAGAGGAATGGAAATGGAAATAACAGAAGCTTAAAACACATTCAATAACTGCTTAATTCCATCCAGAGGACGCTCCATCTCAGCCTGTTTTCTCCTCTCTCCCTGCCTCCTCCCGCTCCTCACAGATGGACGTACAAATTATTGCAAGAGGATATTGTTTTCTGTAACAGGCTCGAACGTTCACATTTACATTTGCCTTGGTGCCGCGGGGGTGACTGGCAACGGGAGAGAAAATACGCCAAACCCCATCTTTCTTGTGTTCCCCATGTCACATCTTCCCCAAGCTGCCTCCAACCACCCACCTACCATGACACCTCAAGCCCAGCAGGCCCCTGGGGACCAGCCTGGCACCTAACACCCAATTAAGGCACCAGGGAAAAGCAAGGCCTATCTAGTGAGGAGCCCTGGTGCTCCCCACAGACCCTGGAGCCTCCAAATGGCAGGGGCACCAGGGCTCTGCAGACCCAAAGGCCACCCCAAGCTGCCACACTTGGCACCTCCTGCTTACCCACAGGCCCCCAGCCAGGGGCAACTTCCTTCTCTAGTTGGAAAGGGTTCTGCCCCTCCAGCTGCTGTTCTGTGGCCTCTGGGCCTCCGTCTACACCCACCCCCACCTGCTCCTTCCCTATCAAATAACTTGGGCTTCATTTATTAATGCTGGGCTCCTGAATGGAGGAGGGCAGTGTCCTGCAGGTATCTGTTGAAGGGCCTCCACTACTGGGGAGTGGGCCGTTCTGGAAGAGGTCTCTGAAGGTGTTAAGGTACAGGGGCTGGGGACAAAGCAGAAGAGGGTGGCAGCAGCTCTGGCCTGTGCTTTCTCCCCCTGAAAAAAATGGGAAAGGGGGTGTGTGGGGCATGGAAAGAGAGCTCTGGGGAGAGAAAGCCGCTCCTCACCTTATGTATTTTTAATATTAACGTAATTAAAGCTGTGAGGCGAACCAGCCTGTGGGGGTGGAGGGAAGCAGAAAGAGCCCGGGGAGAAGAAAACTAGGGGGGTGGGGGGTGGGGGTGGGACAGGAAGCAGGCTTCTTGCTCTGCCAAGGTGGGGTGAAGGGGTAAAACGTGGGGGCCAGGGATAAGACAACCTAACCAGCCTCAGTGTGTTCCCGGCGGCCTCCACTGGGTCTGAGAAACTCCACTACTTTGACCACGCACCGGGGTCTCCCAGCAAACCCCAGCAGTCTAGGCCAGCAGGTTGGTTTTGACCCACCGCTGTAGCTACAAATACGGGTTAGCCTCCTCCGCCGCCCCACTGGCTATTGTAGTCGGCTCCTGCAGGTTGCAGGCTCCAGATCCCCGGGGCTTCAGCAGGGGACCGACCCCCTCCCCTGGCGCCAGCCCTCTGCCGATCGCCCTTCCCAATCACTTAGGGGTCAAGAGTCGCCGCTCCGCAGGGGACAGTCGCCAGGGCAAAGGAGGTGGGGGGAGAAGTCACCCTCAGGGCGCGAAGGAGAAAAGTTAGAGGGCTGAACAGGTAAAGCTGAGCTGCTCCGAGCGTCTGTGCTCTGCTGCGCAAGGGCGCGGAGTTCGGCCGCCTCATCTCCCGCCATCTGCTCGCCCGGGGGCTTGTTCCCCATGACAGCCTGAAAGGGCGACCGCCGGCGCTCGCCAGGTCCCGACTTGGTGCCCAGGTGGCTTCGGTTGGAAATGTCTGCCTCTTGCCAACCCTCCAGCCCCGGCTACCTCTCAGATCAGGTGCGCAGCGCCCCAGCAGCAGGTCTGGACATGCCTGACTCCCGGACCCAGCCCTAGCAACCCTTTCTCCCTGGGGAGAGGGACACGCCCCCCAGTCTGCACACTTGTCCCCAGGTCCAACAGGCCGGGCACCGAAGCGGAGAGTCTCGCACCTTGGCAAGGCGCGCCGCCTGAGGTGGCCACCGCGGCGCAGCGAAGCCGGAGCGGGAGCCTGGGGCAGGGGGCAAGGAGGCTGGGAAGGGGCGACCCCTCGGTTTGGAGAGTAAACTTGCCATCCGAGGGACCCCAGCTCTGGGGACTCGGGGCCAGCCCTGCCCTGCATCCAACCAGGCGCCGATCAGCTCCATGGGGTGCGCCCCCATTCCCGCCAGGATGGGGGTCCGGGGCGGCTGAGGGGCACACAGAGGTACAGCAAGAGTAAGCCGCCCGGGTCCGAGGCCCAAATAAGCGAGCACGACCGGAGGACCCCGGACTCAGGGGGTACCCGGGGTCTCAGCGCCAGCGAGCCGCGGGAAGCGGGCAAGGGGCTGGGGGAGGGGTCCAGGGCAGAACTGCAGCCAGGCTGGGATCTGAAAAAGAGGGGGCTCCTTGGCCACCACCCGCACGGGCGCGCCCCCAAACAGCAGGATCGGATGGCTGGAGGAGCCGTCAAGGGCTGACTCTCACCGGGCCCTTCTGGAGCTCGCCCCACCCCGCTGCGCCCACCCGGGGCGTGCGCCAGGGTCAGCCCCCCGGGCGCCCCAACTCGCCGCCAGCCGCGCGCACCCCGGCCTCGCCGCCTCCGCCGCCCAGCCGCCCGCGCGAGTCTCACCTTTGTGTAAAGAGTCCAGGAGCAGGAGGAAAGTTACCAGCCACATGCCATAAAGAGGCCCTTTTCTCCGGGGAGGTGGTCCTGTGGCCGGCCGTGCGGCAGCGCCTCTCCCCCGCTCAGCGCGCTCCCAGCCGCCCGCACTCGGCGCCCCGCTCTCTCTGCTCCTCAGCCCAGCGCTCGGCGGCTCCTCCCTCCTCGACTCCCCGGCTCCTGTCATCCGCGGGGCTGGGCTAGGCAGCCGCTCTCCCCGCCCCCCCGCGGCACCCCGGGGGGTGAGCGCAGCTCCAGCCGGAGCCCAGAAGTCCCCTGACCCCACGAGCCCAGGGACGGGGACCGAGGCCAGGGCTAGACAGCCCCGACCTGGCTCCGCTGTCTGAGATGCGAGGCGTTCCTGTCACCCACCAGCTCTGAGGCTGTCTGTGGTCGCACAGAGGCATGTGTCAGACATGTGCCAAGAGTCCGCCATGAACGGGACAAGGACGCCCTGGTTCTCCCAGCCCTGGTCACCTGGAGCCATCGCTTGCTGCCTCTTTTGGACTCAGTTCACTCCATTGGACTCGGGAGCTTGGATGCTCTGCGTAAGATGTAGACTGAGGTCTTCTGAGGCAGCCGGGGCTACTCTCCACCCCAAAGCTCAAAGCTGCACGCCCTCTGACCCTTTAGTTACTGCCGCAAACCT
This sequence comes from Pedetes capensis, assembly GCA_007922755.1. Classification (NCBI taxonomy): domain Eukaryota; kingdom Metazoa; phylum Chordata; class Mammalia; order Rodentia; family Pedetidae; genus Pedetes; species Pedetes capensis. The sequence continues at coordinate 100,446 of VMDO01001211.1, read as the reverse complement.
GCTTCCTGGAGAGCCCCAACCGCATCCACCCCGTCCCCAACACTCTGTCCAAATTTGCCTTAGCATTTGGCATATTGTGACTGTTTAAACAATACTAAGCAATAAACAGCTTAATGACTGCTGTACCTGTGCTTCCTTTATCCTCATCTACCCCACCCCACTCTGTGGCTTCTCACACTGTCCAAATTGGGTTTATTCTTCAGACTAAGCTGCATGAGGGGCTGGGATTTAGCTCAGTTGGTAGAGTGCTGCACTGCAGTCTCTGAGGTCACGAGTTCAATTCCCAGCACTGCAAAAATGGGAGAAGGGCCTGGCAATCCACTCCCAAGACAATCCTGAAAAAAGTCAGCCTTTGAAAATCCTATGAGGGTCATTGCTATGAGTCAGACACGACTCGACAGCACCTAACAACAACAACAACAAGCTGCATGAAGCTGGTACTGAATAGGACTTGAGCAAGGGCGTCCCATCAATGAATGTGGAGCACGTGCAAAGCACAGGAGTAGATACTGGGACGCGGGCATGCCCGACAAGGGACTGCTGTGAAAAGGTCAATGTGGTTAGAAAGCCCTCCTTTTGTCTTAATTCCCAAATAAGGGGCTGCACAGGATCCAGGGAAAGGGTCCAGGGAGCCCTGAGGATGGCTATGTGCCAGGGTTGGATCCCCCCTTGTGCAGGGTCAGGTGAGTTGCCCTGGGCATGCCCTGGCCCCTCGGCTCCACTTGGGCATGCTTTTGACCAGCTTCTCTGAGTGGGAAGGATGGAAAGAAGTAAAGGCTGCTGTTTAGCTCCATTTGACAGAGGAAGGACATTTTCTTCCCCAAAATGTCTTGTCTAAGTTTAGGCAGAGAACTAAGAATCCTCATTCCCAGATTTTGCCAAAATATCTGTAGAATTTTTAACTAAATTTTGAAAAGTGTGTGTTTACTTCTTTAACTTGTTAAGATATACATAAAATTTACCATTTTCACTTTTTTTTCCCTTCGATACCAAAGGGGGATTGAACGCAGGGCCTCATGCATGCTAGGCAAGCACTCTACAACTGAGCTGCACCCCATCCCCTTTTTTATTTTGATTTCTAATTTTGAGACGTGGTCTCGTTAAGTTGCATGGGCTGCTTCTGGCCTCAAATTCTCAATCCTCCTGCCTCAGCCTCCCCAATCACTGGGATTACGAGTGTGTGCCACAGTGCCAGGACTTTTTAACCATTTTAGGGTTCACTACTCAGTGGTACTAAGTATATCCACATGTTGTTCAACCATCACCAGTTACCATTTCCAGAATTTTTCATCATCCCAAACAGAAACTCGGGACCCATTAATCATCTCCCCATTCCTGTCTCCCCTTAGCCTGTGGAAATCACTATTTTCTGTCTCTGTGCATTTGCTATTCCAGGTACCTCATAATAAGTAGAATCCTACAGTATCTGTCCTTTTGTGTCTGACTTATTTCACTTAGCATAATGTTTTCTTTTTTTTCTTTCTTTCTTTCTTTTTTTTTTTTTTTTTTTTTTTTTTTTTTTGGTGGTTCTAGGGGTTGAACCCAGGGCCTTGCGCTTGCATGCTCTGCAAGTGCTGGACCACTGAACTGCACCCTCAGCCCCCCCTTTTTTTTTAAATCTTTTTGAGACAGGGTCTCACTAAGTTATGCAGACTGCTTCTGGTCTCCAACTTGTGATCCTTCTGCCTCCGCCTCCCGAGCCACTGGGATTACAGGCATGCACCACTGTGCCCAGCTAGCATAATGTTTTCAAGTTTTTCTATATTAAAGCATTTGTCAGAATTTCATTCCTTTTTTGTGGTTGAGTAATATTCTATTTTATGTGTATACCACGTTTGTTTTTCCATTCATCCATCAAATGAATATTTGAGTTCCTTCCACCTTTTGGTTATGGCAAATAATGACACTATGAACACGAACCTCTTCATTCCCCTGCTTTCAATTCTTTTGGGTATATGCCCAAAAGTGGAAATGCTGGATCGTATGGTAATTTTATGTTTAACTTTTTGAAGAACTGCCAGGAACAATTACTTTTTTAATACAGAATTTTAAGAATTTAAAGGGCTCTCACCTGGAATTGCTCTGTGTAGCTCCTACAATATCCCTTGAAGTTTTATCAACCTCTTCTTAAACAGGCGAGAAAATTGAGGCTTAGCTCATTCATAGCCACCGAGTTTGTATCAAAAGCAAGACTTGAACCCAGGTCTCTGGACTCTGGAGTAATTGCTTGCTCTACACTGTGCTGACTCTGCTGGTGGCTGAGCTCCGTGATGCTAAATAATCACTCTGAAACATATGCTTTTGGCTAGATAGCTTCTCAGCTGTCAACACAGGCATAGAACAGAGGCACAGAAGGCAGACTTTGAGGGGTGTTTGAGATGAGCCAACCTAATGCTCTGCTTTAAAGATGAGGTAACTGAGGCCCACAGTGGAGAAGTCCTGGACTTGCCTGAGCTCACCCGGGGCCGGAGAGAGCCCACCTCTCCCATCTTCTGGTCTTCCTTTTCTCACCACTCCAGCCTGTGGGACCCATCCTCCATGATGCCCTTTCCTTCCAAAGAAGACAGTCATCAAGAGGAATCCAGTTATTTCAAACTAAGCTTATTGACCCAGAGCACCTGGCCAGGCTATGCCTAAAATAAACCGCTAAGTCAGACAGGATAAAAGGGCTCTGTCTGCTGTCAGGGGACAAGGCCCAAGAGGGCCTGGAGTATCAGCACAGCTGCTCTGGCTTCAGGCCCCCATGCTGGAGGTAGAGAGGGGCACCTTCCTTTCTCCATTCACCTGAAGTGCCTCCTAGAACCTGAGTGTCCATTTTATGCTGGCTGCACACAACCAGTGTGATGCCTGAAGGATGAGGTCATTCACCACACCAGTGCCTACAATCTGACTGTCCCCTGAACAGGAAGCATGCATGTGAAAATGAAAAGGAAGGCACATGGGGAGGGCAGACCCCGGGATTCCCTGTAGCCAGAGGAGGCGTTATAACGTTATAACGTCACAGCGAAGAGTGTGGCTTAGGAATCAGGCTGAGTTGACAGCCTAATTCTGCCACATACTCTCAGTGTGTCTTGGGAAATGGTGTGCCAAGCCATCATTCCCTCACCTGCAAAGCAGGGACAACCCAGCACTTTCCACTGAAAGTCATGTTGTTAGGTGTCGTGGAGTCGGGTCCAACTCGTAGTGATCCTGTGTATGTACCACAGATCAAAACACTACCCAACATTGTGCTATGCCCCGCACCATATCAGTGCTTCTCTGCTATTCATAGGGTTTTCAATGGCTGATTGTTTCAGGAATGGGCTGCTGAGTCCTTCTCCCAACCATACAGCACCTGGTATTCCCAGGTGATCCCCCATCGAAGGAGTAACCAGGCCCAACCCTGCTTAGCTTCCGAGATCTGACGGGATTGGGCACCAGGGTGGTACGGCTGTAGACACTGAAACTGATAGCATTAACTAGGTGAAGCACTGTGACTGGCATATTCCAAGCACAGGAAACCGTCATTCATGTTACTGTCTTTGCTCACAAGGACCTTCACCTGGGTGGACTGTGGGCCACGAACAGCTCTGCTAGGGGGACATTGGGACATCATCCTGCACTCCATGGTGTGATAAGGCCAGAGCCAAGGAGCTGGGGACCCAGGGAGGAGGCTGCAGAAACGTGGCAGGTGCTCTTTGAGGTTGGAAGAGGCTGAAAGATGGCCAATGAGGAAAGGACCTTGGAGCAGACGGCCCTTATGCGTTTGTATGTTCCTTTTCCTGGGTTTTGGCCCTCCTTCGTATTTAGGAAGAGATCTTTGAAAATGGCAGCTGAGATCAGACATGCTCAGAAATCCTCTCCTTTCCCCGTGTACGTGGTGGGAGAGCATATTCAACGAAGGAACTCCAAGGGGGAAAAAGAAACGCAGGAGAGAGCTGCCAGATGGCTTTCTCCACCGTGTCCACCTTGAACATGACGTTCCCCCCACCCCACCCGCAGCTGACATTTGGGAAGGTCTATGTTTTATTTTGATAAAAGGGACAGTTCCTTCACAGTCCTAAACTGGATGGAAAACCCTCACACCCACACATAAATATATGCACACCCGAGTGAGAACAAACACAGTTGCCCAGGCAAACGTTCATGTGTACAGGTAAACATAAGCACTTAATGACAGGCACACCTGTGCTTAACTGCGACTTGAATGCAACCCAAAAATTCCACGTTGGCACCTATTCACGTGCCCTAAAAAATTTAAAAGCCTCCAATTTGTGGGATTCATTCCCAGTAAGGACATACCATCCAGTTAAAAGCAATGATGAGTTTTCAATATTTGGTTGGCATTTTTTTCTTTCTTTTTCTTTTTCCTTTTTATATTATTATTATTATTATTATTATTATTAGCCAATGCCAGTTGAAGCAGCTACATGAAATCACTGAGAGGTGAGCCCTTTCCAATTCAGGTTAATCTGGATATTTAGGGGGAATTATTTTGCCATGCTATATTAAGACTAGAGCCATCATGAGAAACAACAGATGTTTTTATTGTTTAACTCAAACAATGAGCTTATATATTTTGGATGCTTTTCTACAAAAAAGGCATATAATCATTTTAACAAAGCCTTCCCCTGTACTCTAAAATTCTTTGACAATTTCAATGTAAATATGATTTTCATAAGAGGAATCAATACTGGAGCAGGTCAATCTTAAAAACTTAACATCTGGGGTTATGTAGCTAATTTGAGATTGACCTTTTTGGTACTTACTCATTGATTGAAGGATAAAAAAAAAAAAGATTCCCCTGCCCTTTCCTGTTCATAATTGATTTTAATGTTATAGAAAGAGATCTGGATTATTAATCAGAAATCCTAGGCTCTCATGTCATGTCTGTCGTGATGGCCAGCTGTGTGACCTTGGTGCAGTTGCTTTGCCGTTCTGGAGCTCGGTTTCTTCACCTAAAGTGAGAGAGTTGGGCTAGAATGAATACCAAGTTCCTTTTCTGGTGCAAAAGATGAGATAAACATAAATATACACAGCCCCAAGGCAACCCCATCTAGGTAAGGATGGGTGTGTGTGTGTGCATGTGTGTGTATAACTACAAATGTGTGCATATTATCTAATGCAGACAATGAAACACAATCACAAATTTTCATGCACGCTCAGAAATAAATATGCACAGCCAGGCACAGTGACACATGCCTGTAACCCCAGTGGATCGGAAGACGGAGGCAGGAGGATCACAAGTTTGAGACCAGAGGCAGTCTGTGTAACTTAGCAAGACCCTGTCTCAAAAAGTAAAAAAAATGGGCTGAGAGTGCAGCTCAGTGGTCCAGCACTTGCAGAGCATGGCAAGTACAAGGCCCTAGGTTCAACCCCTAGTACTGCAAAAAAAAAAAAGAAAAAAGAAAAGAAAGAAAGAAAGAAATTATGCACATAGGAACACACACAAAATAAACACTCTTTGCTTCAAATGCATGTCCATACTCTAAAATACTTCCCCCTTCTTGAGACAAGATGAATCGCTACACTCACTTCATAGACTCTGATGTCTATATAAATGGGGGTGTGTCATTAAATGACCTAGGTGTTCCTTAAACCAAAATCCCATGGTTTAGCTCAGCAGAAGTCCCGGTACATTTTGCTGTGTACCCTCTCAGTCTCTGGGATTGTAAACATCATGGTACCGGCCTCACTGGAGCAAAGGTGTGCGTGTGTGTGTGTGTGTGTGTGTGTGTGTATAACTACAAATGTGTGCATGTTATCTAATGCAGGCAATGAAACACAATCACAAATTTTCATGCATGCTCAGGGGCCCCAAGGTTCCTCCCCTTGCATGGGGTCTCTAAGTCTCCTCGGCCTTGTTCAGGCCACGGTCTCATTAGTGACCCCAGCAAGGTTGGTCCCGGGCCGTGGAAGCCCCAGCGAAGCAGGAGTCCTTCCATCCTTGGGGCCCCTCCCCCGCTGTTCTCCCTCAGCTGACGGCTCTGAGATGGGCTGAGGAGTCACCCCAAGGAGCCTCTATGACGTCCCAGTTCTATGGGGGTGAAGCTCATGGGCACATTTCTTTCTAGAGGTGGCTCTGGGAGGGGTGTGGAAGGTATTCAAACTAAGACAGAGAGGAAGAAAGGCAAAAGGAAAATCCAGTGCCCACAAGCTCAGGGGGCTTCCCAAGGTGCCCTGCCGTCCTCTAACCCACAAGACAGTCGTAAATGTCTTCGCCTGATTTTAAGGGCCTTCTACACTGAACTCCCCTGTGCTTTCTCATTCCCCCTTTCTCCAGTCCTCAGGGCCTCTTCTCCACCTGTTCACACCCTTTGCTTCAGCCAGGCCAGCCCACGCACCCCAGCATCTCTGCCAGCCCTCATCTGGGCTCTGGCTGCTCCCGATGTCCCATGGCCCGCGACACCCATCTCTCTGTCTTGAATTGTGTCTGCTCATGCACATGTCTGCTTCTCTCCTCTTGCAGAGCCTGGGCTCCTAACCCTTCCAGCTGTACCTGCAGGTCCTCACCTGGTACCTCCTGGCCCTAGGAGAGAGCTCTGTAAATATTGACTTAGTGACTCTCGCCCCGGGTGGCAAGCACCTGATTACAGCCTCACGTGCTGTGCCCTCCAGAGCTATGTCCTTCCACAGGAGTCAAGAGCTTAAGCTCTGAAGTCCCCATACAGGAGCTTCTGGTCTCCCTGAGTGAGTTCTTGGCAGGACACTGGAGCTTGCAGACCCACTGACCCCCAAAGCCAAAGAAGTCTTGGCAAAAGCCTGCTTAGCACACATCCCCATCATCTTCATCATCACCACCATCACGCGGTACTTTGGAGTTCCAAATGGTCCCTATTTCCTGTCATTTCTGATCTTCACCAACTAGGAACACAGAGAGCCAGAAGTATTTTGCTCATTATACAAAACGGAGCAACTGGTGCTCAGAGGGCTTTCGGACGTGCCCAGGGACAGGTTCACCATGGAGGTGATGCAGCTCCAGCCCATGGTCCTTCAGGCCCAGGAGGGTGTTTGTGGGGAGATGGGGTCCCACGGGCCCGCCAGGGCTGAGACCAAACAGAGACACACAACCACTCTGGGACCCCTTCAGGGAGGTGAGTCAGCTTTATTTGCGTGGGACAGTCTTTTAAGCCGTTGCCTGTGTGGAGCATTAGATCATACCATTAGCCAATGAGAAGGAATATCCTTACAAGAACTTGGCGGGGGCCACACCCAGGAGACAACCGGGGAGGGAGCGCCATCTTGGCTTCTAACCTCCAGGCCAAGGGAGTTGTCTTCAAGCCCCAAAAGGCCGTTTCCGACCAAGGTGAGCCAGATCTCCCAGCCTGTCCCTTAATGGGACTTGAGGTGTGCTAGATAGGCTCCAACCCCGGGTCCCTCAGGATCAGGGCCCCTCAAATCCTGCCCCATAGATGTTCACGCGGTTAGATGTTATCAGAACATGTGTAGAATGGCCTAGTTTAACTGCAATCATGGCCGCTGCTTCTCTTGTCTTGGCTGACATCCCATGGGACTTGGTGGTCCCTGGGGGATCTGACTTGGGCTCAGGGGTGGTAGAATGTAATTCTGAAGTTCACAGCCAGGACACGCATCCATGCCACGGAAGGAACAGCTTTCAGGAATACTCCCCACCCCCTGGGACAGCTCACCTTGCTTTGTGACATGGAGTTTCAGGCCAGAAGTGATAACACAGGACGCCTGTGTCCTGGGCGACCGGCACCAGGGTATGTGTGAGAGGGGAAGAAGTGAGCTGTGATATGGGAAGCCAGAAGCTAGTCCATGTAAAACTGTGAGCAGAACTAACATTAAAACTAAGAAGCAGGGCCAGGCGCGGTGGTGCACACCTGTAATCCCAGTGGCTCAGGGGGTGGAGACAGGAGGATCGCAAGTTTGAGACCAGAGGAAGTCTGTATAACTTAGGGAGACCCTGTCTCAAAAAGCGGAAAAAAAAAAAAAAAAGGGCCGGGGGTGCAGCTCAGTGGTCCAGCACTTACAGAGCGTGCAAGCGCGAGGCCCTGGGTTCAACCCCCGGTACCGCAAAAAAAGAAAAACAAACAACACACACACACACACACACACACACACACACAAAAAAAAAAAAAAAAAAAAAAAAAAAAAAAAAAAAAAAAAAAAAAAAAAAAAAAAAAAAAAAAAAAAACCACCAAAAACAAACTAACAAGCACATTGTAGAGGAAGTTAATTGATACAGATGGTATCCCTCTAGACTTTCTGATGTTTGTGGTATTTGTTAGGTTCTTGATGATTTGTAACTTGTAATTTTTATGGTTCTAAACGATCACATTTGTACCTAGTTTTGTATCCGTAACTTTGTCCTGTTTTCCTGGGAATTTCCTTGGGTCACATGGTGGGGTGGAGGGGGGCCAGGGTGAGGTTCTCTAGCTTCTGGCCAGGCCTATTCCCTTGCCTCAGATGTCTGCAGTCTGTAGGTAAGTTACGTGTTTGCACAGTGCTATGCACAGAACAAACTTAAAAGCTCCACAGCCCTCCTGAAGACGTTTTCCTCCACATTGAAAAAGAATTCAAGGCTCGGCCCATGGTACTGACCTTGACTTAGACAGCGAAGTCCTCTTCCCAGAAAATCTGCCCATTCCCCGCCCTCCCCAGGCTTGACCTGTCCATCCACACACTGGAGGGCCTCAGGACGGACGGCAGCTTACTGCCACCTGGACCCCCTCGGTAGTCTCTCTGCGAGACAGCCTCCTTCCTGTCACCAGGCGGGGTGCTGGCATGGAGGATTGCCACGTTCCTCAAAGCCAAGAGAGCTGGAAGACATAGCAAGCCCCTGCAGCCACTCAGAGCAGGAAAATCAAACGCGTGCTACCCAGAATCCCACCTGCCGAGGTCAAAGTTACAGAGCCAGGGTGCCTCAGGGGCGAGGAGGCTGTCGCTTGGGACAGACAGTGAAGGCAAAAAATAATACCTTGTCTGGAGAACGCGGTGAGTGACAGTCTCTCAGGGCTCTCCTTACCCAGTCCCATCTCGCCCTGGGCTCTGTCTGCACCTCCAGGTGGCTGCCACCTCAGCCTCTGACTACACTTCATCAGTGCTAAGGGGCTCCCTCCCCAACCAGAACTTTATCCCAATTTAATTGCCCATCACCATGGACACATTCTGCTCTTTAGGGAACCCAGATCTGCCTCAGCCTTCTGGAGTTCACCGGAAGTCCCCAGTCTCGGCCAGATGACTTTCGCATAGTTAAGAACAGCCACCAGGGCCCCGCACATTCCTTTTGCTAGGCCAAATCTCCTATTTCTCTTGTTGCTGTTAGGTGCCACTGGATCTGACTCATAGTGGCCCTATGTGCAACAGGATGAAACACTATCCAACATTGTACCGTGCACATGATCTTTTTATGTTGGAGCCCAATGTTGCAGCCACCATGTTTCTTCTCATTTTTGAGTCATGCCACATCACCAAAAGAAGGTCCCAGAGGCTTTACTCCATTCCCATCAAGGTCAACTCTACTTTGAGGGGGCAACTCTTCCTCAATTTCTCGAGTGCCTTCCAGCGTGGGGAGCTCATTTTCAAGTACTATATTTGGTAGTGCTTCTCTACTATTCATAGGGTTTTCAGTGGCTAATTGTACCAGGTGTGGGCTGCCAGGTCCTTCTTCCTAGTCTGACTTAGTCTGGAAGCTCAGCTGAAACCTGTCCACCATGAGTGGCCCTGTTGGTATCTGAAATACCAGTGGTATAGCTTTCAGCATCACAGCAACACGCAAACCTCCACAGCACCACAAGCTGATAGACACATTTCTCTTAGCTTCCCTTTTTCTGGCCTAGTTTCCAGACCTTTTGCTATGCTGGTTTCCCGTTTTGCTTATGCTCAGCTTTAACAACATCTCTCTTAAAACAGAAGAGACCAACAATGAGGGTCATACCCCAGGAGCCCAAGAACAGGAACTGCCACCCGTGACCCACCTGCTCTTCCTGCTTCTAGAGAGGTGGTTGGCTTTGGGCTGACATGGCAATGAACCCACGTCCCTTTCCCATAAACTGCCACTGAACAGCTCTCCACAGCCACACAACCCTAATGAGTTATTTGGGAAGGGACATGAGTCGGTGTATCCTTTGCTGAATGTTGGGAGCTAAGGTGCTGCCCAGGTCAGGCGGCACACACTGGAGAGACTATGGACGATGCCTGAAGTGCTAGGTCAGCCCCACAGAGAAGGAGAGCTCAGCAGAGAATGCAGGGGGAAAGCAAGAGAATCCAAGCTCAGGCTGGAATGACGTTGAAGGCCACGTCTTAAGCAAACTTGATCTCCTCTTTAACAAACCTGGCTGAGAAAGTGCAAAGATCAAACACGACATTTCCCAAGTGCTTCGTGAGAAAGGAATAGGTGATGGGCAGAAATGATTCATGGTCAAACTGGTTTGGAAAACCTTGGAATAACCAAAGGTGAACAGATGTCTTTTACCTCGGGACTCCCCAGAGCCTGTCACAGGCTGGCGGGCCTGCTGAATCTCCATGTGGTGGGCTCAGCACAGGGAGCCGTGATCCACTTCTAACTTTTCCTGGTTTAAAAATTTCTGTCCTTTGCTGTAGCTGGCTCACCCATGACCCAAAGGAAGCACACTCTCTGGTTTTATTCATTCTTTTTGCAAGTTCGAACTCAGCTCAGAGGCAACGGGCTGGCAGATTCCTGCCCTCAGGGACCTGCCCAACAGCAAGGGTTGAGGGGAGGTATTCAGGGAACAACACTGGAAGCCCAAAGCTCGATTGCAGTCTAAAGGTGAGTGCAGGAGGGACCTGGAGGGCATCTCCTAAAAGCACCTTGTTCCACAGGAGGGACAAACGGAGGCCAGCGGCTGAAGGACATTGCAGATCAAATCAACAAGGCTGTAAGGAGTGTAAGCAAGGTTCCTGACTGCTGGGCCTGGGCTCTGTCTATGGTGCTGCTTCTGTTCCTGGGGGAGGGGGTGCTGCCCTCAGTCTCTCGCCCACCTCTTGTGTCTGCTTTTATTATGCCTCAGTCTTCAGCACCTAGGACAGTGCCAGCTCCCCGCTGGGCTTTTGGTGAGTTTGTTGAATGAAGCTAAGATGGCAGGGTTGGTTAGATGAGGTTTAAAGTCCCACTGAGGGTTGAGGTCTGTTGAAATGGTGAAAGAACTGCTTACTCTCAGACAAAGGAGTGGTCAGCAAAAAACAGCATAGGACGTGAGCTGGGCTTGAGGGACAGGAAAGCCCGAGGGCGGCAAAGTGGTGAAGAGGACACAGCCAGCGCTGGGAAATAAGGCCTCCTCAGGGGGTTTCAGGACAGGCTGGCTCAGTGGTGCATGTCCACTCTCAGGAGTTAGACTCACCCCAGGACACGTGTCAGTTTAGGACGGCGTCTTCCAAGACTCTTCAGTTAGGACCCTGGGGCAGAACTGAATCAGCCGATTATTCAAATCCTCCACAGTTCTTTCTCCTTTTGGCAAATTTTAGCCAGAGCCACAGACTTCTAATAATCACGATGATTATAATTGAGCCCTTGCTGTGGGCTCAACACCGTGCTTAGTCCTTTAGATCATCATCTCAGTTAATCCCTCAAAACAGCCCTAGGAGACCAGTGTAACTACTATCATTCCCGTTTTATAGATAATACAACTAAGGTTCAGAGAGACGCATTAACATTTCCAACTCACACAACAAGGGAGGGTCAGAGGTCCATGCTTTGGGCATAGCAGTCTGACTTCACAGTCATCCTTTTTTTTGCATGGTCTTTGGTGGTTGTGGCAGTGTATTGGACTTAACATGGAAAATCTCAAGCATATACAAAGTTAGGGAAAATAGTAAAATGGCTCCCTGGGCACCCATTTCCCAGCTGCAACAACAGCTGGGATGATGGATCTGGTTTCGATTAGCTCCTGCCCATCACCATGGATTATTTTTTAAAAGCAAATCCCCCGCATTAGGTAATGTTATCCATAGCTCTGTTAGTGTGTCTCCAAAAGAAAAGGCCAGATCCTCACTCTCAACAACAATACCTCCTGCCCTCTTGACTGAAACGCCAGGGACACCCCTGTCCAGACCCGCACTACTGGATTTCAGGCTTGCCACTACCCTAAACAGCTGCGCCTGTGGGCACAAATACAGTTGGCTTGTGAGGCAGCCTGTCCCCGAGCCCTCATCCTCCCAGCCTCCTCAGGGTGGCTGGTGACAGCCTCAGCCTCAGCCATCAGCGTGGCTCCTCTGACATGGGAACAAATGGATGTGGTGGTCTTCTGCCTTGTGAGGTTGTTGCCATGAGAACAAGTCTTTCTAGAACAGCCTGGTCCTGGCCCCCCATCCTAGCTGTGGTTCTCATCCCAGATCCTGCTTCAGGATGATTTGGAGGGTCTCCTCTGCCTGGGGGGTACGGACTCCCCTCTCTTGCCCAGTCTAATAGTGAGACGTACAGATGAAATGGAGCCAAAGCACTTGCAGGTAGACGTTCACTTGTGCCTCTCATGAGCTGGAGGATCACGTCTCATTGCATTCGTAGAATGGGAATATAACACCTGTCTTACAAAGGGCCTGGGGGTGTCCAAGGAGATGGGCAAGTCTTATTTGCTGAGTAAATTTGGCTAGAAGATCTCGCAGTACCTACTGTAGCCAGCAGGTGTCGCCCAAAGACTGAGTACCAGAAACCTGTGGTCCAGGTCACTGCCACTCCAATTAGATTATCTTTCAGTATTAAATCCAGTTGAATGTGGGAGAAGAGGAAGTAAGTTCAGCCTATAGAGTTCCTCCTTAGAAGAGTTGTTCTGGGTCTGGCTGTACTCGGACCTTAAGTGGAGTTTTGCAGGCTCAGATGCACATTACATGAGGACCCTCCAGCAAGGCCGGCATCAACAGGCCCATTTTACAGATGAGCAAATTGAGGCTGCAGAAAGCAAGTGACTTGCTAAAGATCATGCAGCCACTAAAGGACAGAGACAAGATCCCAACTTGAGTCTTCTGACTCTGTATTCTGGGCACTGTGCTGAAACATATCCCCACATCCCAAACCTTCAGGAGGAGACCTAAGACTGTGGTTGTCTTTGTCCCTCTGGGAGAGTGGAAAGGCACATATACTCCTGAGAGCCCTGGCAAGAAATATACTGTCCTCAGAGAGCATCTCTGTGGGTCTCAGATTTCGCTGTTCAGCCAGGGGAGCCAGCTAGATCAATGGCCTCCAAACGCAGCTAAACAACCACCACCACCACCAGAGAGAGGCAGGGGGAGAGAGGGAGAGGGAGAGGGAGAGGGAGAGGGAGAGGGAGAGAGAGAGGGAGAGGGAGAGGGAGAGGGAGAGAGAGAGAGAGGTAGCTCCCAGATAGAAGACTCAGGGGCTGTACTTTACATGTCCCAGGTATTTGGATGGAAGCAGCCTCCCATGGGACTTGGATGGGCATTTGCACTAGAGGGTCGTCTGTGGGCTTCTTGTGTGTGGCATCGTAGACAATCTCCACTCTAGCTAACTGTTAAAACACCTACCCCAGAGCCTGGCATACGCTTACCATTCAAATAAATACTCATGAAAATTCACTGAATGAATGATTGAGAAACTTGTGATCCTCGAACCCTGGGAAGGCTGCATTAATACTGTTTAATCCCTCAGCAAAATACACCCCATCCAACAGGATTATAACCTTCATCCTACAGATGAGGAAACGGAGGTTCAGAAGTGCAAAGGGACTTGGCTGGTGCTGCCTGACTGCCAAGGTGGCCACACTTCATATGTCTGTCTCCCTGCCTTGTCCCTGCACTGTTCTTGCTCCCCTTCTCTATCCCTGGGAGGTCTGAGGGGAAGAGAAGACCAGGTCTAGAAAAGAGCAAGTCTTCCAGACCTGTTGGGCAATGCCCCTGACTCAGAAGTCTGTCTGGAGACCAGGATCGGACATGTCTTGCCTCATTTGGTGAAGGGGCTCTTTGTAGAGCTCCAGGATGGTGTGGGCAGGCCCCTCCCGGGTGACCCAGGAGGTCTGCTGTGACATCTGACGCCCCCAGAAAGGGTGATCTGGGAGGGGCAGAGACACCCCCCCCCCAACCTCTGTGCTCTGTCTGCTACTTGGGGTGGCTCTGCTCTCGGAGGACAATGTCCCACTGCCTGGCTCCTCCCGTGTATTTCTGTGGTCTGTGACGGGAGCCTGTGCTCAGGGAAGCTGGTTGAATGCCTCCCTCTAGTGGCCCAGAGCAGGATGGCAAGCTGTAGGCCGCCCTGCTACGTATGCCATGGCACAGCTTGGTACAGCCACCTTGGCCTGCCTATCACCCTAAATCATGCCTTGCAGGCGAGGGTGAGATCTGTTCCCCCTCCCAGCCTGTGTCCATGTCAGCCTCTAAAACCCACTGGAAAGGACAGATGGTGTCCCCCAGCCTAGGCCCCTCATTCTTTCCCTAGGGGGCCAAGGCCTGGGGAGGGACTCCCTACGGGTGGGTGGGCCTGGCTGATACCCAGGTCCAGAGGCGGGGCTACCCTGCTCAGACCTTCCCTGCTTCCCAGGTCGCTCTGCCCCTCCCCAGTTCCAACACAATGAGACACACACGCACGCACGCACGCACACGCACGCACACGCACGCACACACGCACACATGCACACGCACACACGCACGCACGCATGCACACGCGTATGCAGAAGGGAAGCTTATAATCAAGGAAGTGTATGCACTTATCCTCCCTGCTCCCAGCCTGGTCCCCATAGGCCACCCTCCCTAACCTCAGTAGAAATAAGGAGGCCTCAGCTGAGTCTACAGAGGGCCCCGGGGATGGGACACCACCCTCTGCCCAGGCCACGTCTGTGCTATGGCTCCAATGGGACTGTGGTGGGGCATATGTGCTCTAGTCTCTCCCCTGGACCTGAGGATGGCTTCGGGGCCTCTCTCTGCCTCTTTGCCTTCCCTGAATACCTATTCTGAGAATATAAGGGCAAGAGGCTGCGATGCCTGGCAGGGTCCGAGAAAGCTAGTGACATCGAGTATGGCACTAAAAAGAATCTTGGAGGTAATGGCCACCAAACACTGATTCCCCACGTATCTGTCAGTTTGCCATACTATGGGGCCTGTGTGTTGCTGTGATGCTGAAAGCTATGCCACCAGTATTATAGATACCCTCAGGGTCACCTGTGGTGGACAGGTTTCAGCTGAGCTTCCAGACTAAGACAGACTATGGATCGGTATGTGGCATTCCACTCCCAAAACAATTAGCCATTGAAAATCCTATGAATAGTAGAGAAACAATAGAGTCATTTGCTGATGTGGCACAAGTCAGAATGAAGTGAAACAACTGTAAACATCCATTAATAATTGGAATGTAGAATGTATGTAGTATGAATCCAGGAAAATTAGAAATGGTCCAAAGGGAAATGGAGCCCATAAACATTGACATTCTAGGTATCAGTGAGCTAAAATGGACTGGCATGGGCCATTTTGAATCAGATAATCATATGGTCTACTATGCCAGGAATGACAAAAGAGAAATGAGGCTGCCTTCATCATCAAAAAAGACATCTCAAGATCTGTCCTAAAGCACAATACTATCAGTGATAGAATAAGATCTATACGCCTACAAGGAAGGCCAGTTAACATGACATGCACTCAAATTTACACACCCACCACAAAGGCTACAAATGAAGATAGGGAAGATTTTTACCAACTTCTGCAATCTGAAATAGATCGAATATGCAATCCGGATACACTGATAATTACTGGTGTCTGGAATGCAAAAGTTGGAAACAAAGAAGGTGGCTCAGTAGTTGGAAAATATGACCTTGGTGACTGAAATGATGCTAAAGGTCACATGATAGAATTTTGTCAGGCCAATGACCTTTTCATTGCAAATACACTTTTCACCAATATAAATGGTGACTATACACATGGAATTCACTGGATGAAACATACAGGAACAAAAATGACTACATTTGTGGAAAGAGACCATGGAAAAGCTCAGTATCAAATGTCAGAATAAGACCAGGTGCTGATTGTGGATCAGACCCATCAACTGCTCATATGCATATGCAAACTGAAACTGAAGAAAATGACAAATGAACCAGAACCAAGGTATGACCTTGAGTATATCCCACCTGAGTTCAGAGACCAACTCAAGAGCAGATTTGATGCATAGACACTAATGATAGAAAACCAGACAAATTATGGCAAGACATCATTCATGAGGAAAGCAAAAGGTTACTTAAAAAGACAGGATAAAAAAGAAAAGATCAAGTTACATGTCAAAAGAGACTCTGAAACTTGCCCTTGAACATTGAGCAGCTAAATTAAAAGGAAGACATGATGGAGTTAAGAAACAGAAGGTTTCAAAGGGCAGCACCAGAAGACAAAATCATATTGTAATGATATGTGCAAAGAGCTGGAGATAGAAAACCAGAAGGAAAGAACATACTCTGTTTTTCTCAAGGTTAAGGAATTGAAGAAAAAATTTAAGCCTCAAGTGGCAATAGTGAAGGATTCTACAGGGAAAATATTAAACGATGCAGGAAACATCAAAAGAAGATGGAAGCAATCCACAGAGTCATTATACCAAAAAGAATTGGTGGATGATCAACCATTTCAAGAGGTTGCATATCATCAGGAACCAATAGTACTAAACAATGAAGTGGAAGCTGCCTTGAAGGAATTGGCAAACACAAGCGTCCAGGAATTGATGGAATACCAACTGAGATGTTTCAACAGACAGATGCAGCCCTGGAGGCACCCACTTGTTTATGACAAGAAATTTGGCAAACAGTTACCTGGCCAACTGACTGGAAGAGATCCATATTTGTGCCTATTCCCAAGAAAGGGGATCCAATCAAATGTGGAAATTATCAAACAATATCATTAATATCATATGCAAGCAAAATTTTGCTAAAGATCATTCAAAAGTGACTGCAGCAGTATACACACAGGGAACTATGGGAAAATCAAACTAGATTTAGAAGAGGGCAGGGAACCAGAGACATCACTGCTGATATCAGATGGATATTAGCCAAAAGCAGAGATACCAGAAAGATGTTTATCTATGTGTTATCAATTATGCAAAGTCATTTGACTGTGTGGATTTAAGAAGTTATGGATAACATTGTGAAGAATGGGAATACCAGAGCACTTAATTATACTCATGAGGAATCTATGCATGGACCAGGAGGCAGTCATTTGAACAGAACAAGGACACACTGCCTGGTTTAAAGTCAAGAAAGGTGTGTGTCAGGGCCGTATCCTTTCACCACACCTCTTCAATCTCTGTGCTGAGCAACTAATTTGAGAAGCTGGACTTTGTGAAGAAGGACATGGCATCACGATTGGGAGAAGGTTCATTAACAACATGTGTTATGCAGATGACACAACTCTGCTTGCTGAAAATGAAGAGGATTTGAAACATTTGCTGATGAAGATCAATGAACACAAGCCTTCAGTATGGATTGTGCCTCAACATCAACTAAACAAAAGTCCTTACAACTGAGTTAGTATGCAACTTCATGATCATGGAGAAAAAAATTGAGGTTGTCCAAGATTTTGCTTTACTTGGTCCTATAATCAACACCTATGGAAGTAGCAGTCAAGAAATCAAAAGACGTATTGCATTGGGAAAAGCTGTTGCAAAAGACCTCTTTAAAGTGCTGAAAAGTAAAGCTGTCACATTGAAGATGAAGATGTGCCTGATTCATGCCATGGTATCTTCAGTCACCATATGGTTGTGAAAGCTGGACATTGAGTAAGGGAGATGGGAGAAGAATTGATGGTTTTGAATTATGGAGCCGGAGATGAACATTGAATATACCATGGACTGCCAAAAACCCCAACAGATCTGTCTTAGAAGAAGTGCCACCAGAATGCTCCTTGGAAGCAAGGATGCCTAGACTGCATCCCATGTATTTTGACCATGTTGTCAGGAGGGACCAATCCCTGCAGAAGGACACCATGTTTGGGAGAGTGGCAGGTCAATGGAAAAAGGAAGACCCTCAAGCAGATGGGTTGATACAGTGTCTGCAACAATGGGCTTAAACATAAAAAATTAGTGTGCCTGGCACAGTGTTGGGGAGTCTTTGTTTTGTTGTACATAGGGTTGCTATGAGTCAGACCCACCTTGATGGCACCTAACAACAACAACAACAACAAGGGCTGCTGGGAGAGTGGACCCTCTACAAGTCAGAGACTCTTTTTCCATTCAGGGAAACTGAGGCTCAGCAGGAGCTTGCCCGTCATCACATAGTTCACAATTGGCTAGGCCACGATTCGATCTGCTGGTGTCCAAGCCTGTGATGCCAAGGACGAAATGGAAGCTGTCACCAGACGGACATCAAAGGTCCCCCACCTGCAGTGATCAGGAACACGGGCAACTGTAACCCAGACCCAACACCCAACAACCTCTGCCCGGAGGAGAGTGGTGAGAGGCCACTCATGGCCCCTTCCTCATTCTTCTGAGCAGCCAGCTGTGAGCTTATTCTACAAACACTTACAGAGCCCACACTCTGTGTCCAGGATGGGGCTCATCCTAGGGATTGGTGGGTGAAACATCAGATGTGATCGCTGCCTTCAGGTACCTAGCAGGTGTGGGGCTCAACCATGAAGAGACAAGCTCAGATGCAGTGCAGAGACAAGCGGGTTCCCCTGGCAGGTTCCCAAGGGGCTGTGGGGCTTGTTAGGAAGGGTCCTGGAATAGCTGTGGCCGAGCCTGGCCTCCCACCCCTGCAGGTGCCTGCGGCCTCAGGCCACTCCTGAATGGTTTTATTAACTTTGTAGAAAGCGTTTGGTCCGAAGGCATGAAACCTGAAATACTAGTCACTTCAGCACAGAGGACGCAGGGTGCCAGGCAGCTGCGCTGGGCACACGCTCACTCACTGATCCACAGGCCTTTCAGGGCACAAACCCTGTGAGAAAAGTCACCGAGCTCCTGGCTTGGCCCACCCAGCCCCTCCCCTCCGCTGTGCCAGGTGTCTCCGCGTCCCTGTTCTTCACTTGCCAGGACCTCTGCTTTCCTAGCGGACGGAAGCCAACATGCATCTGCGGGCACGCCACCCAGCCTTACTCTAAGAACGGCTCCCCTCGGGTCAGGGGCATTAGCCATAGCTCCTCACTTGCCCCTCCCCTGAAAAGCCACAGCCCCTTGACTTTTAAGCCAGAGCTTAGAATTTTTTGCTTCCTATTTTGTTTTCCAATGGGAGAAGGATGTGGCAATCCACTCCTGTGTCAATCCTGAAACAATCAGCCACTGAAAACCCTATGAGAGTCGCTCTGAGTCAGACTCAATGGCACCTAACAACAAAAACAACATTTTGTTTTCCAAAAGCCAAGTTCAGAGACAGACAAGGACCTTCCCAAGGTCACACAGCAGGCCTGCACGAAGCTGTCAGTAAAGTCAGTTTCCCCTTCCATAGCGTGGTCTGCACGGAGCTATGGCAGTTTTTCTGGGGCCACAAACTTCTGCCTCAGCTCAGAACTGCCCCCCTCCTACCTCCCTCCTGCCACGCTGGCCTGGGAAATCCCTCTTTGGAACACCAAAGAAGCCTCTGGGGAAGCCCCAGTGAGAAGTTCTTAAAAAGGGAACCAACTTTAGAGATCTATAGACAAACAGTAGCCAGGAGGTGGCCCCTGGGGACAGGGGATATGGGGGTGGCACTCCGAGGCTGCCCAGCAGACATTGGGAGACAAATCTGCAAGCCCAGGGCTTGGGGAGCAGCCACTGTGGAGTGTAACCGGCCCCACGCCTTCCAAGCATGAGGTCCACACACGCCCCAGGACACCCCTTGTCCAGACCCATCTCCAATGGCCATTTTCCTTGCCCCTCCAGCGTCTGGTTGAAGCCCTGGGCACTGAGGTACAAAGCTCAGAATGAGATTTCATCCCAAGCCTTCAACTGTTCTGTTGTAGTTGTTAGGTGCCGTGGAGTCGGTGTCTGACTCATAGCAACCCTATGTACAACAGGCCAAACACTATTGTCAGTGCTTCTCTGCTGTTCATAGGGTTTTCAGTGGCTGATTGATTTTTGGGAGGGGGTTGCTGGGTCCATCTCAAAAGCCTACAGCACCTGGTGTTCCCAGGCGGTCTCCCATCCAAGTACTAACCAGACCTGACCCTGCTTAGCTTCTGAGATCTGACGGGATCAGATGCCACAGGGCTACAACTGCAGGCTTCAACCATTCTACTGCAGACCATTTAAAGTGGCCCCAATCTGGAACGCTCCTGCTGCGGCCTTGGAGCAGACACCAAGTCTGAGCCGTGGGTTTCTTCCAAGTTTGGGACACCTGGGAACCCTCAGCTGTCCCAGTGCACCCTAGTCCTCCTGACGCCCCTGACTGGGGCTGCCAATGCCCTGGCTCCAAAGCCCAGCTGTGTCTATCTACCCAGCTGTGACAGATTTGCCTCTGCTGCTCCAGGCCAGGTAGGCGCCTGTCAGGCAGCTGAGGAAGAACAGGTACATGGTGAGGGGCAAGTCACCCCCACCCAGAGGCTCCACTGGCCTGAGGCTGAGAGCTCAGCTGCCTGGGGCTACGGATCACCCAGGAGAGGCAGCTCCCCAGCGACTGCCTGGGAACTAGGACAAGGAGGAGGGACCCACCTCTGGTGAGGGAGCACCTCTTTTTGCTAGAGGCAGGACCAGCAGAGCTACTTGAGGTGATTCTTTAGGGTACCCCTTCCTCCTCCACCAGGAAGACTTCAGGACCCAAAGCCAGGTGTGGGGGCTCATGCCTGTAATCCCAGTAACTCAGGAGGCAGAGGCAGGAGGATCACAAGTTCAATGCCAGAGGCAGCCTGCATAAGTTAGTGAGACCCTGTCTCAAGATAAAAAATAAAAAAGGGGCTAGAGGTACAGTCCAGTGGTAGAGCACTTGCAGAGTATGTGTAAGGCCTTGGGTTCAACCCCTAAGTACAAGAGGAAAGAAGAAAGAAAGAAAGAAAGAAAGAAAGAAAGAAAGAGAAAGGAAAGAAAAGAGAGAGAGAAAGGAAGGAAAGAAGAAGAAAGGAAAAGAAAAGAAAAATAAGAAAAGAAAGGAAAGAAAAAAAAGGAAAGAAAAGAAGAAAAAAGTTCAGGCGTGCTGGCACAGGTGTGGGGCCCTCCTCCAAGGTCCCAAAGCATCTAGGAAAACTGGAGGCTCATGCCAGCAGGCACAGCAGTCTGGACAGATGGCCCCAGTCCCAGCCTCTGCTGCCTCTGATAGGGAAACCGAGTCTAGGCAGGAGAGTGCTCTGCCCAGCCCCTATCCCAATGTAGCTCATTGCGCTCACCCAGGGCCCCCATCCTTGGGGGTTGCAGAGGCTGGGTGAGGCTGGGCAGTGGGTTCCTGGGCGGGGGGACTGGGTGATGGGCTCACATGCTGCGCCTTGTGCCCTGCTCTCCCTGCCCAAGGGTGCTGTGAGGAATGGCCAGGTACAGCAATCAGGTGAAGGCCCTGGGGTCCATTGTCCACGCCAGCACCTTCTGACCTCCGCGGCCTTGAGCAGTGCCCCTTTCTTACCTCTCTCTTGCGCACCGTGGTGGGCACTGCGGGCAGAGTGACCGCTCAGCTCCTCCCCAGGCCGTGAGCCTTCCACTCCCTCTCTGCCACTCCCCTGCCCTCGCCCCACCTGGCCCTGCCCACCCACCAGGCTGTGACTTTCGGCTCTGGCTCTGCATTAAGGTCACCTGAGGAGGTCTGAAAACCACAATGCCCATGGATCCTGCCAGAATCTACAGTTGGGGTTGAGGGAACCTCTCTCCTGCCGCCCACCTCTTCCTTTCCCACAGGGCAAACATCCCTGACCAAAATTTCTGTCTCTTTCAGGGTCCTGATCAGGACATTGACTCAAACTGTGGGGTTTGAGGCTTCAGAGAAAATGCAGATCACATGTGGTCTCTGCCACCTAAAGGGGCTCAGGACCCTGTAGTCAAGAATGATCCCAGAGCGAGGCAAGAGCAGTACGGAGGGCGGGTGGCGGAGGGAGTGCAGACTTGAGAGCGGAATGAGAAGAGCTCGGGGCTCTCCTAGGAAACAGGTGCCAGCTAGATCTGGTGTTCTCTGGCAAAGGCCTTGGAAAGGGCCCACTTGAAAACACGCAATTGAAATGGATTCAGAGTAAGTCATGGGCTCCCTCTGGTGGCGATAAGCAGAATTGCACCCTCAGACCGGCTGTGGCCAATTTGTTTGGTAACAGTTGCTCCTTCAATCACTTTCCAGACTTGGTTGCTGTTTGTGACTCTATATAGATTTGAATTGTGGAAATTCCCAAGGTGAAGTAAGAGTTCAGTAACTCCCAGGCAATGTGACCTTCTCGGAGAGTGAAGGGAAATGTTCACAAGAGTCCCTGCCAGGGAGGAAGTCGCAGACCTCAAATGTCCCCTGGAGCAGTGGTCCTCAGCCTGGGTTCCGTAGGGCCACCCAGGAGTTGCTGGGCCTCAGGCTGCATGGGCCAGCTCAAGGTCCATATGCAGCAGGCCTGGAGGAGATCCTGGATATCCGGTGGCTTAATGACAGGGAGGGAGGGGAGGTGACTTTCAAGAGCAGCTGGACTTCCCTCTCCATGATGTGGGCTCCATAGGCAGGTGAATAGAACATTCTAGAAACATGACTGCTCTCCACTGCTCTTACTTCCTCCCCAAGTGGACCACAGGGCTGGAATACCCTCCCCATTTGCCTCGCACCTGTACCTGGAAGCTTTGGGGGCCCACCCCCTCCTGAAAGACCCTGGCCAGACCTGCTCCACTCCTACTCATTTCTCCCATCTGCCCATGGGCGCTCATGCGCACGCCCATCCATGTGGAGAGGCTGAGTTCTACTGAAGGGCGCCATCGTCACCTCTTGTCATCAGTGTGGCACTGAGCTGGGTATCCAAGCTCTCCCCTGCGTGGCTTCTGGTCTCCCAGGCTTCTCTCTTGCCTTAGCTCTCCAAATGCACCATGGGGCATGAGGACCCCCAAACTGGGTGTCATGTGGTGGAAGGAGCCCTGACAGGCTGGCCCTGTCACCCCGGACACGTCACTGCCTCTCCAGGGGCCTCAGTTTCCCCTTCTATACATGCAGATGGTCTATTTTCTGTTAAAGGACTGTCCCCGCCTGAGGCTTCCATGACCCCATGAGGTCTGGGGGTCTCTGGGACCCAGAGCAGTGAACAAGGCCAGAGAGTTTAGTTCCTGAGGGGACAGCACCTTTGCCTCCACCCCCATCACCTTATTCCTTTCAAAGTCCAGCAGCTCCCGGCTCTCCCTGGTGCTCTCAGGTCTCGCCTCCCTCCTGGGATAATCAGATGCTCAGAGCCCCGGATTAGGAAACCAGACCATGTGGCGCCTTCCAGGCCCCCTTGGAGTCTTTGGAAGGAAGCAGAGAGGGGAAACAGGCCGGAGCAAGTGGTGCCACGGTCTCTGCCTCGCTGTCCACTCCTGGCCGTTGGCCCTGGGATAGACTGAGTCAGCACCCAAAAGGTGGGTGGGCAAGGTCCAGCTGGGGTCCCCGGCCCCAAGAGTGGAAAGGGGTGGCCTGATGGTGGGGTGGGGGAGAAACAACATAGCCCACAAACGTGACCACGAATAGCAAGAACTCAGGCAGCTAACGCAGCTCTGCAGCAAGCCCCACGTGGGCCTCCAGGGGCAGCACCCGTGCCCCAGGCCGAGGCCTTAGCCGGACCCAGCAGAGTCAACGACTTTCCAGGCTGACGCCTTGGTCCCCAGGGGCCAGCGAGGAGAATCCCACAGACAACAACGCTGACCTCGCTCTTATAGCCAGATCAGTGCTGGAGCAATTAATCGACCACAGATGAAAACAGGCTGTATTTGCACCCCAACTTGGAGAAGAGGGCGCCATTTACAGGAGGGAGGGGGAAGAAAGGGAGGGAGGGATCCTTGAAGGGAGCGGGAGCCAGGAGGAGGCCATGGCCTCCTGGGGGTCACCCGGAGGCTGGCACTTCCTTCAGCACTGGTGGGCACAGCAGGCTCTGGGAAGACAAAGGCAGGTGGGGTTTGGGCTGGGACGGTGGCCTGGGCTGGGCACTTTGCCTCCTTTGATCGTCTTACTTTCTCTGGCACTCCTCTGCAGCCTTCTTATGTTACACACGTCACGCCAGGTGTTGACCATCGTCAGCCCACCTGGATGGTCATGGGCGACCCCCAATTCCTCCCGCCTTGGTCTGTTGCTCCCAAGCCGCATCCTGCCTGCCCGCCCCCGCCCATCCTGGGACATACCTGTTGTCACAGCTCATCCTCCATGACCTGTCTGGGATGTGGAGGCACAAAAGGGGAAGTCAGCGGGAGGGGAAATCTGCGGGTCCCTGCGGGTGGGGACCCTCCTCCCATTCTCAGTGACAGATTCCTCGCCCACCCTCCTCATCTGTCCCAGACAGCACTCACCGGTGCTTCTTATTTCCCCCGCAGCGGAACCTTTTGCCTTGAAAAAAGAAAGATTCATTCTCATTGACCTCTCATTTTCTCAGGAGACCATGGGAGACTCAGTTCTTCCGGCCTCTCTTCCCCTCCTGCCAGCATCATGACAGTGCTGGGTGTGGAGGCCACGTTTGACTGTCTCTCTCTTCACAGAGGGCTGGACAAGTGTTGGCTCAAGTCAAGAGCCCAAGTCAGTTAGTCAATCAACAAACATTTGCTGCAGCAGACCTGTGGTGGACTGGGAGGCTGTTGAGAATAACACCTGAGATAGGACCTGTGGGACCCCCAGCATGGTCCTGGGCACACAGTGGCTCTTCAGAATGCACTTGGAGAGAGACAGCAGCAAGTCCAAAGCTAAGATTCTGGCTCAGACCCTCTGCCTCCTGTGCCCATGTGCTTACAGGACGGCCCTTGCGGAGCTGGCGCCAGGCAGATGGGGGAGACCGGCCACACCTGCTGACCAAAGCCTGCAGCTGGAGTGGCCGTGACCCTGAGTGTCAGAATTCCAGGACAAGAGGTGGGTGTTCTGCACAAAGTATCTGCTTTTTACTGATTGTGATTCTGGTATTTTTTTTTTCTTTCAGGTTACAGTAAAACAAACCAACATGCCTTTACTAAACACCTACTATATTCCTGCTAGGGGCTGGAAGGTCTATAAGGACACTTTTCTCCTCTGGAACCCTCCATGGCTACACTGGGCCCTTCCTAAAGCACCTCCCTGGCTGCCATCTTTGGACACCTGCCCTAAGCTTGTGAGTCAGGTAGGACCATCCCATTGATCAGATGAGCAAACTGAGGCCCAGGGACTTCCGGGCCTGTGGTAGGTCAGTGGTGGGGCCCAAGGGCCTGGCTCCCAACCCTGCTTGTTTTCCAGCAGTGGCAGGTCAGGCATACCTGGCTCTGCCTCTCACGGGCTGTGGCACCTCTCAGTGTGGGTCTGTCTCTCGCCACCTGTCACATGCTGACAGTGGTGGCATCTGCAGTGGAGTCATGGTTACCTGAGCTAAGGGGACGCTCACGCCTCAGGAAAGCCCGGGGTCCCATGGTGACAGCTCCCTGGATGGACCCTCCCACCTTCTCTGCAGGTTCCCACCACTGTTCCTCCCTCAATAGCAGCTCTGGGAGCCAGGGGAAGGGGCCATGGAGGAAGAAGGGCCCCGCAGGACGCCAAGGGCCATGAGTGGGCTGGGAGATTCATGCCTCACCCCACCCCAGGGGCGAGGCAAGGCCCCGTGCTGGCTGGCTTTGGGGAGGAAAATATGGCCCCACCAGCCTCCCCTGCCACCAGGTGGCCGCCCATCTTACCGAGGAGGATGAAGAGCCCCACGAGGAACGCCAGGCCCGCGAAGATCAGGCCCCCTCTGCGGATAGTCTCATAGTCTTGGCAAAGAGAGGGCACAGAGGAGGGTTGGGATGCCCCTGCTGTCAGCCCCTTCCCCAGCCCACCCTGCAGCACATGACTGGGGGCGGGGGCGGGCTGCAGGGGTCAGCAGGGGCTGGAGTTGGGCCTGGCTTACCATAGTGGAACGGGTCCTCGGCCACGTTGGAGCTGCCACCTGAGGAGAGAGCCACGGTGGGGGGAAGGTGTCACAGAGGGGCAGGTGGGGGGCAGTGGGAATTCCAGGCCTTCCAGGGCACAGAGGGGCGAGGGGAGGCCGCCTCACACAGTCCCTCAGGGGCCAAACACAGAGCATCTGAGGCAAGGGCCCTGCTGTCGGGGCCCCCAGCCCTGGGCGGGCACAGTCATCCCAGCTCTCCACCTCACAACGTGGTCTTAAGACGCCAAGAATTGCATCTCCCGGGAGACGGGCCAGCCACCCCTCTTCATATACTAGTCTACCTCGAGGCTCAGCGAACATCTGCATGACAGAGGAACCTGGCAAACCAAACTCAACCGGAGGAGGAAACCAAGGCCTAGCGGGAGACTTGTCCAAAGTCCCAGTGGAAGCTGGACACAGAACTGGGTCTTAGCTGGGCGCGGTAGCACACACCTGTAATCCCAGTGGTTCAGGAGGCAGAGGCAGGAAGATCGCAATTTCAAGACCAGAGGCAGTCTGCATAACTTAGCGAGACCCTCTCTCAAAAAGTTAAAAAAAAAAAATGAGCTGGGGGTACAGCTCAGTTGTCTAGCACTTGCAAAGCATGCAAGCACGAGGCCCTGGGTTCAACACCCCAGTACCGCAAAAAAAAAAAAAAAAAGAAAAGAAAAGAAAAGAAAAGAACTGGGTCTTGACTCCTTCCCAGACTCTGCTGTCTTATGTTGCCATCCACAGGGGGAAACAATGTATGTATGTATGTATGTATGTATGTATGTATGTATGTATTTTTGCAGTACTTGGGGGCTGAACCCAGGGCCTCGTACATATTTTGCAAGCGCTCTGCCACTGAAACGCACCCCCCAGCCCCTTTTCCATTTTTTATCTTGAGACACAGTCTTGCTAAGTTGTGCAGGCTACCTCTGGCCTTGAGCTTGTGATCCTCCTGCCTCAGCCTCCTTAGTCACTGGAATTAGAGGCATATGCCACCTCACTTGGCAGGAAGTAAATTTATTTAAGGTATATATATATATATATATATATATATATATATATATAGTTGTTGTTGTTGTTGTTAGATGCCCTCAAGTCGGTATCCGACTCATAGCGACCCTCATAGGGTTTTCAATGGCTGACTGTTTCAGGATTGCCTTGGGAGTGGGTTGCCAGGTCCATATATATATATATATATATACATATATATATATACATATATATATATACGTATATATATACATATATACGTATATATATATACCCACGTATATATATGTATATGTGTGTGTGTGTATGTGTGTGTGTGTGTGTGTGTATATATATATATATGGAGGGGGGGGATTGGGAGAGAGAGAGAGAGAGAGCAAGAGCACTTGCAGGAGCCAGGCTGAAGCAACAGAACATTAGCTCATATACCCTACCAGGCACTGAGGGTATTCCACTATAATCCAGGAAGGGGTGGAGGGAGGCACAGAGAGGGTATGTGAGCCACCCACAGTCACACAGCAGGTAAGGGGCAGAGCTGGGCTTTGAACGCAGGCATGAGGTCACTAAGACCGTGGGTGCTATCCTACCTTTCAGACGGCAGGCCGGAAGGAGACCTTTCCTGCCTGGGCCTGCCCCTGCCTCCTGTGCCTTCCCCCCACCCTGTACCTGTACGTGTGGCCCTCCAGTCCCTGAGTGCCCTTGCCCTTAAACAGCAAAGCTCTGGTCACTTCAGGGCTGACCCTCCTTGTTTCCCCACCTGAGCCCCTTCTTGGCACCTGAGAGGTAATGCTCGACCTGAAAAAATGAGCAGGTGGGCAGCTCACAGGGGGTGCTGAGCTGTGCCCCAGGGCAGGGGCAGCCTCAGGGCCTGGGGAGTGCAGTGTCCCCAGTGGCCAGGCCCTTGGCCGGGAGACAGCAGGCCAGGTGGGCCTGGTGTCCAGTGGCCCGAGGTTCCAGTTGCTCAGGAAGGACGGAGGCCAAGAGGAGACGAAAGGGACCCAGCCCCGACCCTGTGCAGAAGGCCTTCGAGGCCGACTCCCCGGGCTCAGTCCAAGTCCCATTCAAGGTCACAGTGGAGAGAGCGTCAGGACCACAGCCAGATCCAGGCTAGAGCCCCTCACCACCCCAGGAAGCCGCCTCCCTGAGACCTTGCAGACCCGTGATGAGCCCCTCCGGGGCCAGCACCTCCTCTTTTCTGCATCTGGCTCAGAACTCACCTCAGCCAGGAGCTGTCCCCATTGCCCTTGGGCCTGTGTCCCTCCCATCGCAGGGCGCCTTTGGGGAGGGCGTCCTGACTCAGGGGGCTCTGGCCAGCAGGGGAAGGCAGGGGCTGCTTCTCCCACAGGCCAACCCTGTCCTCCTCCCGCTCTGTATTCAGGGGGCCCAGCAAGAGGCACTGAGCTAGGGCAATTGTGTCCCCAAAGTCACCCTCATCCCTACCAGCCTCTACCTCTGTCCTATGCTCTGCCATTCAAGCTCCCTTTCTCTGGGGTGAGGGCAGGGTCCCTTTCAAAATGCCCATTTTGTTAGTGAGGAGGTTGCCTGGGAACTGGAAGGCAGAGTGGCAGGAGAGGAAGAGCGGGGTGCAGCTGGCTCCCCCACAGGCAGTCCAAGCAAAGCGAGCCCCAACTGTGCACAGGCTCAGACACTCACCATCGTCCGCCGACAACCCCGCCATTCCCCCAGCCGCCTGGGCTCTTCTCCACTACCCTCTTTGTGCTGCCTCTGCTCGGGGACAGTGTCTGCCGGGGGGTGGCCAGGGCCAAGGTGGGGGCATTAAACATTAACAGTGTCGGGTAATATTTATCCTGGTCACAAGAAAAGTGTGGTGTGCAGAGGGGTTCCTGGTGCGGGGAGGCAAGGGCAGGGAGGGGCTGGCTGCGTCTCCAACCCCACCCAAAGGAAATTTCCAGAAAGAAGGGCCAGGGATGGGTCAGCGCTGGAAATCTTCCACCAGCCAGAGAGGAGATGCCACAGCCAGGACAGTGGGTGGGGGAAGGGAAGTTGCAAAAAGAGCTCAAGTGTGGGCTGCACCCGGGAGCCCCTGGGCCGTGAGGGACCCACAAGGCCACCCCAGCAGCACGGCCACCCTGTGGATGCTGATGGCAGCTGATGTCCTCGCAAGGCACTCAAGGCTCCCTGAGGGGGCCCTGAGGAGAGGAGCTCAGTTGGCCTTCCCTCCCAATGAGTTCCTTCAGGAAGGGCCCAGGCCACCCTAGGGGCAACGCTTTGCTCTGCTGGCTCCAGAGCCCTTTCCTAACTGGCACCTCCCTGAGCTTTGTGTCAGTTCCCCATTTTACACAGACGGCATCTCAGGCACAGAGAGGTTAGGGAACTTGCCCAAGGTCACACAGTCACTGAGGGACAAGGGGGAGCCTGGCAGTCAGGCCTTCAGCTTCAGGGGTCAGGTGCTTGCCCCCTACTTCCTGCCTACCTCCCTGCCCCGCTGTGACCACTGTCCTCTGGTGCAGGTCCTCCAGGTAGCACCTGGTTTCTTCTTTGAGTCCTCATCAGCAGAACTGGTCTCTAGCAAAAGTTGATGGCCAGCCATAGCCAAAGGGCCAAGGCTAGCAGTCAGCACCCACCAGGGGCAGGTGAGTCCTTCTGAAGGGACCCGCTGTCTCTGTGAGTCCCGTTTGAGAAGCAGCAGGGATGGACACTTGAGTCCTCACGCCAGCTCTTCCACATGCTGGTTGTGTGGCCTCTGTCCACTTATGTCTCCGTGCCTCAGTCTCTGGACCTGTGCAATGGGCCCAGCACCTCCCACCCAGGGGTCATCGGACCGAGCGAGCTGATGTGGCAAAGAGCACAGCGCAGAGCCTGGTAAGGGAGTCATCGCTGGTGGTGTGGCCGCGCCGATGGAGAAATAACAGGCAGCAAGCTTCTGTTTCACCTTAGCTGTTGGGCACGGAAAAGCCAGCCAACTGTCCTCGGACAAAAACGAGTTTGAGTGGGTGAGCTGGAGCGAGAACGTCCTGGGCCCGCAGACAGGGAGCCATGACGTGCATTCAGCTGTCTTCGGCTGTCAGAGCCAACCGCATGTGCACATGAGAGCCAGCACATAGGAGGGGTGGACCACGTGCCGGGCTCTTTGCAGGCCCTGTCCCCATTTACTCCATATTAGCCCCATGTTACAGATAAACAAACTGAGGCTGATCATCTCTTCCCACAACCAGCCCTGGAGGGGGCTGTGCCATGGTTCCCACTGGGCAGACCAGAAACCTGGGGACAGGGGACTAAAGGACATGCCTGAAACACACAGGCAGTGGCAGAAACAGCTGGAAAGCCCAGGTCGTCAAGGCTGTGCCACTGAAGTTATTGCCTCTCTTAGCACAAGACAGTGGTGCCCACTCCCATCATATTACCTCAGTGGACTTTTTTTTACCTTTGTAAACCACTATGGGTTCTTTCTGGAAAAATAAGAGATGAAAAATAGGTGGGAAGTTAGATGCTTGATAGATAAATGATAGATTAGATAGGGAGAGAGAGGGATGGATGGATGGATGGAAGGATGGATGGATGGATGGATGAATGGATGGATGGATGGAAGGATGGATGGATGGATGGATGGATGAGTGGATGGATGGAAGGGTGGATGGATAGATAGAGCCATAGGGAAACCAATGCCGTTGGCAGCTGCACTTCTGAGCTCTGTTGCAAGGCACTGTTCCCAGCACTTTGCAGAAATTAACTCTTTAATCCTCACATGACTTTAGAGCGGGAGGAAGGTGTTACTGTTACCCCCATTTTAAGGAGGAAGAAGCTGGGACACAGGAAAGTGGTGTAACTTGCCAGAGGGAGCTAGCTAGGAAGTATAGAAAGCAAGACTTGAAGCCAGCAGTCTGGCTTCCAAGTTTTTGCAGCTAGACAGACAGACAGACCGACCGATGGAGAGGCTGTGGGACAAGCTCTTTTCCTAGCCTCTGGGGCCGGGGGTGCTCTGCCCACGCTGCAGCAGGCCCAGGATGCCACGCTGAGAGGCCCTCGCTGGGACATTCTGCCCTCCTGTTTCTACTTTTCATGCACTTCTGGGGGACAGAGGGGTGCCCTTGAAAGCAATTGGTGGCTCTTGGTGTCAGAGGCTGAGACGGCGGGAAGGGAGAGCGCTGAGGGACTCACCCAGGTACCACTTGTCCATGGTGGGAGCCGCCGGCTGTATCAGAGGGTGCAGTGAGACCTGGAGCGCTGTTGCCTGGGGCCTGGGTGGGCAGAACGGGTCTCCCTCCCTCCACGCCGAGGGAGGAGGGGCTGCACAGGACAGTTGGAACAAGGGACCCACGTGAGAGTGGGGGGGGGGATTCTCTGAGGAAGGAGAAGCAGTGGCAGCAAAGCAAGCCACAGCCCCACACTGTCCCTCTCCCTGGAGTTTAAGCAGCCTGGTGCGGGAGAAGATTGCCAGGAGGGCTGGCCTCAGCCGGAGCCGGCAGCACCCGGCTCCCTCCCTCTGGCCCTTGGGCTGGTGGCTGAGGGCACATTCAAGGGCACTTATGGGTCCCCCGAGCCTTTACTCAGTGGAAGCTTTGCCTTCGTCCTGTGGCCCCATCGGGCCTTCATCTGGGTGCGTCCGGCCTCCAGGCCCCGCTCTGCAGCTGGGCGTCCCCTGAGATGGGACTTGGCCTGGCGGGGATGTGGTTCAGTGGGACCTGGGGCTGGGGCACCAGCAGCTGCATAGCTCTGCCGATTGGGCAGAGAGATGGGGAGCAGCTAGGGCTGGAGCTGATTTGGGGGTTCCTCTGTGGCAGCCTGCTCTTCTAACAGGGCTCCTCACTGAGCCCCAGGGACTTGCCCGGCTGTGATGTCAGCCCCACCTGATGCCCCTCTATGGACCCAGCCAGAGCCGCCAGTCCCTAATGAAGCCTCTGGGGGCTGCCATTTGGTGCCAGAGGAAGGGGCAGGAAGGCACAGCTCTTCTGGCCCCAGGGCAGAGACGGAGCTGGGAGCCACTGGGTGGAGAACCTCTTGGCTCACACAGTCCTTGTGTCCTGGCCCTTGCGATCGACCCCAAGCGAGACCACCTCCAGAAGGCTCTGTGTGGCTGAGCCAGCCCGGCCTGCACCCTCTCCCCCAGGCTTCTGTGGCTGTCCAGGTCTGGCCAACGAGCAGCAGGGCCTGGGCAGTGCTGAGCCTGGTCACTCTGACAACTGGCCTCTCTGTCCCTTCCCTAGCAACACTTCTTAGTGGAGGGGAGCACTGAGGACACCCCAGGGGGCCGCCGGGGCTGGAAAACAACCTGAACCAGAGCCTAACCGCTGAGCAGGGTTCCCTGGGTGGGCCAAGTTCTGTCCTGGGGTCCTGAGCAGAGGCCCTGACTCCAGGCTCCTCCAGCCCTTCCTGGCCACTGTGAGGCCAAGGGGCAACCCCACCTGGTGGCCCTATCATATTTCCCGAGTGGAAAACTGCACATTCAGGTAGCCCAGGGCTGCTGAGTGGAAATCCCCCAAGCTGGGCCCCTGGAGAAGTTCACACATCTCGGGGCCAGAAAGGACCTCAAAAGTAGCCTGGAACCAAGGTTCTATCAGTGGCCTGGGAACATGGTGATCTCAGCTGGACCGCCATCACTCCTCTATACACCCAGCCCCTGTGCTGTGAAGGAGGTGTAGCCATCCTAACTAGAAACTAGAAACTAGGAGTTTAACCATCCTAACTAGAAACCCTGGGCTACAGACTGTGAGGGGCCCCTACGACCATCCCACCCACGCCTCTCTTACAAAGCCACTCACCCTTCTTCCTGAATCCTTCGGAACCCTGGGAGTATAAGCCAAAGACCTTTTTGTGTCTGTTCTTAACCTCACTCCAGTGACCTGTCTGAACTTGTGCCTAATTTCTCTGCCTGTCTCTCCATTCCAGCCATACCAGTCCCCTGGATGGTTCTTTAATCTTCCAGGGTTAGCGCCTGTCTCAGGACCTTTGCACAGGCTATTCCTCTTTCTGAGTACGAGGCCCCCAGAGTTGGCATTGCAGTCTAAAATTTTCTCACTACCCCCAGCAACACTTCAAACCCCTGCGTTGCATTCTTTTTTTTCCTCTACAGCCTCTATTACTTTTTTTTTTTTTTTTGGTGGGACTTGGGGGCTGAACTCAGGGCCTTGCACATACTTTGAAAATGCTCTACCACTGGGCTGCAGACCATTTCTTATTTTTTGTCTTGAGACAGGGTCTCACTAAGTTATACAGGCTGCCTCTGGTCTCCAACCCATGGTCCTCTTGCCTTCACCTCTGGAGTCACTAGGATTATAGGCATGAGCCACCGTGCCCTGCTTATAGCCCCCTTACTCTCTGATAAATTCTATATTTTCCTTATTTTCTTGTCTTCCTCTCAACTAGGATATAAGCTCCAGGAAAGCAAGGATCGTTGTGCTAGCCACTCCTGGACCCCTAGAGCCCAGGCCAGCACACAGTGGACCCTCAATTTTTTTAAACAAATGAACCAGGCCCAAAGAGGTAACAGCATTTTGCCAGTGGCATGGAAGACCCGAGCTTGCCACAGCACCTCTTTCCTGCATTTGGCAACTGGTCTGGTTTGCCCTCCCAGAGAGGCAGTGGGTGGCCAGCACCCTCTCCTGGCCAACAGCTCCCTAGGGGCTTTCCTGGGCTCTCGGTCTCTTCCTGTACCCTCTCCCTGCCCCACCCAGCCCCACCCGCTCCCCCACGGCTCTTCCCCAGCCCTGCAATCCTGACAGGTTAAGGGCTGTGAACCTCATCTCCCTCATGTCCAAATCCTTTGTCAGGCTCCTTCCACAGCCTCCCCTCGCCAACTGAGGCCACTCCTGGGTCCTAGCTGGCACTGGGGACAAGGAGCTCCTCTCAGAGACATCCTGCTCCCCTTCAGAGAGGCTCAGGGCCCTGTGACCCCTGGTCCCCCATTCCCCAGAAAGCAGCTTGGGGGAGTGTCTCTACATGCAGGGGCCCCTGAGGCCACACCACCCCAGCCTAAGTCCCTCTACATCCTAACTTGGCCTGCAGATGGCATGAGCTCAGAAAAGGACATCCATCCTGTGTCCTTCTTCCATCTGTATAATGGGGTGGTATTACCTACCTTGCAAGACTGCTGTAGGAAGAGGTGACACAGATAAAGCACTTGGCTGAAGATGGTCCTAAAAGGTAGCAGCAGTGTTCTCCCACCCTGTGAGACTAGGGTGCTGACTGCGCCCAGCCCAGGCCCCAGCCAGGTGGTCTCTGCAGAGCGGTGGCCCCAGCCCTCCAGCAGGGCTGTAGTTGCCAACCCTCCTTTCCTCCCCAGACAAACCCGAGCAGCACGGCCTTTTTCTACTGCCCACAGGCCCCGGTGCTCCTTCTTCTAGTCTTCCCTGGGGTGGCAGGGCCAGCCAGGGCGGAAATCTATCCCGCTGTCCCAGAAAGGCTACAGGCCAGCGGCGAGCCCCCAACTCTCCTTCCTCACCTGATTGCTCTGGGGTGGGCCACAGGGGCATCCAGTTGTTCCCTTCTGTTCCCTCCAAGACCCAGAGACCGAAGGGGTCTTTGGGAGGTGGAGAAAGGCAGGCCCACCCCTGGGTCCCTTCTGTCACTGTCATGCCGCAGGGACAGTGCCCTCAGCTGCTAAGCCTTAGCCTCCAGGCTCCTCCGAGCAGGTCCCCCTTGCCCCCTGACTTTTGAGTCCCAGAACAACAACGTGGGGTGGTCACCATTGAGTTGCCGGGGTAGGAAGGTGACAGGCTGGGCCATCCATTCAACCTTCATCCCCCTAGTGCTCAAGGGAAGCTCCGAAGCAGAGGCCTCAGCCCCAGCCACCCAGTGACAGGCTCTCCAGCCCTAGGCTTTGAGGGGCTGCATGTCTAAGGCCACAGCCCCGAACTCCAGGCCCCCAAATCAATTCTTCCTGGTGCTGGCTCACAGTTTGAAAGGGGCTTTGAAGAGGCAGAAGCCAGAGGCTCTAGACAGCCCTGACTCCTGGCTTAGGCCTGTCCTCAGAGGCATGGCGTGTGTGGCCACCAGGTAAGGAAGGTGGCGGCTCCTTCTAGGCCCTCTCTGTGCCACCCAGTGGTCCTGAACACAGAGCATGGCTCCTGTCTCCCACTGTGGCCACAGATGCCAGGTCACTGGGGTCTTATAGGCAGGGCTGGGAGGAGGTGGACCCTGGAGGGTCCACTCCTTTAGTGTTGGCTTCAAGATGGATGGCCCGAGCGGTGGGGCACAGAGGTCCTGGGAGCTGCCAAAGGGCAATGTACTCTAAGAGTCAAAGGGACCAGCCGGTGACGAGGGCAAACCCCTTTGACGCACCTCCCCCACAGCGAACACCCTGGAGAGAAATGCATTCTTGACTTTTCTTAGAACTCACACCTGGCCTTGACCTTGAACCAAGGCCACTTCTCTGCAGCCGCTGCCCTTCACTCCAGTACCGCACCCCACCCTCGTCTCTGAGCGGCAGCCTGGGGCCGGCCAAGAGCAAGCCCACCCCTCGTTGCTTCTCCCTCCACTGCCTGCTGGGTGCCAGGGATGGGGCTCAAGTGGCTTCCATGTGCCTTTGTGACCATCCCTTCCATTTGCTGCACAAATTGCCGTCTCTCTGACCTCTGGAAAGGCTCATTCGTGGTATCTGTCCATTGTTTGTATTTTCACTGAGCCTGGAACCCAGCTCTCCTTGTTGTTGTTGTTGTTAGGTGCTGTCAAGTCATGTCCAACTCATAGTGACCCTTATAAGGTTTTCAATGGCTGATTGTTTTGGGATTGCCTCAGGAGTGGGTTGCCACGTCCTCCCATTTTTGTGGTGCTGGGAATCGAACGCGGGACCTCAGAGATTGCAGAGCGGCGCTCTACCAACTGAGCTAAATCCCAACTCCCCAGCTCTCCTTAGCTGGCAACAATTCCACCCATTTCATGCTTCTTCAGAGTCCCAAAGATCTGCTTCCCCCCACCCCACCCCAGCCCAGCCCCCAGGCTTAATGACCGACCCCTGTTTCACAAAGGTGGGAAACTGCAGGTGGCACTTGGACAAGTCCGAACTTGAACCCATGTCTAACAATAGAAGGGGAACCCTGCCAAAAAAGGCAGTAAGGTCACGGATAGAGGTGTCAGGATTGACCAGAGAAAATGAAGAATTTTCAAGTGTGTTTGAGTCCCTCTGACCCAGGAAGACACTGGAGAGCCCCCTGTATGGCTGAGGACCCAGTGGCTTTGGTGGCTTCCCCAGGGTCACACTACCATCAGGAGGCCCAGCTTATCCTATGGACAAAGGACTCCGTGAGGCTGGAATCCAATGAAGCTCACACAGCTCGAGAGAGGAGTGGCCTGGGCTCAGAGGCAGGGCCCACTCTTCCAGACAGCCGTGGAGTCCCCACGGCCCCCCGCACCCTGTGTCCTCCAGGACATGCGATCACCGCATCACCTGCCCTGCCAACACGTCCTGGCAGGCGCCCACTGTTGTGCAACTGACCATGCGGCTGGGGCTGGCTCCTGACCATCGGCAGGTGGTTGGCTCGAGCTGGCTAATTCTGCCCCCCTGGAGCTCAGCTGCGACAGCAATGAATCACACTAATGGCGCGAGGTGGCCATTCCTCCCCTTTATGGCCTGGAGACAGGTATTTCCAAAGCTCCTCCCCTCGCTTGGGCAAACATACCTGACCTCTCCTGCCGTCCCTGATCTGCAAGGCGGAGCAGCCAGGGCCGAGGTGGGCTGAACCAGACAGAGCTGGAGAGCTCTCCCACACCTGCCCAGCCCAGCTACCCCGCTAGCCCATGGCCCAGGAAGGCAGAGGCGGGGGCAGGGCGGGGACGGGGCCCGGCGACCTTGGGGTGTGCTTCAGCCTGGCGCCCTCTTCTCCACACCTGCTGCTTGTACTCAGCAGCCGTCTCCCTTCCAAGAACGATTTGGCAAGTTCTAATCTATAACTGCCTGCAGCCGTAGCCCTGTGGCATCTGATGGGATCTGAGATCCCATCAGATCTCAGAAGCTAAGCAGGGTTGGGCCTGGTTAGTACTTGGATGGGAAACCACCTGGGAGCACCAGGTGCTGTAGGCTTGGGAGACGAACCCAGCAACCCACTCCCAAAAATCAATCTGCCATTGAAAACCCTATGAACAGCAGAGAAGCACTGACAATAGTGTTTCACCTGTTGTAAGCAGAGTCACTATGAGTCGGATACTGACTTGATGGCACTTAACAACAACAACAATCTATAACCTGTAAAACAAAACAACAAAACCCCAACCCCCAAAACATCTAAAATACAAGAGGCTAGGGGGGCCGTAGCACCTGAGGACCCAAGAGGCAGACTGACCTATTTTGATAGTGATGTTAATGTCACATGAAGCTCCACACAGACTTGAACGCCTCTGGAGTCAAAATCAGGGCAGATGGGGCAGGGGTGATGTGGAAGGACCGCTGGGGTCGCTGTCTGAGACCTTCCTGGGAAATGGTGAGGCAGCTTTCCCATTGGACCATGTCCATTTTCCTCATTCAACCAAATCATAAATAGGAGCTCCTTGCACCTGGGGGCTGAGGGGCTGCCCACCTGCCCGACATCCTGAGTGCAGAATGAGCAGATCCTTAGGAAGTCAGCCTAGCACATGCCAAGGGTTGCGTTTGTTTGTTTTTGCAGTACTGGGGGGGGGGGGGTTGACCCAGAGCCTCACACATGCTTTGCAAGCACTGTACCACTGAGCTGCACCCCGAGTCCATTTTTTTAACTTTTTATTTTGAGACAATGTCTCATCTTGCTAAATTATGCAGGCTACCTCTGCTCTTAAGCTTGTGATCCTCCTGCCTCTGCCTCCCAAGTTGCTGGGATTACAGGTGTGTGCCACTGTGCCCAGCTGTTGTTGTTGTTCTTAGGTGCCATGGAGTTGGTATCCAACACATAGTGACCCTATGCACAACAGGCGAAACACTATTGTCAGTGCTTCTCTGCTGTTCATGGGGTTTTCAATGGCAGATTGATTTTTGGGAATGGGTTGCCAGGTCCATCTCCCAAGCCTGCAGTACCTGGTGTTCCCAGGTGGTCTCCCATCCAAGCACTAACCGGGCCCAACCCTGCTAAGCTTCCGAGATCTGATGGGATTGGATGCCACAGGGCTACGGCCACAGACTGTGCCCAGGTAATAAGTGCTTAATAAAAGTCAGCTCTTGTTATTATTACGATTTTGATGGTCAGCTTATTTTCTTTCTGAGTCTGGTTTCCAGACTTGCCTCCATGTGACCCTCCTTGGAACACAGTCTAGTGTGCAGTAGATACTTGGTGCCCTGAAAGGACAGCCATGCCCCAGATGAGGTCCCGGGAGCCACAGGATCACCTCTCCCCTCATCTGACACCAGCCTTCTCCTGAAGGAGGTCTGCCCTGTGCTGGGCTGCGTGGTGCTGGAAACAGCCTGGGTCCATCCCCAGCTCCTCCACCGCCAGCTGTATGGTCTGGACCAGTCTCAAGGGTACCAGAGAGCATCTGTAAAATGGCACTGTCTTGCTATCTCACGATAAAGCCAGGTGACCAGGAGAAAAATGAATTAGGTGCTTAGATGTTGGCAAAGTTAGGATAAGCGCTTTACACACATACTAGAATGGTATCTATGACTCTCTATTATTAGTGCAACTGACAAAGGTCAGGATCTCCATATTGAACCCCTTATACCTATTTTGCAGTTTCATATATTGGTTTTAGTAATGTCTGGGGGAGGCACTCCCAATCCTTTGTGCACATGGGGCCTGTAAGGATCTCAGCCATGTGCTGCAAGGTCTGTGAACTCCCAAATGCATGAATTCAATGAATGCTGTGCATTGGCTTACTGAAGCCTACAAAGATTTTTTAATCACCACAATCAGTGGGTTGACAATATTGAATTGATCACCAACAAGGCTCCATCTTTTCAGAGCTCTGAGGGATGGAGGGTAGAAGTGAGAGCCAGAGGGGGCACAGTAGCAAGCGGGTCCCAGGATGGCCAGGGAGAGGCTGGACAGGGCCGAGTCCCTCAGCCCCGCGCCTTGCACTTCTGCGGCTCTCAATAGCTCATTTATTCCAGACAGGGGCTATGGAGGTTTTCTTGAGACCCCCAAGAAGTTCCAGACATTCTCCAGTTACAACAAGACACACTCCTTGCCCTCTGGGGATTGTGTTTCAACAGGGAGGCAAAGTCTAGAGGTGGGGCGCACAAGGGGTGACCTCCGGGGGGAATCTACCTACAGCTGTGTTTATTTGGTCCACAGTACTTCACAAAAGTTGGAATGTCTTTGGGAGGGGGCTCTAGGTGGCCCCGGGCTCCTCTGCCCGATTAGTGTGCACTGCAGACGCATGATCTACCTGACCTCTGCAGTCTGGATCCCAAGTATGGCCTACTATGTGTGAAGATGAAGGCTCCAGGCATGACCAAGCACAGAAAACAAGGACTCATTCCACTTAAGTCCAGGAAGGCTTCCCAGAGGAGGGGGTACCTGGGTGGGGAGAGAGATGAGAGGGTATGGGCTTTGAGCATAACCAAAGTGACACACATACCCCTCTTCTTCAAGTCCTT
This sequence comes from Pedetes capensis, assembly GCA_007922755.1. Taxonomy (NCBI): domain Eukaryota; kingdom Metazoa; phylum Chordata; class Mammalia; order Rodentia; family Pedetidae; genus Pedetes; species Pedetes capensis. Next base: position 61,181 of record VMDO01001211.1, on the reverse strand, counting down.
AGGTAGGGGCCCCAGACCTAACCACGTGCTCCAGGCCAGGGAGCACTTGGTTAAGCCACTGTGACTCTTTTCTCCTCCATCATGTACAGGCCCTGCTGTGGGATGCAGCCTAAGCCCAGTGACCTGGGGAGGAGATGGGCAAAAAGAAGAGCTGGATGGGTAAGGATGGAGGACCAGAATGGAAAGGTGGGGGGAGTGGGAGGAGCCACCTGTGAGGGCAGCTGAAATAACCACGCGCCTCCCTGGCTGCTCTCCAGCCATCCCCGCCTCCCCATGACCAAGGACAGGCTCCTTTTGGCCGTCAAGTCCCACGGAACCTGCAGACATTCAAGCTCTCTTCCAGAAAGTGGCTCGGAGCCATTAGGAAACCAGGACACTTTATTCCTTTCTTGCTGTCGAGAGGACGGGTCACAAGACAGAGAACAGCAGGCCTGGTCGGGCAGCGCGGTCTGTCAGTCTCCCAGGGAATGCAAAGGACGGGGGGGGGCGGGGTCTGCTTTCAGTTTCCACTCATGACCTTCGGCTGCTGGCTGCGTGGCGCCCTCCTGGGCCTCTGCCCTCAGTCCCCCACTGCTCGCTCCTCCCTCAGTCACTCATGGCTCTGACCACAGCTGCACGAGACAGCAATGCTCCCTGACCAATGGGGTGCGGGCAGAGAAGCAAAGCCCCTCCTACTCTCCCTGCTACTCATCCCCGCTGCTGGCCCCTCAGCAACTGCCTCCCACAGACCCAACTTCCGGGATGGGACCCTGAATCCAGACGAGCAGGGTTACAGATGGAAGTCTTGGAGGCAGAAAAGGCCAGTGAGGCCAGGAGGGTTCCAGAGCCCCTGGGTTATTGCTCAGAGGTGTTGCGAGGGGAACATTCCCCAGGGACAGAGGAGCCCTGGACGGGGATTCCCGGGGCTCTCTGCAAGGGGCCGGGGCAGATACGGACTCCATGATGGAAGCCCCAAGAGGAAAATGACCAGGGAAGGGCAGAGCCTGCCGAAGCCCTCGCTGGGCTCACCAGCTCCTTCCTTGCATTTCCAATGGCTAAGAGACCTTCCAAAGCTGGGTCAGGATGAAATAGGGGCGTGAGGTTCCTGTGAAAGGATGGAAGAGAAGATTTGAGGAGCAATGGGGAGGTGCTGCTAAACTTCCCAGTTCCAAGACAGCTGGAGACCCCTGCCCGGGCTCTTCCTTGACCCCCAGCCCTAAATCCAGAGGAGGCCTGGTCTCTCCGGGAACAAGCAGAGTCAAGGGAGTGGGAGGATGGCGAGCACAAGGAGAGGCTGACGACAACATGACCCAGCCCCTGCCCAAGAAAGCGAGTCCACAGTTCACAAATACAACACCATCCACGAACGAGTAGCCACAAAGACCACAGGCAGCAAACACACGCACGCGCACACAGACACACACAGACACGGGACAGGAGGTGGACCAGACCACAGGCTGCAGTGGAGGAGGCCAGGGTTCGTTGCATCATGAAAAACAGGACTGGGGTTAGCAGGGACAGGGAGAGGCACAGGGGACACAGAAGTTCTTGGCTTCTCCTGGGGAAAGGTCTGCTGCGGGAGTTGCCGGTTTTCTCAAGCCTCGGCATCCGCATCTGAAGATGTGAGCGGTTGCCCTCAGGTTCGGGAGGCTAAGGAGGGAGAGAATTTAAATTAAAACAAAATTCCACTTCCTTTCCAGTGTCTTTTCCTGCCCTTCTTCCCACCTTTGCCTGGGTCCCTCACCCATGAAATTCCCAAATGACATCCCAGTCAAGGCCCAGGGTTCCCCATCGTTGTTCACAGGGCTAAGGATGACGAGAAAGGGGCTTTTGCAAAAGACCTGGTTTGAACAAGAAGACACAGCATTCCATCTGGGGGCGTCCTCCTGGGCACCCTCCTTCACTGCCCCACCCCTCAGTGGCCCTGCCCGTGATAACATACAGAACACCAAGGTACTGTGCAGACACCGGCCTCCTGGCCCATCCCCAGATTAGGCAGCCACTTGCCTTTGGGAGCCCCATCCTGAAGATGGACGCAATGGGCCCTGCTCTGCCCACCCTCGAGACCGTCATGAGAATGGCACTGAGCAAACAAATAAAATGCCACATAGGTGCATCAAGGCACCGCAATCGCAGCGAAAGCCACTGTATCTGGCATTGTCACCATGCAGAAATCTCTTTGGACCTATAATCTAGGATAAAGTCATGCATTTATCTATAATGCCTTATTTGTATGGGGATTAAAGGGCAGCAATGAAGTGACCGAAGACTGGCTGTTTTGCCTTAGGATAGTCCAGGGTCTGCCACAAAGGGGCATAGACAGGACAGAGGGCCCTGTGGGATGGCACTAACCCTACAGGCAGAGGCCTTGCTTCTAAGTGCAGCCTGCCATCTTCTATTCAAATGGCTACTCCTTGACTGGAGTTTCTTTCTTTGTAAAATGGGGCTCAGCCCCACCTGTCCTGTTTTCTCCTGGAAGGCCGCCTTGGGATCAAGGTTCATGTGTGACATCCTCTGAAGGCTGGAAAGCAGTTCCCAGTCACTGAAATCTCTGATCCCCCTACATTGAGCAACAGAACCAGATGCTCACTCAGTGCCCCCCAGTGCTGAGAACTGATGGTGCCGGTACCAGGAGGTGTAATATGCTGCGTGAGGTTGGAAAGTTTTGTAGTAAAATGTTTAAAACAAAGGGGCCCTAGCGTACTTCTTGATTCACTATCAGGAGCCATTGTCTGGCGGCTACTTTGATATTGGGGGCGTTTCACTGACCCTCACTCCTGCCCCAGTCATCATGCTCGTGTGATAAGTAGCACTGTGTCCGAGTCTGGGCCCTCGCTGTGTGCAGGTGCGGAACCCCTTGGTGTTTCCGGGACCACACTGTCCCATTCTGGTCATCTCCCTGAAAGGCTCCCTAAGAGCAGGGTTTGTGATAAAAGCTGTGCCCACTGATGAGGCCAGCCTCCTATTCCTGCCTGACACCCCTCCCAGGTTCAAGAAGACAGTGGTAGAGACAACAGAGGACAGCAGTAGGGACAGCAAAGGACAGCATCTCACCTTCCCACTGGAGGCTGCACTTCAGTTCTCTGCCTTCTGGGGCTCCGCTGCTGGAAGGAAACCAGACAGGTGTAGGGTATGACCTGTCACCCAGGGGGCTGCCCTGTGTGGCAGCAGCGCCTGAGCCTGATCCGTGAGACTCTGAGTCACACAGACGTGTACATCCTCACCCTGCCACTTGCTGGTTACAGGAACTTAGGCCCTGGGTCCCTCGACTGTCAGATGGGGGTGGTGATGTCTACCTCATGGGGCTCAGTGCATGTGAAATGAGATGGAGCCTGTGCCTGACACAGCATGCACTCTGTCACTAGCAACGGCCTGTTTGGTGTGAATGGGTGGACAACACCACACAGGCTCTGGGGAGCCTTCTCCCGGCACTGTGGAGGCACGTCTGGTGGCCCTAGGGAGGCCAGGGCCCCTGGTGACAGGCCCTCCCTGGGCCATACGGGAGCTTCCCCTGCCTCCCTCCACCTCGGGTCCATGCGGGCAGGGGGTGTGGCTGATTACCATTGGCAGTGATGAGGTTCTCCACCTGGGCTTCCTCGTCCCCTGGAGCCCTGCGGGAGGAAGAGACGCACACCCTGGCCAAGGTCTCCAGGGCAAACCCACGGAGCACGGCCACTCTCTTACGGGGTGGGCAGGGCCACCTGGGACCCATCCCCTCCACGTCCTCTGAGGGGCTCATGGACTCCCTACCTCAGGGCAGGTGAGGTAGAGGGAGAAGCCAGGACAGAAGGGGACAGGGCCAGAGGGAACTTTTGGGCACCCTTCAGTGTGGACTCTGGGAGAAGGAGGTGTGGGGTGGGTGGGGCGTGGGCGAGCCTGCCACGGAATCTGGCTTCTGAGGCCCAGGCACCTTTGGCTATCGCGGTGGGCCAATGGAGTGTGACTTTACATGGGGAAGAAGAGAGGACCAAGTGTCCACTCAGCGCAAAGAGCCTCGTGAATAGGTGGGGGGAGGGACAGCATCTGAGGTCCCAAAGCTCAAGAGAGGCCACGTGGCCCTCTGCGTCCCTTGTCCCAGGCCCAGCTATAAGAGCCCCTCCAGAGAAGTTTCCAGCAGCTTCTTGCCCACCGCCCCTGTCCCGGTTCACCTCAAGAGCTGACCCTCAGTTGTGCCTGCTCCTTTGCCCCACAGTCGCCTGGCAACACTCTACCTGCCCCCCACAAACACACTTTCTCCTTCCGAGACCAGAATCTGAGAGCGAACCCGCTGGGCTCCTGCACCAAGCGCCCCTCCCTGTCCCTCCTCACGTCCCCACCTATGGCCACAGCCTGGCATCCTTACCGGGGCTTCTGATTGAAACTGCACTTGCACCTGCGACCTGAAAGGCAAAGGAACCATCCACAGTCACGCATGTGTTCAAGATTGTGCCTCTGCCCTGGCCACAGCAGGCCTGCCCAGAGCCTTGCAGGTCGGGGGCTGTGTAAATGGCACCCCCAACCTAGGCAGTGTACCATACATGGCTGTACGCAGCAACCTTAGATTGGGGTGGGGTTTGTCTGTGACCAGGGTAGCACATTCAGCACTGGGGATGGCCACATGCGGGCACCACGCTTGACCACGCAGGTGCACGGGCTCTGCAGACAGGGCTCATGTGGGAAAAACACACCCAGGGGGGCGCATCCCTCAGGGACAGCCAGGGACAGCGCCTGGCTCCGCTCCTGGGACCGCCCTGCTCAGACTCTAGGGACAGAGAGCTGCAGAGCCACGCTGCCCGCTGTCTCCTGTGTGTGCTCATTTCCACCTACGCCCTCTCTGATGTACTTCGGTTTTACTGAGCACTTGTTGTTGTTGTTAGGTGCAGTCGAGTCGTGTCCAACTGTATAGTGACCCTCATAGGGTTCACAATGGCTTATTGCTTCAGGATTGCCTTGGAATGGATTGCCACCGCTTTCTCCCATTACTGAGCACTTGTTGTTGTTGTTGTTATGTGCTGTCGAGTCAGTATCCGACTCATAGCGACCCTCTGTACAACAGGGGAAACACTATTGTTAGTGCTTCTCTGCTGTTCATAGGGTTTTCAATGGCAGATTGATTTTTGGGAGGGGGTTGCCAGGTCCTTCTCCCAAGCCTGCAGCTTCTGGTGTTCCCAGGCGGTCTCCCATCAGGTACTAACCAGGCCCGACCCTGCTTAGTTTCCGAGATCTGATGGGATCGGATGCCACAGGGCTATGGCTGCAGGCTAAATGTGTAGCTCAAGCTGGCCTTGAACTCACGGTCCTCCTGCCTCAGCCTCCAGAGTGCATCGTTCACTGGCGTGTGCCACCACAACCGGCACTGAGCACTTACTATGTGCCAAAACCCATGTTAGGTCCTGGAGGTCACCAGAAGGACAGCCAGTCTCTCTCCCTCTCCCAGAGACAGAATGGCCAGGTTTTTGCACTGTCCCCACCTGCTTAGCAGCCACAGAGAACAAGGAAGAAACCAACTTACTTAGGATGAGGAGGATCCCAACCGAGAAGAGGACCACAGCGAACACCAATCCTCCGATCCTCAGGGTCTGGTAGTCTGCAAAAGAATCAGGGCTGAGAGAGGGAAGAGGGCCAGAGCCAGGAGAGCGTGTCTGTGCCTCCCTGAATGGGGCTGCACCCCACTCCTCTACCCCCTGCACCCAGGCCGAGGCCACTCACCATAATGAAAAGGGTCCGCCTCTTTCTCCTGCTCAGCTGCTGCGAAAGTAAACAGATGTGGTCAAGAAGAAGGCAGCTGCGCATCCTGGGATAGCTCGCCTGCCCCCCTCCCCGGGTCTCAGTCCTCACAAAGGGGGTCCTGGGAAGCAGGCCCCATTCAGCAGCGACAAGGAAGACGCACAGAAGGGTGGGCCTCCAGGTAAGCCAGAGACCTGATGGCAGGCACAGCTCAGAGCCCCAGTGAGGGCCTTCCTCACAGCCCACCTCCTTTGTATTCTTGCATTACTCCCCTAAGGGCAGCACCTCCCATCCTTTTGTGACAGACAGGGAAACTGAGACCAAGGGAGGGTTCATGACTTGCATAAGGCTGTTGATGTTGTTAGGTGCCGTCGAGTCGGTATCTGACTCATAGGGACCCCACGTACAACAGGCAAAACACTATTGTCAGTGCTTCTCTGCTGTTCATAGGGTTTTCAATGGCGGATTGTTTTTTGGGAATGGGTTGCCGGGTCCATCTCCCAAGCCTACAGCACCTGGTGTTCCCAGGCGGTCTCCCATCCAAGTTCTAACCAGGCCTAAGCCTACTTAGCTTCTGAGGTCTGATGAGATCAGATGCCACAGGGCTACGGCTGCAGGCTGTATAAGGCTAGAATTGGTTAATTATGGTCTAGACCCTGATGTGCAGGTCTTTCAAGGTTCAAGCTGAAAGTCCCCAGGGATCTATGGGGCTTGAAGGGTTGAAAAAGTAGACCCAGCCAGACCCTTGTGGGGAGAGGTGGTGGGCAGGATTAGCATCTATGGGGAGCTGCTGCTTTGTAGGACTGATTGAAGGGAAAGGCCCCCCACCAGACATGAAGGACCTGAGGGTCCCTATCCCTAATGCTCCAAAGGCCAAGACCTTCCATTAGAACGGGCTGTGGCTGCCATTGTGGCTCAGCTGGGTCCTGGAGGGCACTTACCACTGGCCAGGACCGTGGGAGCCAGCAGGCTGCACAGGAAGATCAGCACCACCTCCATGGCGTCTGAGGAAAGAGGGGAGACGTCATTCCCTGGATAGGAACCCCCCCTCCAGCCATCAGCCTGGCCCAGGGCAAGTCAAACCCCCAGCTGTGCTCTGAGCACTTATGGCCTGCAGAGAGTTCAAACTACTGACGCAGAGCTCCTGACATTTACGAGGCTCTCGGAGTGCTCTGCACGCATCTATTCAGTGAATCCAACTGAATTAGAACAATTAGAAGCACTGTGACTGAGCCACGCTGCAGGCGAGAAGCAGAAACTCACAGGTTATTGAATGACTTTTGCAGACGGGACCACAGGGCCTTGGTCCCAGGGCAGCTCAGTCATTCCTCTGTCTCATTGTGTCTGGGCCCGAAGCCATCACTTGCTAAGGACGCTGGAGAGGACCTCATCGGTCCTCTCCTGGCCACTCTACGTGACCACCTCTAGTTCATTCAGATGGGGACTCCTGGCCTGGTTCCCATAGCCAACACTGCTGTCAGAAATTTTTCTGCATATCAGATTCGGGGCAGACCTGTGAACCAGTGTCCCTCTAGTCCAGCCAGCAGGTGGGAGGGAAGACACAGGGCTCACTGGAGCCTCTGACGGATGTGCCACCTCTGAAGGGCCCAAGTCAACTCTCCCCAGAGGCTTTAGTTCACAGTCTTCACTAAAGGCAACTTGATTAAACAAAGGAAATCTGGAGACTGGTTTTCTGGGTCTCAGTGCCTGGCCTCTCCTCCCCCAGAAGATGCTGAGCGCTCTGCTCAGGAGCTCATTGAGTCTTGGTCTCTGGGGCAGGGGGCCTGGCATGGCCGTCTGGGTGGAGGGAAAGCTAGGGTCAGTTGGCTCCACCCAAGGTCAGATTTCAGTGGTGTTTACGCTCCTCATTCCTGCGTTAAAGGACAGTGGTACAGAGCCAGGGAGAAGGGAAAGAAACTGAAATCAGGAACGGCCAAGGATGTTTGCTATTTGCTACATGAGGCAAGACTGGCTGTGGCCTGAACCCTGGACATCTGTCTTGTAGCCAGGCGGTGCTTGCTCTGAGTCGGGTCACCTCCTATGGACTCCCCAGTCCTGGAGCAAGACACCTCCCTGGCCTTCACTTCTCAGCCACCAGGGGGCAGCATAACTGCACCCATTGCAACGCCAAGGCGCCAACGTTGGATTCAGAGGAAGGGGACTCAAAAGCCTTTATCCAAAGGCGGTCATTTGCTTATAATGCTGTCTCCATTTACGTTTGTATTTCTTTCAAAATACATGTATAAAAATATGTGCAGCACATGCATATACTGAAGCATGTTGTTGTTGTTGTTAACACCCCCAAACAAGTAATAACTAGAACACTGCACATCCTGCTGCCTTTACCTATATTTTCCTCCAACCCATCCTCCTGCTTATCTCCTAGAGTTAATTAGTATCTTGAATATATATGGTTAGTCATTCCCTGGCTCTTCTTTAAAAAACAGTTGCTGATCAACAGGTATAAAATTTGAGTTATGAAAGACAAGTTCTAGAGATCTGCTGTAAAGCGCTGTACCCTCAGTGAACAGTATTGTACACGTACCAATGTTAAGAGAGCCAATCTCAGGTTAAGTGTTCTTATTACAATAAAAAATATATTTCACATACTAGGAACTTCTCAATTTAAAAGTGTACAATTCGATGGTTTAGTACATTCACAAGGTTGCACAATCATCAACACTCCTTAGTTGCAGAATATTTTTACCTCATCCCCCAAAGAAACCCTGTATCCATTAGCAGTCATTCCCAATTCCCCTTTTCTGCAAACCCTTGACAATCTTTAATCTACATTCTGTCTCGAAGGGTTTGCCTATTCTGGACATTTCCTATAAAAACAATCATAAAATATGTGATATTTTATGCCTGGCTTTCACTCAGCATGTTTTCAAGATTCATCTGTTGTTTATTCTTTTTTATAGAGGAATAATATTCCACTGTCTGAACATGTACTTTGCTCTTCTCTGTAAAAATATATTTGACACATGGTTTGGCATAGTTTTTGAGTTTTATAATTATGATATTACATATACAGTCTTCTTGCCGTCGAGTCGGTATCCGACTCATAGTGACCCCCTGTACAACAGGGGAAACACTATTGTCAGTGCTTCTCTGCTGTTCATAGGGTTTTCAATGGCAGATTGATTTTTGGGAGGGGGTTGCCAGGTCCTTCTCCCAAGCCTACAGCTTCTGGTGTTCCCAAGCGGTCTCCCATCCAGGTACTAAGGTACTAAGCAGGTACCAGGTACTAAGGTACCAGGTACTAAGCAGGCCCGACCCTGCTTAGCTTCCAAGATCTGACGGAATCAGATGCCACAGGGCTGTGGCTGCAGGCTACAGTCTTCTAGGACTTGCTTTATTCAACATTGTTTCTAAGATTCTTCCACATTATTATATGCAACCACAGTTCATTCATTTTTAGAGTTGTGTGGTATTTCATTGTGCGGGTAATTATGGTGTATTGATCTAGTCTCCTGTTGGTGGACATTTGGTGTTTCTATTTTTTTCAGTGTATGACTATTATACATAACACACTTGTAAACACTTTTGTGTATGTTGCCCAGTGCACACACACACAAGAATTTAGAGGGCACTGTTTTTCAATTCTTTTTTTTTTTTTTTTTTCTTTTTTGCAGTACTAGAGGGCTGAACCCAGGGCCTCACATGTACTTGACAAGTACTCTACCACTGGACTGCACTCCCAGAGCCTTTTTTATTTTTAAAATTGAGACAGGATCTCACTAAGTTATGCAGGCTGCCTCTGGTCTCGATCCTGCGATCCTCCTGCCTCTGCCTCCTGAGTCGCTGGGATTACAGCTGAGCACTATTGCGGCTGGCTGTTTTTCAATTCTTTTGAGCTCCACAAACCTAAGAAATACATTTTACATTGCAACCAAGTACAAACACATATTCACACATATTAGAAACTATCACAAAACAATTCTTACTATGGATGAAGTTCTCTATTTCCCATTCTACTCTGTTTCCTTTAAAAAATATATGGCTAGGCCCCATGATGGGTCACACTCTACAGCATGAAAAATAACGCTCTAGAGATAAGCCTAGGGCTGGTGTTATTCATTGGGTTGTCTAGTATGTACATTGCCAACTTCCCACAGTAATTTAAAATTGTTTTCCATAATGGTCACTCCCATTTTCACATCCCACCAGCTGCAGTGGTTGTCCCCATTACTGTACACCTTTATCAATACTTGATATTATCAGCTTAATGTTTGCCAACCTAGCCGTGTAAAACATGGTCTAAATTTGATCATTTAGTAATGGAGTTGGACTTCTGAGTAATTTACTTGCCATTCTCTTTCCTTTATCAGTGCGTCTTTTGTCCGTTTTTCAAATAGGTTGACTCTTCCTCTCATTATTTTCTTATTCTGGATACTAAATTTCTATTATTAAGTTCTGCAAATATCTGTTCCCAATTAATGGCTTGCTTTTTCACTTTTTAAAATTCTTTTGCAAAAAAGGTTATCTTGGGATAAACAGAATTTATTTTTGGTGTTGGATGTTTGTTTTGAGACAGGATCTCCCATATAACCCAGGCAGGCTTCAAACTTTTGGTCTTCCTGCCTCCATGTCCCAAATGCAGGGATTACTGGCATGTGCCACCATGCTCGGTTCTGAATTTTTAAACTTTAATGTAACTGAGTGCAACGATTTTGTGTCTTATTTAATATATTCTTTCTCACCTTCAGGTCAGTAAGAATTTTCTCCTAAAAATCTTAAAGCTTTACCTTTCACATTCAAAAAAATTTTTTTTCTGAAGTGAGGCCTGGCTATACTGTCTAGGCTGGTCTTGAACTCCCGTGCTTAAGTGATCCTTCCACTTTAGCATCTTAAGTAGCTGGGACTACAGTTGCATGCCACCATACCCAGGTACATCCAATCTTTGTTCCATTCAGAATTGACATTTGTGTGAGGCATGAGGTAGGGATCTAAGTTTTACTTTTTCCCATACTGATACTCACTTGTCCTAGGACCACTTGTTAACTGCCTCCTCTCCTTTTTCCTCATGACGTGTCATGCCCCTTTGATCACACATCTGGTGTCTAGTTAGCTGTGCGTCTGTTTATGAGCTTCATTTTTTGATCTGTTGGTCAATTGTTCTGTAGAGTAGTACTCCTTTCTCCCTGGTTTCACTTACCATGGACTTAATTACTTACAGTCAAATTTGGTTTGACAATATTAAATGGAAAATTGCATCAATAAGTGATTCCTAAGTTTTATACTGCATGCTGTTCTAAGTTGCAGGGCAAAATCTCTCAGTGTTCTTCAGCCTGCCCAGAAGGTGAATCATCTCTTTGTTCAGCATATCCACACTGTATGTACCGCTCATGCATTAGTCATTTAGGAGGGGTCTCTGTTGTCAGACCAACTTTCACAATATTGCAGTGCTTGAGTTCAAGTAATCCTTTCTTTAATGTAATACACCCAAAGTGCAAGAGTAGTGATGCTGGCGATTTGAAAACGCCAAAAAGAAGCTGCAAACTCTTTCCTTTAAGTGAAGTACAATAAGATATTTTGAGAAACCACATTCACAAAAATATTAGTATAGTATAATTTCTCTAATAATAGCTATTGTTGTTAATCTCTTACCGTGCCAAACTTATCAACTTTATAATAGAAGTACATATGTAAGGGAAAGCATAGCATGTACAAGGGTCAGTATTATCCGTCTTAAGACCTCAGCCATTTACTGAGGGTCTTGAAATGTATCCCTTGCAGGTAAGAGGGGTTTACCGTACTTGCATAAAAATTAGTGTCTCTATTTCAGTTACTGTAGCTTCATAGTAATCTTGTCAAGTAGTAAGAGGAGCTTCCATCTTTTTCTCCTCTTCCTTCGGAATGTCTTCATAAATTCTGGAATCAGCTTGTCAAGACCATCTAGTACTGTTGGGATTTTCATGAGATTGCCATGGACTTACCTCCAGAACCAAGAGAGAACTGATATATTTCTGATCGTGAGTCTCTGGCCTATACGCAAATCTTTTCATATTTTTAGAATCTTTTCAATGTTCTCTAATGAAGTGTCATAAACACTTTCATATAGGTCTTGCATATCTTCTGTTAGATTCATTCACAGCTACCTTATAGTTTTTACTGCTATTTTAAATGCTAATACATGTATGTTTTCTAGAGGAAACAATTGATTTTAATTGATCTTAAATCCAAGAACATTATTAAACTTTCTCATTTCTAATAATTTACCTATAGATCCCTTTGGGTTTTCTCTGTACGCATACCATCAGTAAATGATACAATATTGTTTCTTTTTTCCAATTCTCAACACTGTTTCTTTTGATTTCTAGCTTCAGTACATTGGCTAAGGCTCTAAGTGATATGCAGGCTAGAAATGAGAATGGACGAACACCCCCATATGCAACACATACACAAACACAGGTGCGCACCCATGCATTTGGTCTTATTACTGATTTTAGACTGAGTTCTCTTAATCTCTTGAAATTCCCCTATAGTCCTGGTTTTCCAAGATGTTTTGGTTTTATATTAACTATGACTAAGTGTCTGTATCTGTAGTTTCTCTACTTTAATGTATGAAGAAGCAGTCTATATGTATAGATTACCAAATGTTAAATCATTCTTTGTATTTTGGGGATAAAATTAATGAGGCATCTTTTTAATATAAAGGTATGGATTTAGTTTACTGATATTTTGTTTAGGATTTTTATATCTATGTGCAAGAGTGAGATCAGGCAGCAATTTTTATTTTATCGTATCAACCTTGCCTGGTTTTATTTTGTACGTGGTTTATACGTGTCCTCTAAAAGTTCATGTGTTGAAAAACTAATCACCAGTCATGTTAGTGGTATTGGAGGTGGGGCCTTTGGAAGGTAATTAGGACTGGATGAAGTCATGAGGGTGGGGTCCCTTTGATGGTATTGGTGGTTTATAAGAGGGAGAGACAGGCTTTCTCTGCCTTGCCATGTGATGCCCCTGCTATGCTGTGCTGCAGCAGGAAGGTCCTCACCAGAAGCCAATGCCATGCTCTTGGACAGCTTATCCTCCAGAATCCCGAGCTGAACAACCTTTTATTTTTTTATATTTTTATATAAATATTATATATAATATATATTATGCAAATATTATATTATATATATATTTTTTAAATAAATTTCCTGGTCTCAAGTATTTTGTCATAGCAACAGAAAACAGACTAAGACAGTTTGGTAATACTGGTCTCATGAGCATATACTAGTTTTCTCATTAATCCCTGGAAGAGTTTACAGAAGATTGTTGTTGTTGTTGTTAGGTGCCATCGAGTTGGTATCCGACTCATAGCGACCCTCATAGGGTTTTCAATGGCTGACTGTTTGAGGATTGCCTTGGGAGTGGATTGCCAGGCCCTTCTCCCATTTTTGTGGTGCTGGGAATCGAACTCGGGACTTCAGAGACTGCAGCGCAATGCTCTACCAACTGAGCTAAATCCCAGCCCCTTACAGAAGATTAGATAATCTATTCTTTGACTATTTGGTAGGACTAAGTTGTAAAATCACCTGATCTTAGTATTTTCTCTGTAGGAAGATTTTTAATTGCCTTTTCAATTAATTAATGGTTACAGGATGCTTTCAGATATTTATTTATGTTTTCTTGATATTCAGTGAATTATACTTTGTATAGGAATTTGGCCTTTTTTTCCTTTAAAATTTATTTTTATAAAGTTGTTCATATTTTTATTGTTATTCTAATTTCTCTTGGGCTGGGATTTAGCTCAGTTGGTAGAGCGATGCGCTACAGTCTCTGAGGTCCCAAGTTCGATTTCCAGCACCACAAAAATGGGAGAAGGACCTGGCAATCCACTCCCAAGGCAATCCCGAAACAGTCAGCCATTGAAAACCCTATGAGGGTTGCTATGAGTCGGATACCGACTCGACAGCACCTAACAACAACGACAACAACAATTTCTCTTGGATCTGTAGCTATGGCTTTTTTTCCCCTAATATTTTTGTGACAATTCTTTCTCTTTTTGGTCAGTCTCACCAGAAGTTTAACTATTTTAAGTAGTCTTTCCAAAGAATGAACTCTTGATTTGATTGGTCACCTTTATCATATGTTAAAACATTTTCTTAATTCAGCTCTTCTATATACTTTGGGTTTATTCTATTTCTTAAAAAAAAAATCTTCTTATGTTGGATAGCTCATTAACACTTAAGTCTTTCTTGTTTTCTAGTATAAGCATTTAAGGCTATAAATTTCCAAGTGACAGGTTCACTCACCATGGACATATGATTTTTGTTTTGTTTTGTTTTGTTTGCATTTGCTTATTGCTTAGTTCTTAGGACTTGCAACTTCCATTATAATTTATTTGACCTGGACATTACTAAGAAGTATTTTTTTTAAATGTCCACATATACACTGGTTTTTAATTTGCCTTTATTATAGACTTCTAACTTAAGGGCACTACAGTCAGAGAACACGGTCTGTATGATAGGGGTGCCTTGAAATATATGAGACTCATTTTATGACCTAGTACATGGCCAGTTATTAAAAAATTATATTCCATGTTTGCTTAAAAGATTGTGAATTTCTTTTTTTTTAATTTTTTTTTTTTGTGGTATTGGGAGTTGAACCCAAGTCCTTGGGCTTGCATGCTCTGCAAGTGCTGTACCACTAAGCTGCACCCTCAGCCCTTTTTTTTTTTTTTTAATTTTTGAGGCAGGGTCTCACTAAGTTATGCAGACTGCCTCTGGTCTTGAACTTGCGGTCCTCCTGCCTCTGCCTCCTGAATTGCTAGGATTACAGGCATGCACCACCATGCCTGGCTCAAGATTGTGAATTTCTTCACTGCTGAAAAGGAAGTTCTATATGGTCATAAAATTAACTATGTTTAAACTTGTATAGGGGCCTGGGATTTAGCTCAGTTGGTAGAGCGCTCCTCTGCAGTCTCTGAGGTCCCGAGTTCGATTCCCAGCACTGCAAAATGGGAGAAGGACATGGCAATCCACTCCCAAGGCAATCCCGAAACAGTCAGCCATTGAAAACCCTATGAGGGTCGCTATGAATCGGACACAACTCGACGGCACCTAACAACAACAACAACAAACTTGTATATGTTTCTTTACGATTTTGACTACTTGACTTATCAAAAATTTAAACAGGTGTCTTAAAAGTGTACCACACTGAGTAAAGACTTATAAATTTGTCTCTGTTTCTTATAGTAGCCTATCAGAAAGATTAAAATCGTTTTATCATCTTTGTGAGTTGAGTCTTTGGGGATTATATAGTAATTCTCTCAGTGTTAAATTCTACTTTCCTTTCTACCTATCTATGCCCTTAAAGCCTGCAGTGGTAGCCCTGTGGCATCCGATCCCGTCAGATCTCGGAAGCTAAGCAGGGTCGGGCCTGGTTAGTACCTGGATAGGAGACCACCTGGGAACACCAGAAGCTGTAGGCTTGGGAGAAGGACCTGGCAGCCCCCTCCCAAAAATCAATCTGCCATTGAAAACCCTATGAACAGCAGAGAAGCACTGACAATAGTGTTTCCCCTGTTGTACAGGGGGTCGCTATGAGTCAGATACCGACTCAACGGCACCTAACAACAACAACAACAATGCCCTTAAAAGTTGTATTTGAATCTTATAGATAGCAAGGAGCTGAGTTTTTTAATACCATCTGATGGTCTCTAATAATTGTCAGATTTACCCCACTTGTTGTGACTATTGATAAACTGTCTTATTTTTGCTATCTTCCCTGACTTTTCTTGTGCTTATTTCTTTCCCTTTTCTTGTCTTCCTCTCCCCTCGATTTTTTTCCTATTCACTTTCTCTCTCTACTTTGCTTTACAAATTATACAGTCAATTTCTAATCTTTTAGTGGTTGCCTTTGGAATTTTACCATGTATACTCAACAAAGATTTTTAAGAACTAAAGCTAATACCTATGATAATTATTAGGCATAATATCCATCTTGAAAATACAAAAACAAAAATCACCTCCTTCATGATATATACACAATTATTGCACAATAGTTTAGCTGTGTCTTTTTTTAAGCCTATAAAATACATATTAATATTTGTACTGCGGGAAAAACAATGTTTGTCTAGATTCACTCACGTGTGTTGTATCCAGCTTTCAAGATAACCCCAGGTATTCAGATCCTTGTATGGGTTGTCCGAACTGTACCAGGCTGGTCTACGTGGCCTATAAAAGACAGCAGAGGTAGCCAAGTGCGATGGCGCTCGCTTGTAGTCCCAGCGACTCAGGAGGCAGAGGCAAGAGGATTGCAAGTTCGAGACCAGAGGCAGTCTGTGTAACTTAGCGAGGCAGCCTGGACAATTTAGCAAGACCATCTCAAAATAAAAAATAAAAATAAAGGAGCTGTGGTGCGGCTCAGTAGTGGAACACTTTGTTTAGCATGCACGAAACCCAGGGTTCAACACCCAGTACTGGGGGTGGTTGGGGAAATAAAACAGTAGAAGTAATCTTATATCATGTCCAATACATATTAGGTTAGAAAGGGTACCAGAGCTTTCTTCTCTCCCTCTCTCCTCCCATCTTCTCTCTCTCAGATTTTTGTTTTGGGGAAAGCTATTGGCACATCATTTTTTTTTTTTTCTGGTGGTACTTGGGGATTGGGCTGGGATTTAGCTCAGTGGGTAGAGCACTGTGCTGCAGTCTCTGAGGCCCTGAGTTCAATTCCCAGCACCGCAAAAATGGGAGAAGGGCCTGGCAGTCCACTCCCAAGGCAATCCCGAAGCTCTCAGCCATTGAAAACCCTATGAGGGTCGCTATGAGTCGGATACCGACTCGACGGCACCTAACAACAACAACAACAACAACTTGGGGATTGAACCCAGGGCCTTGCACATACTTTGTAAGTGCTCTACCACTGGGCTGCACCTCCAGCCCAATTTTTGAGTCAGTGTCTCACTGAGTTACTCAAATTGCCTCTGGCCTTGAATTCTCAATCCTCTTGCCTTAGCCTCCTGAGCTGCTGGGATTACAGGCATGTGCCTCTGTGCCTGCCACAACTGAGTGTCTTAAGTATACTCAGACACCTCTGTGGACAGGCCCATGCGGCAAAGAATGAAGGGCCTCAGTCCAAAGGCCTGCAAGGATTTGGCCTGCCATGAACCACCACGTAAGCGAGTTTGGAAGCAGATCCCCAGCCTTCTTGTGACTGCTGTCCTGGCCAGCTGCATGACTGCCATCTCTTTAAAGACTCTGAGCCAGAACCTTGCAGCTAAGCTTCTCCCTGATTTCTGACCCCCAGAGACTGGGTGAAATAACACGTGTCTGTTGCTTTAAGCTGCTGAGCTTGGGGAATCATTTGTTACGCAGCAACAGATTTGCTAAGTGATTTGTTCACTATTCCTTTTTGGATTTTGGTCATCCTTCAAATCATATTCCTTATTTCTAAAGGCCATCTTTTAGAATTTTCTTCAACAAAGACCTGTTTGTTGTAAACTCTGCTTTTGCGTATCTGAGATTGTTTTCATTTTGCCTCTGAGGTGGACAGACCCCAAGGGGATCCCCGATAATTCCAACCTTCTAGCCTTCAAGCTATTGGGTAACCTCTTCCCCTTGAATGTGGGCAGGAGCAGCAACCTGCTTCTAGCCAATATGGTAAATGTGATGGGATGGTATTCAAATGGTAGAATTATGTAAGATTCAGTCACAGCAAGCTGGAGCCAGAGCATTTTCTCTCTTGCTGGGTAGAAAAAGTAAGCTTCTACGTTGAGGGAAGGCCTGTGGAGGGGAACCCATAGCAAGGAATTGTAGGAAGCCCAGCAATTCAGGGCAGCCCTTGGCCAATACACAGAAAGAAATAGGGATCTTTGTCCTTCTGCCACAAAGACAGTTCTGCCAGCAAGCTGAGGGAGGCCGGAGCAGAGCTTTCTCCAATCAATCCTCACACTGGGCCACAACCTCAGCCAACACTTATACCATAGTTTGGTGAGGCTCTGAAGCAGAACCCAGCTAAGTTGTATGAGACTTTTGACTAAAGGCACCATAAGATAATACACATGTACTGCTGTAAGATGCTAAGCACATAGGGATCTGTTATGCAGCAATAGAAAATAGCACCCTATTCTTGAAAGGTAGTTTGGCCATGTATACAATTCTAGGGTGATGATCATTTTTGCTCTGCATTTTGAGGCTGTTATTCCACCGCTTTAGGGTCTCCATCACTGCTATTGAGCAGTCAGCTGCTTATTGTCATTCCTCCATGGGTGTTCTATCTTTTCTCCTTGCCTCTTCGTCTCTGTTGGGTGTTCTGAGTTTCACCAGGTTAAAGTCTAAATGTAGATTTATTTCTATGTATCCTGTTATGTCTCTTTCTTTTTTTTTTTTTTTTCTTTTTCTTTTTTTCCCTTTGAATCTGGGGGATTGAACACAGGGCCTCACATATGCTTTGCAAGTGCTCTACCACTGAGATGCACTCCCAGGCCCCCAACACACAGTTTTTACATTTTGAGATAGGGTCTTGCTGCATTATGCAGGCTGCCTGTGGCCTCAAACTTGCCATTCTCCTGCCTCCACCTCCCCAAGCCACAAGGATTATGGATGTGCACCACAATGCCTGGTTGTTGTGTTTCTTTTATCTGTAGATTCATCCTTTTCATGAATTATGAAAAATTCTCAGGCATTATCTCTTCAAATATTTGCTTCTCTTCCTTTTGTTCTATTTTCTCTTTCTGAGACTATGATTTAGAAATATATTAAACGTCCTTAATCTCTTCTCTATTATCACTTAATTGCTCTTGCACATTTTTCACCTCTTTGCTTTCCTATGCTATATACTGAGTAATTGCTTCAAATTTATTCCCATCTGCTTTTCTCCTTTTAACTGTGTTTAATCTGTTGTTTGATCCATCCATCTAATTTTGCATTTCAATTATTATATGATTTATTTCCAAATGTTCTCTTTGGTTCTTTTTCAAGTTGCTTGGTCATTTTGTTTGCCTTTGTTGCCTCCTCTATTTTATGATCCTATGTGTTCTTTCAACATTTCCTACACAGTTACTTTGTTTTCTATTTCTGCTAATTCCAAAATCTTAAATCCTTAGGAGTATAAACCAATTTGTGGTTTCTGTGCCTTTTAAATATAGTGACTTAGTTTTTCCATGTTTTGTAATCTTTAATAGTGAGCTCATATTTGCTTTCATCTGTGGGAAATTGATGGTCCTAAAAGGTAGTGCTTTGCTCTGTTGTACATAGGGTTGCTATGAGTCAGACCCAACTTGATGGCACCTAGCAGGAGCAAAATGAGATGCTTTCCTCCAGGGATAATTTGTTTTGCTTTTCTGGAGACTGAGGGTGACAGATGCCATGTTAGTCCCTCTCAAGAGTCATGGGCTTAATACTTAACTAGTGACATGCCCTAACTGGAATATAACCAGTGATATCAGGTCACTAAGATCCATATCCTTTTGAAGGATGTATAGGTATTTCTTTTTGTTGCAAGTGGCTTGACATTTTAGTTTAAATCTTTCTTGATATATTTTGTCTGTTTTGAGATAGATATATATATACACACACACATACACATACATACATGTATACATACCAATGTTCACATATATACATATATATATATACACATACACACACACACACACCAATGTTCATTCATATATACATACATATACATTCATATATACAACATTTTATAAGCAGAATTAGCATATACAGGGTGAATAAATACACTGTTTGGGGCTCCTAGACACATATGTCATCAACTGGATAATGTAGGAGTCTTAGGTTTGGCATCCCAACCTTGCTGGGCTCAACACTTGTCAGTGTCCAGAATGCAATGATGTCAATTAGCATTCACTCCAACAACAATCCTACTTCTATTTATACCTTACATAATCCAGCACTTGTTTTACATAACGGGTTTTTAATTTTACAGGGAGAGTTGTTTTGTTTTTTAGGTTTTGTTGTTTGTTTGTTTTTGTAGTATTTGGTGTACGGAAAGGAGCAATGGCCAGTGACTGAATATTTTCCTTCCATCTTAGAAGCCAAGCTCTGTAATAACAAGTGTGAGATCAATTATTTATAGCAGAAAGTCCCTTCAATGATCTAGGCAGTCGTGTGCCTACGTGTAAAATCTTTATGCTTATTTATTTATTTTATTTTCTATTCATTAAGTTTACTGCTGCTTCTCAGATCCATTATCATCTTCAAATTACATGTTCAAATTATATCTGTGCCTTGTTCTGGGGATATCGGACTCAGGAACTGAAAGATGGATGGAACTGGACATAAAAAGCCTCCAAATCCTAAGGGCCTTGACATAAATATTGGATTTGGAAAGCCAGAGGGAAGGCTATGTGGTCTGGAGTTCCCATCTCTGGCCAGCATTCGCATTGTTACACAAGTAGGGCCCCTCCTAGAGTAGGAAAGGCACATGTCAAGGACTCCACGCTGCTAGGCACAGTGGCCAGCAGCTCAGGTCACCGGGTACCCTTTCCCTCAACCCCCACAATCACCCCCACAAGTGCTCTGCTACAAGTCAATTCCATAAACACTGCATTCCTACAAAGGCCCACGCTAACCTAGGTCTGCAAGGGATACACAGGTATCAAGATTCAGCTTCAGCTACAGAGGAGAGGCGGGGTTTAGCGCGATGGGCTCCAACACATTAGCAAATGTGAGGAGAACTTCCTAAGGGGTAGAGAACAGGCAGAGGTGGACCTGGGAAATTTCCACAGGGGAGCTGACAATTCAGTTGAACATGAGCGCAGGATAGGATTTGATAGACCAGGTTGGGGGTAGAGAAAAGGAAGAGCATCCTGGCAGAGTACACGAGAGGGGCAAAGGCAGTGGGAGAGGAAAATGGAGAGGAGAGATGGCAAGTGCTCTCCAGTTCAAGTTCAGTTCAAGTTGCATCTCGAGGCGCTTTGCTCCATACAGACTGCCTAATGGGGCTTCACTAGAAAGGACGTGAATGAGGTTAAGCAGGATCGAGGGCCTCCATCCACGAGCAACGTCTGCATGGCATAGCAGCAGGAGGCCGTGACAGAAACCGTCAAGTGTTTCCATTTCTGGTGGAAAACACTTTCCAAAGCAGTGAATAATCAGCCTGAGCGAAGCATGACGGGTGGGTGGCGAGAGTTCTGATAAGACGACTGGAAACAGACCATGGGGAATCATGAACGCCAAATCGGAGAATCAAGACCTATCTTTGTCTTCTGAAGAAAACATTCCCGATCACGTTACAGTGTGCTGAAAGACACACTGTCACCGATTTGAAAAGTGGCCGAGTCTCCATCCTTTAAGCTGCTGCCGGGCCTGGGCGACACCTCAGCAAATGTCTCCCCTGGTGCCTCTTGGCCCCTAAACCACTTTGAAAAACCCTATCCGTGGCACAGCTGACACTGGCCAGGAGTCCAGTGGCCGAGTATAGACCCAAAGCCTTTGACGGGACACAGATGCCTTTGTCTCCCTCTGAACCGGGGGACTGTCCCGGCTCCCCTCCTTCCTTTGCCAGGGGCTCGCAAGGCCCCTGGGTTCCCCCACTCTCTTCGCCTCCTCGCATTCCTTTCTCCTCCTTCCAGGGAGGAGGCTGGGCAGCCTGGGCTGGCTAGGGTGGGAGGGCATGGAGGGAGGGGAAGCAATAAATCTCATTTTCAGGCAGCAGAGTTTAATGACAGGAAGCTGGACTGCTTGGGTGAGGGACAAGCATGGCAGAACTGGGTGGAGCTGGGAGAGGCGGCTCAGGAACATCCTGTGAGCAGCAATGCATGCGAGGAAGGCTTCATTTTGAGGCCTGGGACTGCTGTGCAGGGCCCTGAGGACCTGGCTCTCTTGGACAGAGGCCCTGGGAAGTCATCGGTGCTGGGGCTGGAGGACTTCTGAGCCCCTCATTCTCCTGCTCCCTACTTCATTACCCCCTTTATCAGTCTCCTGTCTGGAAAATGGGTTCGATCCCACTTGCTTCCTGTACAGTATACTGTGAGGAAGAATTTGGTCTCTCCTTGCGGTTCTTCTCTCTCTGTTCCCATTTATCTCTGGTAGGTGAATGATTAACCCTCTGGCCAGCGGCAGCCCTTCTGCGCTAATTTTCCTCTCCCATGGCCCTGCCATTTTCGCAGGCGCCAGCGGCCTGTGCAAGAAAACGCAATCGGAAGAGTTTCTCTGGCGATCATCTTTCCATCCTGAGTCATGTAATTTCACTTAATTGCTGGGTAATAGCAGCTCAGAAAGAGAAACCACTAGTCGATGATAAAGCAACATGATGCATGATTTCGGATTCCACGCCACAGTGAGGTAGCTCAGAATACCCAGTTCTATTGTGAAAAGGACTCCAAAACAGCCTCCCTTTAAAAGGCAGAGGCCCTAAATTACAATGGAATTTCACGACCCCACCCTCTTGCCTCCACCCTGCTGCCTCTACCTGTATCCCACCTGCCTGCCTTCCTGCAGGCTCCCCCCATGGACCAAATGCCCTGGTATCACCACAGCTGGGAGCCGGGCAGGATGTCCCAGAGAGATGACAGACAGGGCACACTCAAAGAGATCCTTCATGGGGCCATGAGACACCTGGGCCCCCAAAGTTAGGCTAACGGGTTGCCCTACACTGTTGTTATAGGCCAGGGGACGTGATTTGGCCTATGACATCTCTGCATCCTTGCAACATAGGTGCTGTTAAAGGTTAGGTCGACTGTATATAAACAGCGCATAACCACGATGTGAGATTTACCAGACCGACTTAGTATCCCAGATTGCCAGAGTAGGTTAGAAGGACCGAGTTGAAGGCTCCTCCTCCTTATGTGAGAAGACTGAGGTGCAAAGAGAGATGGGCCTGATTCAGCCAGCCAGGCAGGGGCAGGACCTGCCTCAGAACGCACACCTCCACTCCTGTCTGCTGCTTTGATGGCAGCGGCCATAGCTGGGCAGACCAGGGCTGGCAGAGGAGCAGGGAAGGCTGAGCAGGGCGCTCAGGTCAGCCCAGTAGGAGTGTGTGTGTGGCGGACTGGGGAGACAAGGCCCTACAGGAATGAGTGTGGGCAGCGCAATAAGGGACAGGAGAGGAGTAACTGACAGGCTCTTTTGATTGGAAGATCACCTTTGACTGTGGGAGCCAGGGGCAGTGCCGCTCTGGGGACAGGGAGAGGCCTCCCGAAAGCAGGAGGCCAGCCTCTCCTCTCTCACACAGGGCAGCAGGACGAAAGAGGCCTTCAGAAGCCTCTGAGGCAGGTCCAGGTCCCTGAGGGCTCTCAGTTAACATAAATAGATCAGACTGCTCTCCCTCTATGTCCTCCCAGTCACTCACTAATGTCTTAGGAATGTAAGGACTCCACCTCTCGGCCGAGGCACGTGACCACTCCATGTACAATGGGTTTTAGTCCTAGGCTTCTGTTGTCCTTGGTGGCCTGGCTTTGGTCACCCATGATAGCTACCCATGCAGCTAGGATTAGGGCAAAGGCCAGTCCCTGACACCTTTTCACTCCCTGTGTGAGGGTAAGGAGCTGAGCTCCGCCCCTTCTAAAGGCCGTCTGTTAGCATCCCATGCATTTTATAGGGAAAGAAACCAAGGCAGAGGAAACCAGTGCACTGGGTTGCACACTTCCACCCTGCTCTGTCTGCCTCTGCTGCGGAAGGCAGGGTGTCTTCCGCTGTGAGTGAGGCAGATTCCAGCCTCTAGCCCCCACCCCGCAGGGAAGGGCTCCCACCCCCTCAGGGCAAAGGGCAGAGAGGGACCACCTGCACCATGGCTCTGCTGGGGCTCCACTCCCTCAGACAGCTGCTGCCCTGCTCCCTGCTGCTCCCCAGGCCAGCAGGCTGAAGCTGTGAGACATGGCTGGCTGGCTGCTGGGGGGAGTCAGAGGGGCTCTGCAAAGACATCACAGGAAAGCCTCCCCCCTGCAGCCTCCACAAGCTCGCAGCCTCTCCAGCTTCATGCATATTCACGAGGTAGGGAGATGGCAGAATGTGCGGCGCCTGCCAGCTCACCAGAGTGGGAATTCAGATTCCCTTGTTGGACAGAGCTGTTTACGCAGGAGGTGATATATTTTTTTTTTTAACAGATTACAGACTCATGCAGCTGATTAGGTGAAGGCGGGAGCACAGGGTGGGCGGTGCGGCATCAGCTGGTCTGTCCACTTCCCAAAGCTATTATAAAGGCCAAGTAAAATAACACGTGGAAAGGTTCTTTGTGACCTGTAAAGCACTGTCATAATATGCGACATTCATCAGGTGCTCAACTCCATGCCAACAGGCCATTCTAAGTGGTTTACTTGTATTAACTCATGCCATCCTTACAATAGTCCCAGGAAGTGGCCATCATTACCACCATTCCCATTATGCAGATGGAAAGGTTGAGTCGCTTGCCCCAAATCCTAGTGCTACGAAGTGGGAGAGCTCAGATTCAAACCCAAAGGCCCTGACCGCAGAGTCCCTGCTCAGAATTGCTCAGCTCTGTCTCTTTGGCACTCAGTAGCTCTGTGGCCTTGAACAAGTTACTTGACTTCTGCAACCGTAGATTGAACAGTCTGCATCTCGGGGCTGGGAGGAGTGGCCGAGAAAGCCTTTGGGTGGAGGCGGTCACTGGTGCTGACCAGCCGGACTCTTGTCAGGGGCACCTTCTCCTGGAAGGGAGCCCGCTCCTCCTGGACTCAAACTGTGGTCTGCTGGTGGAAGCCCCTCGCAGCCCCTCCCTGGGGACTAAAAAGGATGGGTGGGAGACTTCAGTGCCCCCCACTACCTTGGTTGTCAAATCGGAACTCAGGAAGAAAGGGATCGAGGAGTCAAGTGGGGAAATGCAAGGGTAGAGGGGCCAGGGTTGGGAGTGGGGTCAACGGCCAGCAGTAGCAGGTAAAAGCTGGCCAGGAGGGAGAAGCAAAAGGGACAGGAAGAGGATCCTGGTGGGTGTCAGAATGTCTGTTCCCAGGCCAGCGGCCCCTGGCCTTCCTGCAGGTCAGCTCTGTGACCCGATAATCCCCCCATAATCCTGCGCTTTGCCATTTGTGATGGAGAGATGGGGTGGAAAGAGCTGCGCACAAGACCTGGCCCAGGGCAACAGCCCAAGGCCTCGACTGTTCTATAGTGTCTGCTTTCATATTCTGCCTTTTCCTGGAAAATGGGGAACAGAAACAGAGCAGGGGCCAGAGAAAGAGCCCCACTTCCCTCACTTCCTTCTTACATTGTCTCTGCCCTCTGGAAGGTCCAGGGTTCTGCACTGACTTGCAGGGGGGCAGGGACCAGCCCTCTGCTGACACAGGCTCCCCCACCACTGCCTTCTTCTGCCTCCAGATCAACAGCCTGTGTCACCCAGGGCTGCACCCAGGCGGCGTAAGGAAAGGGTGCAAGACAGAGAGAGCCAGAGACCAGGCGCTGGCCAGGACCAAGGGGAGCCTCCAACGGGAGACAGAAGCATGACAGGCAGAGAGGATGCGACACACAGAGGCAAGACATCCCGCAGGAAGAGAAAGTGGAAAGAGCAGATGGCCAGAGAAAAGCAGGAGAGGGGCAGGCATGGGAAAGAGAAAGAGGCTGTAAGACGGAACAGAGGCTGGCCCAAGGGGAGTGTCATCAGCAGAAACAGCCAGAAAAGTGGACAGGAAGGACACAGAAGGAGAAGTAAGGAGAGGTAGAGACAAAAGAAAATCCAGCCAGGTGTGGCTGTACATGCCTGTAATCCCAGTGAGCTGGGAAGCAGAGGCAGAAGGGTCGTGAGTTCAAGGCTAGAGGCAGCCTGTGTAATTCAGTGAGACCCTGCCTCACAATAAAAGGTAAAAAAATGGGCTGAGGGTGCAGCTCAGTGGTAATTGTTAGAGGTCGTCGAGTCATGTCTGCCTCATAGTGACCTTCATAGGGTTTTCAATGGCTGATTGCTTCAGAATTGCCTAGGGAGTGGATTGCCATATCTTCTCACATTTGTGCAGTGCTGGGAATTGAACCCAGGACCTCAGAGACTGCAGTGTGATGTTCTACCAACTGAGCTAAATCCTAGCCCCTCAGTGGTATAGAGCTTGCAAACTATGTGCAAAGCCCTGGGTTCAACTTCCTGGTAGAGACAAGAGGGGTGGGGGGAGCAGAGAGAGGGAAAGAAGAAAAGAGAAGAGAAGAGATGAGGAGAGGAGAGGAGACGAGAGGAGAAAATCTGCTTGAGAAGAACCATCAAATAAACCTCTACTCTGCATTCATTTCCCAACAGGTCTTTGCTGGACCTATACACTCTACGCTGCCTGGCTGCTTCCATTACACTCTTCGCTCCCTAGCACAGTGATCTCCAAAAAGCAGAGAAAGGAAAACACACCAGCATGGAGTCTGCACAGAAAAAGTCAACAGGTAGCTGCTATTCCCAAAGAAAACATCTCACACCATTCTCTGGCTGAAGAGCAGCTGCCCAATGGAAGGCAGTGTTTGCTGGACAGATGCCAGGAGCCTGCACTGTCCCAGCCTGTGGCCCAGCTCTTGAGGTCCTCAGGCACCCCTCTGGCCAGCATGTCCCATCTCCTTCCTTCTCCAATGTTCTTTAAAGAGAAGCCACTGCCTTTCACAAGGGGCCTTTCAGTGTCTCTCTAAGAAGGCTGGGCCCTGCAATGCACAGGCAAAACCAAGAGGGACTTCTGAAAAACCAAGGGGCTATCCTGGCCCTCCTGCCTGCTTGGGTTTGAGGAATCAGAGCAAGATGAATCAAAATAAGGACTCTTTCTCCTCAGCCCTGGACCCTCCAGTGTTCCTGTGGCTATCAAGAGAGAAACAGGAGCAATTGTGTTTTGCATGTTCCATACCCTACCCAGGTCCTGTTCCTTGCCCATGTTGATGGTGAAGTTGATGATGACAATGATTATGATGACAGTGGTAATTTACCAAACATTTTTTACACATCTACCAAATAGGTTTACAAATATTAGCTCAAAGAAACATCAAAAATGTGTGTGATGTTGGTCATCACAGCCATTTTTTCAGGTTAGAAAATGGGAAGCTCAGAGTGACATTATTCACCAACTCTCCACAGCTAATATTAGCATAGCTGGAGTTGTCACCTCATTCTGTTGATTCCAAATGCTGTGTACTTCCTACTCTTCCTTGCTGCCTGCCTGGCAAGTACAGTAATACATAGGGATCAAGAAAAGTAAAAATGATAGCCTGAAATTTATTCCTAGAATGCAAGGATGGTTCAACATACAAAGATCAATCTAATATACCACATTAACGAAATGAAGGAAAAAACCTAATGACTATCTTAACTGATGCAGAAAACTCACTTGACAAAATTCAATATCATGATAAAAACACAAAAAATTAGGAATAGAAAACTACTACAATATAATACAAGCCATATGTGAAAGGTTATATGCGCGTGCACACACACACACACACACACACACACGTGCATGCATTGGAAACCAAAATGAAATTCAACAAAATAGCAGGATACAAAGTCAATACACAAAAACCAATTTTTGATTGTCCATAAAAATGAACAATGTGAAATGGAAATTAAGAAAGCAATTCCATTTATAATAGTGTCAGAAAGAATATAATACTTAGAAATTAATTTAACCAAGAAAGTAAAAACTTGTATGATAAATACTATATAATATTTCTAAAAGAATTGGGCTGGGATTTAGCTCAGTGGGTAGAGCGCTGCCCTGCAGTCTCTGAGGCCCCGAGTTCAATTCCCAGCACCGCAAAAATGGGAGAAGGGCCTGGCAATCCACTCCCAAGGCAATCCCGAAGCACTCAGCCATTGAAAACCCTATGAGGGTCGCTATGAGTCAGATACCGACTCAACAGCACCTAACAACAACAACAACAAAAGAAATATTTATGAAAGGCAAATGAATGGAAAGACATCACATGTTCATAAACTGGAAGACTTAATATTGTTAAGATGCCAATATTACCCCCCAAATGTCCTATCTACAGATTCAATACAATCCTTGACAAAATTTCAATCACCTTTATTGCATCCTAAGATTCAACAAGAGAGACAGAAAAAGAATTGATGCTTTTGAATTGTGGTGCTGGAGACGTCTATTGAATATACCATGGACTGCCAAAAGAACCAACAAATCTGTCCTAGATGAAGTACAATCAGAGTGCTCCTTGGAAGCAAAAATGGCCAAACTGTGTCTTACATATTTCGGACATGTAGTCAGGAGAGAACAATCCCTGGAGAAGGACATCATGTTTGGAAGAGTGGCAGGTCAACGCAAAAGAGGAAAACCCTCCACCAGATGGATTGACACAGTGTCTGCAACAATGGGCTTAAACATAAATAAGATCGTTTGCCT